>VZTD01001204.1:275912-394951 GCA_013397725.1 Rhagologus leucostigma | reverse complement strand
CAGTTGTGGGGAAAACTGTAAATCGAGGGAAGGGACTCACACATGCCAACAGAAAACCACCCCGGGCGTCTATTGTGCTCTGACTGTGGAAAAGCCCCATGGGATGGGCAAAAGAGACTCCTCTCCCTAAGTGAACTGATGAGAGACTATTACAGAGGTGGTAAACTGACTGAAATAATCCTATGTTTGTGTCTTTATTGTTCTAAGTGGGAGGACGGGGAAGGATGAGGGGAGGAGAAGTGTTCTGAAGGTTTATTCTGACCCTTAATATTCTTTTTTTTCTTTTAGTTCTGTTAATAAACTTCTTTAATTTCTTTAAGTTTAGAGCCTGCTTTGTATTCCTCCTAATTCTTATCTCACAGAAGGTAAAAAATGCGAACAAACCCACTACACCTTGGATATTCAAGAGCTAGCTTTATACTTATCTCCTTCTTAAAGAATGTTCTTCTGAGTATTAGTACTTTTCTCACATCCATACAGTGAACTTCTGCTGTGAAGCACAAGAATAAATCGTTTTGACTACTATCCTAATCCCCCAAGAGTGTTTACATAGGATGGTTTTAGATACATTTTTGTCATACAAGCTTTTCTCATGAAAACATCTTATTTGTCCCATATATCATAAATAAACCAATTAACTTCCTTTTTTCTAATCGTCACACCCCTAAATCATGACATTATTGAATCTTTAGATTATTTCTAACCTTTATTTCTAATACATCTATAAGAGGATGTTGAAATTATGAATACAAATGTCATGACCATTCAAAATCATCCACTCAGGAAGAGTTCTGATTCTTGTGAACTCTGTATTTGAGAAACCGTGAGTCAGTGATTGAGAGTCTTCCTCTGTTATACTGCCAATAGAAGAAAGGTATTTGTGGATAGGATCTGATTATGAAAAGCTCCTATCATTTATAGAATGTACATGAGTTCTATTAGTACATGAGTAATTTGGAAGTCTAATTTCTTTATTTTAAAAAACCTATTTTAAAAAATCTAAGGATATGGCAAACTGTGCAATAATCATCTAAAATAACTGTTTTAATAAAGCAAAAATTCATACCATTATTACAAAACATAAACTTATTGTAAGACAGGGAAAAAAGGTGTTTCCTACCTGTAAAGCCCTTGTCACACTCACAAAGAAAAGTGTTTGGAGTAACATTGATGCAGTTACCATTGAAACACGTAGATGGCTGGCACTGTCCAACTATTTCTGTACAATTTTTACCTATGTCAAAGGAATAATAGGAACATTGAACTTAGTAAATATTTAGGGGGTTTGGTGAATATTTTATAAATGTCAAATTTATAGCTACAATATAGATAGGCAAATGGATAGATAGGTATTTGTGCTAACATTGTTCATTAGTTTGCTCCAAACTTACTGAAATTCTAAAGCAAGTCAGAAAGATATTAATCTGCTTTTATGTGAACTACTGTGCTCAACCTCATCTGACATATAGTTACAAATTCACATATAGCTTAAAATGCAGAAATGCTACTAGAACTCTGGTATTTATTTCTTTTACCATGAATCTAGCTTACAATTTCTTTCAGCATTGAGAACAAAAGATGTTCTCATGTTGAGTGGAAATGTGAGAATATTTTTAATATGCAGCTTTCTGGAAATCACAATTTCCAGTTATAAGTTGTTTATGCTATTACAGCATATGGGTCTAAATACCATATAATTATGCTTGCCTCTTGAATTATTACTATTACATTATTTACAGTTCAAAAAGTTTTCAAATTTCTAATACATTTTATGTTATGGGAGGCACTTTTTCCTCGCTTACTCTTGTGTAGCTATGCACATAATATATGGTGGTTTAGTCTCCTAATTCTTCTTGTTTACATACAGCTTATTTATGGACCAGTACTGTCAGTACAAAATGATGGCATTACCTAAAACTCTCCTATATAGGCTAACAAAATGTTTTAAGCATTGCTTGTTGATAACATTAAGCATGATGGTTGCTTTTAACAGAATTGCTTGCACATTTTTTCATTAATTTGAGTTCAATTAGTACCAGACACTTTTGATAATATTATTTTCAAAGAATTTTACACAGCCTCCAGTAATGGTAAAATATAAAACAAATATAAAACATACTGCGTACCATCAATGTTTTCCACTGTCTAATTGCACTTTTAATAATTACAAAAATATTTTTCTCATAACATTGGCTTATTCATACCTGCATAATCTTCTATTGGCAAATGCATTAGTAACCAAATTATTATGCACTTTGAAAAGCAATTAAAAATAAATTACAGCAATCTTTATGCAACATAAGCTTCATTTCTATGAAGTGTGTTCTATGAACCTCACTCATTCCTGAGTCATCAGCTGTGCTTCATAGCACAGCATTACTATTGTGAGAGCATAGATGTTCAGTCCAACAGAGAAACATTCCAAAAATTCTGCTCCACAAGCACAAAAAGAGCTACAACAAATTTTTTTTGTGATGAGAATGAATATTTGTGGTACTTTCTAAAATATAGCCAAACTATTGGTCTGAATGCAGGAACAATATCCCCATAATTTCCTTAATTCTTTTTTTTTTTTCCTACATGAAATAAAGATAATGGTTAGATAAGAATTTACCCAGTCATGTTGTACTCTCTGGTACTGTAATCTGAAACCAAATTCAGTTTCTCCAATGAGTTTTGGGTAAGTACTGCAATGTTTTCTAGTAGGATTACTTGATTTTTCTTTTTTCATTTGACATATTTAATTTGGTGGTAACAGTATGTTTAACAAATTGCCTTTGAAAAAAACTTCAGGGGACAGAATAATCTGGAAGAAAATATTAAATATTTTGTTTTGCTTGTCCTTCTAATTTAAGGTTTGACTTTTCAGTTAAACCAAATTTTGATTTAAAAATTTCACTAATGTAGTTTAAAGGTCTTTTAACTGAAAATGGAGGGAAGTTTCGGCAGGTTGAATGAAATGCTCATTTCAACAAAACCATTTACTCTTTTTCATCAGTTTGGTTAGCTAGCTATTTTTGGGGGAGATTACTCCAAATTATTTATGTTATTTGGTCTAAGAAACTGAACTGCAGAACAAAAAAAGAAAAAAACCAATTACTTCTGTAAGTCAACAAGTACTTATTAATGTCTCATGCTTAAGTAGGAAAGAAGCATGATAAGAACTTATTCTGTTTTTCTCTGCAATACACTTATTGTACCTGTCAGCAGGTACAAACTGTCTTGAAATGCCTGTACAGTCTCACATAAGTGACTGTGTAAAAGAGACTCTGCAGGTGTGGTAGCAGCAGCAGGCAATCAAATTATACAAAAGCATTGCTAGTGTTGTTCTTATTGTTTAATAATCTATTCAGGAAAGTGTATGATCGTTTATATAGTGTATGATAACATTTATTCCTAGAAGAGAAAAATACCTGAAAATTTTGGAGGACATGTGCATTCATAAGAATCTCCAGAAAGTTCTGACTTCTCAGTGCAGGAAGCATTGTTGTGGCAAGGTTTAGTGGAGCATATATCAAACTTCTGGCAGAATGTTCCTGAATACTGTGAGAAACAATGGCAATTATATGCTTTTTCCCAAACATGGCTTAGACATTTTCCATGCCCAGAGCATAGTGGTGCATCCGGAGACTGTTGGCAAAACTGCTGCTTCACAGTTATGTTCAGACGAAGGCCCATGTTGCACAATAGCGGACCTCTCCTGTGAAGTTCTGCAAAGTAATGAGTTCCAACACCAAGCCAGTTAGGGTCCACTTGGTGCAGTCCTCTTATCTGGCAAACAAAAATCAACTGCTCTTGAAGAAAACCAGCCTGAGGGCAGTTAATAAATTCTTCCTTGGAGACATTTACCAAATTCATTCCATAAGACTGAAAGGATGGCTCAGAGGAGATGAAGAGACTATCACCTAATTGAAGCTGTAAAGGGCATATCTGAGGGATACTGAGGTTACGTTCTTCAGAGATTTCTCCAGTAATACTTTTATTCATATTCCAGCATTCAGTGTAGAAGTCTGAACAGACATTTTCCCTTGGTGTCCATTTTATTACGGTAGGTTTTGGTTTTGTTCTCCATTCAGTAGTCATTTGCCTCTCACATATTACCTGCCCATTGACAATGCAAAGTTGAAAAAAGCACACTAACATGCAAAATGTTGATTTCGTAGTCATCGTTTCACCTGACCAATGGAAGTTTTCTTTCACATCTGCTTAATTACTGAAGATAACTTCAGAACACTTGTTCCTTAAGGTTCACATGTATTTTTCATGGCAGCCTAGGAATTAAAACAGATGAAAATATTTCTGTTTTCACACCAAATACAGTTGAATATTAAAACCTCATTACAAAACAGAAAATGTACAACAAATCAAGGGCAGTGTCTAATTAGTAATGGGAAACTCGAATAAGTCCAATGAACTGATCAGAACTACAACACTGTAACAAAAGTCAGTTTTTTCCTATTTATTCCTGCTAAAGATTTGATATGTATTTAGTGCATTTCATTGTACTTGTGTGCAGAAGAGAAAGAGCTTAAATGCATACTTTTCATGTTCCCTCCCCTCTGTTGACAAAACTAATGCTAATAAAGTTAAGATAGGACATCTGAAGCAAAACAAGGAACTAAATAAGAACATCTAAGTTCTAGTCACGAGCTTTAACCATAAATATTTTTCTGACAATCATTTAATAGTTTATTATAAAAGTAGATATTCCAAAGATGCAGGCCTGAGAATTTTAACCTTATTAAGAGAATACGCAAGCATATTAATATGAAGAAAATACTCAAGGTCCCTGTGTTGGAGCAGAGGAAGGACTCCTCTTCCAGAACAGAGGCAGAAACAACCTCTGGTGAATTGATCATAATCCCAATTCCTCGTGTTCTTTTGCCCCTGAGGTAGGAGGTAGATCTGGGGAAGAGAGAGGGCTGGGGGGAAGGTGTTTTTAAGGTCTTATTTTACTTCTCATTATTCTGATCTGATTTTGTTAGTAATAAATTCAATTAATATCTCTAATTCAAGTTTGTTTTGCCCATGACAGTATCTGGTGAGTGATCTCTCTCTGTCCTTATCTCAGCTCATGAACCCTTCATTATATTTTCTCTCCCCTGTCCAGTGTGGAGGAAAGTGATGGAATGGCTTTGGTAGGTGCCTGGCATCTACTCAGGGTCAACACACTACACTGATTTATCACAAAAGTGCACATAGATTATGGTACTGCTTTAAATACGTGATTTCCTTAAATGTCCTCATCTTCCCCAAAATTCTTCAAGTGGATTTTGGTCCATACTCTGGACTAGACTGAAAGATCAAAGGACAGAAAAAATACTGTTCGAGGAACCCTTTAGTTGAAGAATTTTAAACAACTTAATGATCTTCTGGAAATTATAGGATAATATTAAACGGTCATGTTCAGTCTCTCCTATTTTTACCTAAATTGGGATGAAAACATCTAAAATGTAGCTGTGTCCTATTGGTAAATTGCTGAACATGTGAACCTGTCCCAATGACCTTCGTACAGCAGAGTGGCCAGCACACTTTAAGCCTTTGAAGATACCAGAAAAGTGTGGACTATGACTAACTAGTAGTAAAAACAGGAGACTTGGAGTTTAGAATATTAAACTCAGAAGGGGTAGAAACTAGGTTTTGATCCTTCTCCCAGAATAGTTTTCATTTTAATTTAATTACTGAATCCCAATTCTGCCTTCAAAGAGTTTCAGTAACTCTTGCCACATAGCTCCAAAGCTAGGCAAGTATGTTAATTTCTAATTTTCTCTCTCTGCCTCTGTATTTTCACCCCTGGGAGTCAACTCCCCATAGAAAGAAAGGACACAGATCTGCAAGAAAACTACAGTCTTGTTGCTGAATACTCATAGTTTTTCTATTTTGAGACCATTCCATTATCTTCAGAATCTCATGATGTTCAAAGATACCATTAGATAATGGGGTATCAAATGGGAAGTTTGGGTCATTTAGCACTTTTTTTCTTTTAAGGTAGTAGTCTTGAACTATTATGTTCATTATAACTGCTATTACATCTGTCATTGTTATCAGGTATAAAAGTCTATGGTCTATATTACTGCATAGATTCAGAAATCCTACATTCAGCAGCCCATCTTTTCATACCTATTTCATAATGAGATTTTCTCAGGTGTTACTAAAATAGACCTTTACAAAAGGTTATTTTTTCCTTTTAGTCACTTCCAAAAGAAAGCTATTGCATGTCTAATGCAGAAGAGTTCTTGCCCACTTACATTTTTTCCTTCATCCACGTAATTATGAATCATTCTGGTGTCATATATAAATTTCATTCTTACTGGTAATAAAAATGTGCTTCCTCACAATATTTTTATGGGATAAATCTGAGCTATTTTAAAATAAATGGTTGGTAGCATTTTAACAGTTGCTGTTCTTCACAAAAAATCATTATTAGTCTTTATGTAGCTAAAAAATTATTAAGGGAACACTACAATAAATAATATTAAATAAACAAAAACATCCTGTAGAAGCAATGAAAGAAACCCGAGGGAAGATAGAAAAGATATACCAAGAGATCGTTTATTTAGCAACAAAATCATGATGGAAAAAAAAGGTCATAGAGTGAAGAGTATAAAAGGTAAAAAGCTGTGCATGAAATACAATTATAGTATTAAAATATATTACTTAGAAAATCAGCAAAGAAATAAATAATTGCAAAATGCTGATGCCATCTCATGAGATAAAATGATGACATGAGATGAAATTCTAAAGGGATTAAGATAACTGTTATACTTTACATCTGCTTTAGGCAAGGAGAAAATCTTCCTGTTTATAAGCCCAGCTGGTTCCATGTAATTGATGAAGACTAAGAAAAGTTTGAGGCTGGGATTTGTATGGACAGAGAGATACTTGAAGAAAATCTAACTCTTAAACTTACGTAAGGCTGGGTGAAAAGCACTATTTTGCACTAGAGGAGAATAAAGCAGGTAGATTTATGCAAAAATCCAGCAAAAATTATTCCCAAATTATCTGCATTCCAGTCCAGCATTTTAAGAATTATGTGTTCTTTCTATTAATAACTGGTATTACATACTAATGACAAAAATACAGTACATTATAAGTGAGATTGGAGAAATGCCCACAGATGACATATGACTTTAACAACTTCTCAGGGAAAAAGAATATGTCAAAGAAGAGAATAAATCAGGAAATGTTTAATAACATCATGTCACCATGTTTTGGCCAGGAATGAACCTCCTCTTTCCACCTTCTCACGTGTCACGTGAACACTTTGTTGAATTCCTGCCTGTGCTTGAGCAGCTTTGGTAGGATGGGGCTGCAACCTTGGATCAAAGTGATATGAAATAACTGGGAAGGTGATGTTGAGGTGGGGGGGGGCTTTCAGGGTGCCCCCTACCTTCCTCAGGAGCTGCATCTAAGCTCAAATTCTGACCCTTGATCCTCATCTGGGCTATGCTGCAAGTGAGCTGGTACTTGACCTCGATTACTTGGGCCTTGACCCTGACCTAAATATTTGACCTACTCTCTTGAGCTCAGAACCTGTCTCCTTGCTTTGTGTCTGCTTGGGTACCACTGGACTGTTGGTTGCCTCTGAGTGCCATCCCCAGACACTCTTTCCCGTATGGGTCCTATGGGATGGTGCCTCTTGTCACTGATGTCACTGTCACTCTCCTCCAGCTCTCCACCCTTGCATGGTAGCCCATGTTTGCCGCTCCCTGGAACTGTGATACTACGTTCACTTTATTTCTGATGTGTATTTCAAAACATCAAATTTAGGCATTACTTAATAGGTACATATAATAAAGGAAAAGCCATAAATTACAGTGCCTGCAAAATTTGACTTCCACTCTCTGTGTTGGCAATATGCACTAATTTTCTCAATGACATACCAAGTGGTCCTTTGTACCTTTTTATTTTTCATCACAAAATGAATAATCCTTAGGAAATTATGCATTATTTATGCCAATCCAAATTATTTGCAAATGATTCTTTCCTTATTTACTAGGCACCATTTAAAACATATGGCATTTGCTGAAGCAATATTGAACATGCTAGACAGTGGATTTACCTACACCTCAAAATACAGAACCCTTATTCCTACCTTGTAGTTGTACTATAAATGTAGACAGAGTAGTGGTGCAGACAGTGCTGAACTTGCTCATCTGGGTTTCTGGTGGCTAGTCTTTTACTCAACAATCTCTATAAAATGATGTTAGGCATAGCAGTAACAAGCCAGGGAATTTTATTTTACTCTAATTTACTCTTAGCTGCCATGTTTTTACCCTGTCTGACAGCTAAGCCCCACACAGCCACTTGCTCATCTCCTCCTGTTGTGATGGGGGAGAGAATCAGAAGGGTAAAACTGAGAAAGCTCATGAGTTACATTAAGGACAGTTTGGTAGGTAAAGCAAAAGTTGTGCATACAAGAAAAGCAAAACAAGGAATTCACGCCTTCCCATGTGCAGGCAGGTGTCCAGACATCCCCACGACAGCAGAGCTCCATGACACGTAGCAGTGACTTGGGAAGACTAACATCATAACTCTGAAAATGCCCCCCTTCCTCCTTCTTCCCTCAGCTTTATATGCTGAGCACGACACCCTACATGGTGTATGGAATGGTATGGAATATCCCTTTAGTCAGTTGCGGTCAGCTGTCCCAGCTGAGTCGCCTCCCAACTCCTTCTGCACACTCACCCTCCTCATTGCGGGGTGAGGAGCAGAAAAGACTTTGTTTCTGTATAGGCACTGTTTGGCAATATCTAAAACATCACTCTGTTATCAACACTGTTTTCATCACAAATCAAAAGCACAGCCCCATACTGACTCCTATGAAGAAAATAAACTCCAATCCAGTCAAAACCAGCTCACCAGCCAGCGTAAAATTCTCTTTAGCGATCCTGATAGTGAGAAAAAGGATCACAGAAACAACATATACATAGGCGAGCTTTACATCCACACTGAAGTGTCTGTTTGGAGTCTGTCTCAATTCTTCCAGGATAGTCGTAGGAGGTTTTGGTGTAGTATGCAACACAACATTCTCTGCTGCCCTGTGCTTAGTATTCGTGATGCTTGTTCCTTAATGCCCCTGGTATCAGCTGACCACGGCTGAAGTCTCTGAGGATGTGCATACTCCTTTGTCATAGTGTCTCTGCTCCAACCTGTCTCCAGCCCCTATCAGCTACCAGTGCCTTCCATATATACACCTGAGCAGGGCGACGAGTTCCTCCAGCTTGATGACAGCTTTGCACAGATGGGTTTCCCCACCCAGAGACTTCAGGAAATGTCTGTGAGGAGCAGAAGGTAGTTGGTGTCCTGATCCCACTAGAACCCTACTACTCAAACCCAGTTCTCTGTGCCTGTTACACCCCACATAGCTCTCATTTACCTCACTCACAGTTTTGCATGTTCAACACAATCTGCCAAAAAGGCAGTTGAAGGACTTATGGAAGAAAAACAGATCCTAGAAAAAGTGTTTCAAGTGGCATGGTTTCACCTAAATAAATCAATCTATAAAAAATACACACTCTTTTCAACTGATGTCTTTATTGTAGTTTTCTTTCTAAGACCATGATGAAGACCCTGACTTTGTGACCATGACTGTGGCCTGCTGAGGTCAAAGTGTCTGTGAGTAAGGAAAATTATCAGTAATGGGAGATTGCAGCTACGATATACATTCGGCAAATATTACAACACGGTTTAAATAAAGATTAAATTTCTATGTAGAATCTATTACTGTTTCATGGAGCAGTAGGTTGAAAAACACAAAAGGCAAAGCAACTTTTGATGTGATTCTAGTTAAGAGTGTCTCTCTAGCAGTGGCCATCATGTACTTGGACTCAAAATGCCTGCAGAAAGAATTAAAGTGAAAAGTAAGGTCAACAGTTGTCCTCAGTTTCTAAAAGAGAAATTATTAATGAGTAAATTTGTTAAAAAGAATGCCTAAAACAGGGCAATGCTGTTAAGTGCCCATAGGAAAAACAGAGATTACATAAGAATACTGTATTAAAGATAAATTAAAAATTGTGTACCATTAGTCAGGGCTCGAAAATAGATAAAAAGCAGCTGGTATGTCTAAATTTAAGAGTGTGGGAAGGAAAGCAAGAAGCAGACCTTACAATGTGAAATTTCCCATAAATAAATGAAATAAAAAACATCACAGACCCCGGCAGGTTGAATGTGAAAACAGATTCATGTGAAAACAGATTCATGTGAAAACAGATTCATATGAAAACAGATTCATATGAAAACAGATTCATATGAAAACAGTAGAGGATTCAAAGAGCAAGTAACAGTACCAAAACCAACAACAAATCTCTAAAAAGACAGCAGTAATAGAAATCCTGACAGAGACCCTCCATGACCAACAGACATTTTAATGATGAACTTATTGTTCAGTTATGATACAGTGTCATAGTGGATCATATTCACACTCAGTGAGAACTGTGGTTGCAATACAAACTAGAGAAGAAAAGGAAAATATCACAAGCTACTGAAAATTACATTCTCTCTAGTTCCACTGACCACTCTGCTGAATTTCACAGGTTTGTTGTATTTACTCATGATCCTTATGGTGCCTGGGGATAAAAAAAATTGCTAGAAATATTAACAATGGAAATTGCTAAGGAACACTGTTCTTGTGGTGAAATTCCTTTCTAATGTTTCTTAATCTACATACTAATTTATATAAGTCATATTTAGTTAATTGCACTACAGCTGTATTAAGAGAAGACAGAAGTGGTTTTAAATATGTTTCGTCCTTTAACACTGCTGAACTTGACAACATAAGGTCCCCAACCATGGACAAGAAACCTTGAGCCCTTATTAGTTATAGCACAATCACAGAACAAGGTCCTTGAACTGACCATCAAGGACGATGATAAAGAACATTGACATTCACTGAAACATGTATGGAGTGCTTAGTTACATTCCTTCAAACAGTTTGTCTGACCAGTGTTGTATAAAGAATGAAATGAAAACAGATAGACTTAGAACAGGATACACATTTCTCTTGTCCATCATCATGCTACCTTTCATTTGGTTTTTCAACTTTGAAAATATTTAGCCATGCCAGTAAAGCATGTAAAAATTTTTTGAAGTGGAAATATGATTTTCAAGGAGAAAGCATTAAAATTATGATGGGCAAAGTAAAATTGCAAAAGGATTCTAAATGCAAAAGAAAAGTTTACTCTATTTTCTTGTTGTATATAAAAGCAATATCTAATTTAAACTGGATTGCTACTTTGTTTCCATTTCTTTGAGGTTTTTGAGTTCCTACAGAAAATATTTCGGAGGTGCATTTACAGTAAACCTTTTGTTAAGATCAAAAATATGCTTCTGAAGCTAACTTAAAATTACCACCACTTAGCATGCTTTAGCTCACATAAGGCAGCAATCTGACAAGTGAATCTTCAAATGAAACAAACCTGAAAGAAACACTTTAAGAATGTACCTAGTACACCCTAGTCACTAACGGATAGTTGATCCATATGCGTAAGGCTAGTCTGCAATAAAACCCCCAAATGAACAATAGCATGAATATCATTCAGCAGTATCAGGTAGCTTCATAGCTTCACTGCTTCACTTTAAAAATCCTCTCTTACCTCTCCACACTGCTTAAAAACATAGACAAATCTGTGAACCGAATGTGAACTAAAATAGAACTAGTTTCGTAACATATTCAAGGAGTTCAACTCTATTGTATTCATAAGAATTGATCCTTAATTACAGCAAGGGAATTAAGACCAATCTCCCTGAAAAATAGCATAAATCTTGAAAAGAAAATTAATTTTCATCAACCCCAGATAATATAGGTTAAGTGAATTCTATTCAATACTCTGTTAAAGTAAAAGCTTGACTTTTTCATGCTTAAGGAGCCATATTATTCAAGTATGGCTTAACTATTACAGTCCATTGTGTCCAACTTTAGCTAAGGATAAATAGAAAGAAAGAACAGGATAATTGGAGACTCCTAGATGTCCTAGAATCAAAGAATGCTTTTGACTGGAAAGTATCTTAAGGATCATCTAGTTCCAACCTCCCTACCATGGGCAGGGACACTTTGCACTTACCCAGGTTGCTCAAAGCGTCACCCAACCTGGCCTTGAACCCTGTCAGGGCTGGGGCATCCACAACTTATTTTAACAATGTGTTCCAGTGCCTCATCACCATCAAAGCACAGACTTTCTTTCTAACATATAATCTAAACTTTCTTCTCAGTTTGAATCCATTATTCTTTGTCATATCACTACAGTTCCTGATGAAGAGTCCCTGTCCATCTTCCTTGTAAGCCCCCTTCAGATACTGGAAGGATATTATGAGGTCTCCACGCAACCTTCTCTTCTCCAGGCTGAACAGCCCCAACTTTATCAGCCTGCCCTCATAGGAGAGCTACTCTAGTCTCCTTATCATGTCCTACTGTAGAACCCCTGAAGATAAGGTGCCAGTGTGCATGTCTCAAAAACCAATACAGATAACTAAGGAGACAGCTAGGGATTGTTGGTAAGAACATGCTGTGAGAAAGAACTGAATGTGGCTGGAGAGGGAGCCCATACAGAGGTAAGGCAGCACTTTTCTGGGACAAACTCATTGTATTGGCTTCTGGAGAAGAGCACAGCACAAGCTGTGGGTTGAGAAGCAGGCATGGACTGTTGACCGAAGACAGACCCAGTACGGGGGGCTCAAGACCACCAAAAACCCTCTAAGCCCTCTGTCCCATTTCCAGAAAGGTCTAGAAAAACAAACTGCATGATAATGAATTTGAATAGAAAGCAAGAAACTCAGCCCTAGGGCAGGGAATACTTAGGTGTAAAAAGGCATCCCTATAAAGCCCAGGTGGTGTATCCACACGGCTATGTCTGACACAATGGCCATGTCTATAGTAATAACCAAGCATCAGTTTAATTTATCAGTTCTGGATGTGGGAGAAAAACATTGATCTTCTATGCTATTAAACTGTTAGGCTGGTTCTTGGAAGAGTTGTGACCGTTATCAAGTTGTAATTTAAAGTCAGTTCTCTAGGAAAATTTGTCAGGCCAAGAATCATTCTCAATAGGCAGTCAGAGTGCAAACACATTTTCTGGAGGCTAAGAAAAAGCCATAGGTTGGGTAGGTCAGCCAACCCCATTAAGCCTCAAGTCTAGACATCAGCCTCTGGAAATATTCAGTTGTTTAAAAAATATCTTCTGGCCTTTAATGCAAGATATGGTTATACTATTTCAGGGAGTTTGGAAGCACAAGACAAAAGACAGTATCTATGTCTATCTGAAAAACTAATTGCCCAGAATATGAAACCCAGAATACAGTTTTAGAATTTATGAGCACTGTTTTACTAGTATTTTAAAATCTATATAACAGCAAAATAATTGCACCTGTGAATAATGACAATAAATTAATTTGTATGACTCACAGTATTAAAGGGTTTGAATGATAATTGTCAGTTCAGCAGCACTGCATTTTACTTAATCCTAGACATTGCTAATTCAAATTCAACAAAAATATTTTGCTAAATATTCCAAACATGCACTATCAGCAAGTGAAATGTTATCACAGAAAAAAATATTTAGTGATGAAATCTCATTCTTAACTCCATGTGTAAACAGGATTGAAGAATAATAGAATCATTTAGGTTGGAAAAGACCTTTAAGACCATCAAATCCAGCCATAAACCTAAGTGTAAAGTCCAACACTAAGTGCACACACAGATAGAATGCATACTCACTATAAATAACAATGTTTATAATCTATGTTCCTAATGGGCCTCTTGAAAACTACTAATAAATTTGACAGAAGCTTCTGTTTAATGATAGGATTAATAAAGTCATTCCACAATTTAACATATTTTAAATTAAATGTACAACAGTATACCTAGGCAACAAGAGAAATTGAATAACTGGTTTATTGTTGCTAGGACTTTGCAAGTTAATACTTTGCAATAATTAAATCAACACTGCTCCTTCAACTACATTCTCACTTGCACTGACTTGGAGAGCTTGTTTCTACTGATATGGAATTTAGCTAAGGCTTTTTATTGAACCTCCTAGCCATATTCTTAAAAGAACTACAGAAAAAGAAAAAAGAGGTAATTAATGCCGCTTATTAGAGTTATATACCATTTTCTGTGGTTTTAGTTACTTCCATCATAATTCTTGCAGGAATTCACCAAATAAAGAATATGGGACAACTATATTTCAGGGATAATGGAAAATCAGAAAGCTCACAATTTTCACCAAATGTATTTTGAAAAACCTGAGTAAATAGGCAAATGAGTCAATCCTTCTAGGTCTTTGGAAATCACTATTAACACTGAATATCAGGCAAGCCCTATCAGTAACCAGAGTTCTAGCTATCTGGGTTAAGCTGCAGCAGGTACATTGGGAAAATCTTTTTCATATATGGCACAGAAAAACAAAGTAAAACCCAAAGCCAACCCTTCCAGTAGACAAGATGAGATGAATCGAATTTTAATATAAATTTTGAAGAAGGTATCATGTGGCTTGTATAAGAGAATTTCAGTCTTGATGTCAAAATGAAAGAGCTAACAAGTATAATAGAGAAATGAACTTGCAATTCTCCTAAAACATCAACTAAAATGACTTGGGGAGTGACCAAGACTCTACAATAATCCTTAAAAGAGTATTTTTGCTGATGGCAGGTAAAAAACAAACTGTGGATAGGAAAAAAAAATGTATCAACATTACTCTCCAGATTCTCAACACAAATAATGAACACAATGTGTTCTATTTTGCTGACATAAATGTCTTAGTGTTCCTGAAAGAGTATTCAAACTCTCTACTTGTGAGGAAGAAGCTATCATCACCTGTTTCAGTTGCAGTAAAACAATTTAGCACAGACAATTTTGTAAAACTGATGAGGTTGTGCTTGTATTTAATTGCCTGGAAAGATCTGGTTTGGACCTCATGCTGTTTTCATTCAAGTGATGATTTTATTCAACTATACTTGTGTTAGTAGTCAAAACAGAAATACTTCTTGGCTCAGAGGTAATAGGATACTGATGCATCAAAATTAATTTACATTGATATCTGAAATTTGGGGGAGGTTCTCTTAGAGCAACACTGCTCTAGCAGTAGATTTTGGATCAGTAAAATACAAAAAATTTACTCAGAATCTCATAATAACCTCAGAAAATTAATTTCTCACATAACTGTGAGAGATTCCTTGCTGTTCTCCTGCTCATTCATGAAGAAGGTGCAGAGCTTTTAGCTCTGAGGGAAGCATGAAGACTGCAATTTTCAGAGCAAAGCAGAAACTGGTTCAATGCTTCCTGCTGAAAGCACTTCATTTTCCCAGTAGGCTTTGGTAAAACTCAGTAGAGCTCAGAGAAAAAAAAAAAAGAGCAAAACAAAACTCTTAGAACACCTGACAAAGATGAAAAAAATCTTTCCATAAATTGTAAAACTAAAAGCTGATAGATGGCTGCTGACCTCAATGCACTTGAAGCCTTGAAATAGATACAACGCCTTTTCAGGTTTTTTTTCAGGAGTGAAATGGTTTTGAATTTCTAGCATTACTAGAACAGGATGCTTAGAAGTTAGAGTTGATCGGACAAGAAGAGAAGTATTTTTAAGCACCATGACTAATACCCCTGTGTAATTGAATGGTATCTCTTTCCTGTGGTCCAGCAATTTTCAGAGGCCTTTTGGATTGAAAAACTACACTATTGTCTCTAGATAAGCTAAAAAATCAGTCTGTATTTCTTGTAGCCTCTGAAACTTCCTCTCTGTTCTTTCCAAGACCTTCCTGGCTCTGTTCATGCTTGACAGTCCTTGCTACTGAGGTTCTTGCTCACCACCTGTATTGTAAGAACTTCTTCAAAGCTCAGAGATGCAATTAAACAAAGCAGCATCTTTTCCTCTTTCCATAGAGATATCTGTATGCATCCGTTAGGGCAGGGAAAGCATATAGCTCTCTTCTCTGCTGCGTGGCCACACTTATTTTTACATATTATGTAAAACAAAACAAAACACAAGGAAAAAAATAAAATTTGCATAATCTCTCAGAAGCTGAGGGAGGCAGAAGTATAAACTTATAAAATCAATTGGTCAAGCTGAGAACTATGTAAGTCCCAAAAGCAAACCAGATGATATATTGTCCACCTCTTGATAAGAGTGATTAAAAGAAAATGTTTATTCTAAACTGTATAATTTAAGTACTAGGGGAAAAGTTTCTGTGTTTTCAAGTTTTATTATACTTATTTTGGCATTAAAAATGTTATGCAACATTTGTAATGACAATACTGGACATTTTTTTCCTAAAGTCTAGATTTTTTAGCCTGAGTTAGTAATAGCATCAGTCATGGTCATGCCTTTAGCATAGAAAGTCTTTAAGAAAACTTAAAGCCAATGTTTAACATAGAGCAAATTTGAAATATTGTTTTAACAATTATGTAAATAATACATAAAAATTAATTCAACTTACTGTATGTAAAATGTCTTCCAAAGCTTTTCAGAATTTTGTATCAACATTCTAGAAGCTATGAAATGTATGTAATTCACAATAATTTTTTTTCCACAATTATGTAATGAAAAAGGTATTAGTATAAGATATATTGACTAACTCATCAGGGAAATCACCTCACATAATTGAGATTTACAATCTAATTATGTTTTATTCTCACTTCTGTGTCTTGTAAGTTTTCTGGTATTTTGTCAGCTTGTTTTGTGCATAAGCATTCTTATTCAAACGGCAGGATCTGATTAAAACATTTTGTCTGTTGAATTCCATAACACATTGCAATTCATGAGCTATACTTGGAGATTTGAATATCCATTTGAGGCATTTGCAATTACTTTTATTTTATGTATGATTTAATTCATGATCTTGCATTTTGCAGTAGCATTATTCTACTTTTCCAGCTGTGAAATTCAATTGTCCCAAATTGTTTTCACTTCTTATGGTCTTTTATCAGAATTAAGCATCACTGTCTCTTAAAATCTGCACATCTGAACAATATTTCTTATCTGCTCTCTCAAAAAAAGTACTGGCTTTGCAGGTTATTTTATATTAAAAAAAGCTAAATTTCTGCATTATACAAATAATGCCAGCATATATATTTCTCAAATCTAGAAAATGTGACATTTCAGTATGCTTAGTCTAGAAGTTGCCTATTATATTATTAATCCTTCTTTGCATAGTCTACTGTTATGTGTTGTATAAATGCAGACAGAAAAATTCTGAAGTAAACTTAGATTTTTAATTAATATATAATTCCTAAGAATATTTAGACAATTTTATTTTGTGAAATGATAGCTGAATTTTTATTGGCTCTTAGGTCAACTGGAAGATTGAAGTGTCAGAATAGATGAATTATTTCTTCGCAAATCAAAATTTGTAGCACCTGGGCTTGGCTCCTGTGGAAAAGACCAGCTATAAAAACGACACCTAAGATAGGGAATCAAAGATTGAAGTTGAAGTATTACAGTCAAGGAAGTGATACTTATATCAACCTACAATTGTAGGTTGTTGACAACAGAATATCCAGTTCCAGCTATAGAACTGTCATTTGAATTTAAAGTTCTATATTTGGCTTTCAAAGAATCTCAGAATGATTTCAAGGAGCCTCTGGAGACCATCCTGTCCAAAAGTTCTGCTCAAGCAGAGCAGGTTGCCAGGACTGTATCAAGTTACGTTTTGAATATGTACACACACGGAGGACTTTCACAGCCTCCCTGGGCAAGTCCCCCGAGTGTTCGACCACACTCATAGTAAGAAAGGGTTTTCTTTCGTTTAGATCATTTCCGCTGAGGACTGGCTAAGCCACAAATGGAATTCTGTGTCTATTTCTGGGCTCCTCACTGCAATAAGGATATGGAAATACTGGAGCAGAGAAGGGCCACTAGGATGTTTAAGGGACTGGAGGAGGTTAAGCTGAGAGCTGGGGATCTACAGCCTGGAAGAAAGAAGGCTCATGGATGTTCTTATCTATTTGTAAAAACACATGATGAGAGGGAATGAAGAAGTAGGAGACAGGTTCTTCCCAGTAGTTCCCACTGACAAGACTAGAGGGATCATTAGTCAACTGAAACACATTAAAACAAGCCTCACTGACATTGTTAATATTATATTAGCCTACACTGGGGGAAGTAATTTATATAAATGGTATTCCTTAAATAAATATACGGTGTTCCAGGCGTGAGCTTTCTGTAGATGAGACCTCTTTTAGTTTTGGGGTTATCTTTCCAGGTTTTGGTATCAGGAGAATGCAGCAATCACTTCTGTGAAAAGCTTCTAAAAGTTTTCCCCATGTCAGGGTCAATGCTGGCTCCAAGGTGGACCTGCCACTGGCCATGGCCAAAAGCCCATCAGCGACAGTGGTAGTGCCCCCATTAAGAAGGAGGAAGAAAACTGCTGTACGACAGCAGCTGGAGAAGAGAGGAGTGAGAATATATGATAGAAACAACTCTGCAGACACCAAGGTCAGTGAAGGAGAGGAAGAGGTGGCCCAGGTACTGGAGCTGAGATTCCCCTGTAGCCTATGGTGAAGACCATGGCAAGGCAGCTGTGCCCTTGTAGCCCATGCTGGAGAAGTTAATGAAGGATTATTTCCTCTGGGTGACACCCCATGCAGGACTAGGAAAAGAGTGTGAGGGAGCATCAGAGACAATTTGTGATGAACTGATAAGAACCCCCATTTCCCATTGCCCTATGTTGCTTAGGGGAGGAGACAGAGAAAATCATATTTCTCTCCCCCTTTCAGCTGAGGAGGGTGAGTGATAGAGTAGCTTGGTGAATATCTGCCCTCAGATATATCATTCAGTATGATTTAAATATAGACTTCTCATTTTGCTCTGCCTTATGAAAAGAATGTTTTGGATGTTAAAGAATTTTATTTCACTGAAATTCTTGAAAATAACTAAATCAACATTTTAATTTTGAACAGAAAAACATGATGTAAATCTCATGCAGTTTTTTACTTTAATTTCTACATTTTAAAATTTTTTTCTAACTTAGTATGTCTTCTTTGTGTCATTACATCTGTTAATCTCTGCTCATTAAGTATGAGGCATATTATCCCTATAGGAGATCATATAACAAGATTCTAGCACACTGACTTGCACAAGTGTAGAAAAAATACCTATTGCCATGTATCTTAACTCAGTCTGTAAATTCAAAAATGTTACAGAAAATATTTATAGCAGAGTCAGAAAGTTACTGACTTTTCTAGAAAGTCATTAAAAATGTATTTACCTGCAGACCTTCAGTGTCTTCCCCTTTCGCCATCCCCAATATTATTTCTTCATATTTTTTCATTTGGAACATCTTATTCTTAAAAGATTTCTGTATTCTCACCATATAGTGGTTGAAAGCCTCCTAATTTCCTTACTATGTCTTACTTATTTCCCCCATTTTTAGTTGTAATAGACTTCCAGAGAGTGGGATTTTTTTTTTTTTTCTGGAGTGGTACATTTGCTATTACTCTCTTCTTAGGCCTTGCCTTGCAGATGCATCTTTCAACTTCCTTTGTGGATATACTATGTCATTACAAAGGCACACATTTAAAACTCTTGACGGTTTGACTTCTAAAGCCAAGAAACCAAGACCCGACAGAATTAAGGCTGAAACTCTGGCCTGACACCGGCCTCTTAGAATAAATCCAGTCACGCAAGTAATCCTCTTAAATAGTTTCTTTTTCCATGATCATACTTGTAGTTCAAATAGAAAATTATTTTAATCCTTTAAGCAGTAGAAGTACATTAAATTCAATTCTTTCAAATTTATAGTGAAAATATGCAGATATACAGGGTAAGAGAAGCAAGGGAAACCACTTGATCATTTATTACAGAGCCACCTCAATTTTTTTGTCATAGGTTGACTGCAGGATAGACTATTTAGAGCAGTACTGACACTCTCTAGAATGAAATGGAAACAAATGGACTTCTGTGGTGGTTTGAACCTGAACTTGATGGACAGTCATTTAGACCAATAGCACTTCTCAAAATTTCCATATATAAATCCCATGGAGACGTGGGAATTCTCCCTTGCTTCCGGTCCTGGGACAGGTCACAGGGCTGCCCGCTCGGCCCGGTGGGGGCCAGGCTAGGCCTGCCCGGGCCTAGCTGGGCCTGACCACGGAGGCCTGGCGGGGCTGGGGCCACGGCCTGTGGCTCCGTGTGGGGCAGCATGAACTTTTCCCTGGTGCGGAAAAACAAACTGAAACTTTACACCAGAGACCAACTCCGGCCGCTGCCCAGCAGAGATCATGTGACCAACCAGCTGCAATGCCCAGACCTGGATAAGAGCAACTCCTTCAGTGCTGTAAATTCCTCAGAAGAAATGAATCCTGCAAACATAAATCCTCTCCCAGGTCAGAGGAAAGGGAAAGGCAAAGGCACGTGAAAAGACACCATGATAGTGACACTAACGTCAGTGAAGAAGAGAGAACTGAAACCCAGAGAGAGAGAGGGGATAGAAGAGATGCTTTTAAAACCTGAAAGCTGAAAATCTTTTGTAAAGCTATGGTGATGGACTATGATNCTGTAAATCGAGGGAAGGGACTCACACATGCCAACAGAAAACCACCCCGGGCGTCTATTGTGCTCTGACTGTGGAAAAGCCCCATGGGATGGGCAAAAGAGACTCCTCTCCCTAAGTGAACTGATGAAAGACTATTACAGAAGTGTTAAACTGATTGAAATAATCCTAAGTTTGTGTCTTTATGTTGTAAGTGGGAGGAGGGGGGAGGATGAGGGGAGGAGAAGTGTTCTGAAGGTTTATTCTGACCCTTAATATTCTTTTTTTCTTTTAGTTCTGTTAATAAACTTCTTAATATTCTTTAAGTTTAGAACCTTTTTTTAGAACCTGTATTCCTCCTGATTCTTATCTCACAGAAGATAAAAAATGCGAACAAACCCACTACAGCTTCTTAGAGACATCAGTCCAAAAATTTTGGTAAGTCATGGTTAGTAACATATGTTCATCTGATTTATAAGCAGGGTTGATCAAAAATTTTTTTTAAATTATTTTAAGACATTTGGAGGAGAATCTTCTTCAATAAATATTGTTAACATGTTAGTTTTTTTGCATAAAAAAGTAAAACTTTTGAAAAAAATGTAAAAAAATCCTTAAAATATACCATTTCATAGTATTTTTCCTTTTTCAAATAGTTGTTTCGTTTTTGGGTTTTTTGCATTTCTTTGCCCCTTTGTCTTCTTGTCCCTTTAAATGGGAGAAATGAGAAAAGTATATGAGAAAACTAAAATACTTTTGATTTTCTACATATTTTATTTTCTTCTATTATTGAAATGACAATAACCCCAAAATTCCATTTTTGTTAATTACAAATCATTAAATACTTCCGACAGTACTTTTCATGCATTTGTTTTCTACTAGCTCATTCTCAAAATTGTCATTGGGTTCTAACCATCATCTCACCACCACACAATCAGTGTGAAGCTGAATTAATTGAGAAGTGACATATTTCTACATTTTTCTTTGCAACATTTAATGTATTTATCAATTTTTTGTATTGGATGTTTTTTTTATTATATAACAAAATTTCCTATTAGTTCTTTGCTTTTTGAGTATTTGAGTAGAGAAACAATTCATATGGCTTCTCATTTCCTTTTTGCCAGAGCTTACTGTACTTTGCCTTGGCACAATGCACTATCTCTGCACATTAGAAAACAGGTAACTGTTTTAGAAGTAAATGAGCTATCCTTACCTTGAAAGGCATGTAAGGTTTTTAATATTCAAACAAGGCAAACCAGCCAACCAAACAGAAAAAAATACACAAAAAACCCCCAAAACAAAACAAAAAAAACCGCAGCCAAACAAAAAAACCAAACCACCCAAACAGTCCCTTGTAATCATTCAATTTAGCAGTATAGTAAAAAATGAATCTCCTAAATTTCCTATATCATAAATATTTTGCTGACTTCTGCATTAATTATTGCATTCTCCCTTGCCCTGTTGTCTTTTTTTATCCTTCCTCCTTTTCAAAAATTAACAGACTTGTGAGAAGTCTTTTGAGGTTCTATAACAAATTTTGAAATGAGTATTTTTTTCCAAGTCATACTGTTCTTATATTCAGTTTTGTGTTATTTTCTTTTTATAGTATCATTCCGATACGTGACATAGAGCTTGGTATCTATGGAGCACATTAACTAAGCCAGGCAGCTTCTCTAAAATAAAGCTTTGTAGTAGAATTATATGTAGGCATATGCTGCATTTGGAAACAATCTTAAACTGATGCTCATTATCTTAGACTGAACATTTAGTGCACTCAAATAACCCTGTAACCTTTTCATTTGGGCTTACTGAACAGATGTAATACTGCATTGTCATACCAGACAGAAGTTTTAACTTGATTAATAACAGTAATAACAGTATGGAACTATTTGTGGCAGTTCATATTTTGACAACAGAAATGTATACAATTTAAATTTTTCCTGTTATTGAAATTCCATGGATTTTTCTTAAAGAATAAGTTTTTTAAGTCATGTAGAAAGCATATTCTTCAGTGATAGTAGGGGAAAAAAACCCAGAAATTTCTATTTTTCTGCATAAATAATTTTAGAACATAGTTGGCAATCAATGGACCATTAAAAATATAGAAAAAACCCAAAGACTACTATATGCAAGTGTGCTGCTAGCCAACTGTCAGAATACAGTACTTCAAAATAGTAGTATTTCCCCATAAGACAGTACACTTAAACATTATCTGTTTGACAGTAACCATTGTTACAGGACAGGCCAGTGTATTATATTGAATCTTGCTGTTCTTCTTTTTTGACTGAAATAGTCAAACATAAACTTACAACCTACTTTAAAATTCTGATTAAGCTGAGAGCTGGTTTGTGGCATGGAGCAGATATTGCATAAGAGCAAGCACAATAGCTACTTGGAGGCATTTACCATATAGAATACCTATCCTTCCTGTGCATAAAATGAAATTCCAAGAGTTAGGAACTTGGTGTACAGCTAGTAAATTTCTGCAGGAATATATCAGTGCTGTGCTAGTTTTTTTCCTACATTTTGCTAAAGAGGGCAGCAAATGAAGCCTGCGTGAATGAAACTCTCCGAAAGTAAACATGGAGATTTGCAACATAGGAGATTTTTGTCTGGAGATGGAAAAGCTGTAAACTTAGATGTAGAATACATATAAAATTAATAGGAAGAGTAAATGTCCTTTAAGAAAAATCTTGCTCAGGTAAATGCATTTTGTAGTGTGCAATATTTAGGACTATGTGTTTACTGGTCAGGTCTCCCATTAACAAATCTAGTAGCACCAGTGTCTCTCTGTCATCATCTCAGCACATAACTGGAAAAAGAGAGAGAGAGATTTATGCTATTTCAAAACTCTCTATTCAAGCCTTTAACTGAGTAAACTACTGGGGTAGCAAGCATAATCTTTACAGAACTCACTTTCTCGTGAATGTCTGAAGGAGTACTAATGATGCCTCACACATACAGGAGATCACTGTAAAAGATGAGTTTACAGAGCTAAGTTATAGGCTTCGGGAAAATGACATTTGATCATTCAAGCATTTCAGGTGATGATCATGAGAACAGTTAATGATCTTGAAAAAAGGTGTTAACTCTCCTGAGACAAGCTCCTAGTGGCTGGGAGGTAATGATACTGATTTGCAGAAGCAATTGTGATAAGGCATAGCAAAAGGAGAGTCAATTAAACTAACTATCAGAAGGGTTCATATATGTTGCTGTACAATAAATACGAAAATATATTACAAAAATTTTAAAAAGAAAAAAACAAACAAAAATTTGAGGTTTTATAATTTCTTGTCTTAAAAATATGTATCTACTTAAAATGTCAAGGTCATGTGTTCGACTGCCAGGTGCTATTCATTTAAGTGTTGGACTCATTGATCCTTGTGGGTCCTTTCAAGTCAGATCATTCTGTTACTCTGTAATCTTTTCCCAACCAAGCAAAAAATCATTGCAGGAGTTTAATTATTTTTGTTAATAGAATACAGGTTTCAATGTACTGTGATTTCAGAATAATTCTGAATTCTTGGGTAATCCAGACTCATTGATAAGACTCTTGTGGCTGTTCAAAAATTTCACAAAGTTTAATAACTGTTCATTTATACTCTGTCTTTATGGACCTAAATTGAATGAAGAGGATTTTAAACCAACATTTTATTATTTTTCAGTCATGAGCTTTCTGATTCCTATAACTGTGGAGCTGATGAAAGTCTAGTGTTGAAAAGAGGGTGTGCTTGAAAGTTTGCTTGACAAAGTAACAAAAAGATAAGGAGCCAGATTCTGAAGAGATTGTCTGCCAAAAAAGAATTCTTTAAATTGGTATGTGGAAAGGAAAATGGCCTGATTAGTCAAAGCAGCATGGCAACTAACAATTGTATCCAAGGCTTGATTAACATACAAAGAAGCTCATACTTGAGAGACACAGTGGCTTTTTTTACATGTTATGAAGAATCCAGAGGTATTGATTTCCCGTGTTTCTGGACAAATCCACCTTTCTTTTTCCTACTATGTTAAGCTGGAGTGCCTGGCTAGCAATGAGTGTCATTCAGTTAGTTTATATCTTGTCCAGAGACTACTTCTAAATTTCTCATTTTTACAGGGTAACTGGTTACCTAATGTTATCATAGTTTGCTCCAAAATGAAAAGCTGCAGCATTCCCAAAATGTTGCATATTCTGTTCATACCCGTACTGTATACCAAGAAAATTTCTTATAGTTGTGCTCTCAGTGTACAAGATGTTTTTGCACTTGTAAAATGGTCCTTGTCATGAAGGTATTTACATTCTAATGACAGAGAAGGAGAAATTAAGGGGAAATTACAGGCTAAAATTCCCAAACAGGATCAAAAAGAAATACAAGTTTACTAGACTGCATGCCTTCAGGCTTACAGAATGAAAGAAATGGCTCCTTAAAAGGCCTGAAACATGATCAGACTGGGGGCCTTGCAAAACAACCCACAGCATCAGGTGCAACACATAAAGAACTGAGTCAGCGAAAGCATGGGGAGATTCTGAGAGGAGCTGACAAACAGGCCGTCTAGGGTGACAATCTTAGAACTGAAGATGGGCACTCTTTACACATGGTTGAACAAGAATAAACTTTGCAATGAAACAAACATAAATAAACTGACAGGATCTAGAGGTTTTTATACATGTTTTTCATAAATAACATCGTTACAAAAAGTTACCTAAATAAATAAATATTGGGGAAAACTGTGAGTAACATATTTTTGTTTTTGATAGCTTTTAACTACTTGAACCAGAGTGGAATAGGAATTAGTGTTAATTTATTAATACTGATATTATTTGTCTGATTTGCTAATACTTTGCTATACTACTTTTATTTTATTAGCTTGTTCAGAAAAAACACACAATTTAAAAGAACGCATGCCATTTGATAAGCATTTGACACAATTTAAACACATATTACACGTATGAGAATAAACTTGCAATGCTAGATTCTGCTTTGAATAATGAGAAGAAAATTTTAGTCATTTGTTTTTGCAAGCTAGAAACAGATTTGATTTAGTGTTTGGATCTAAGCACCAAGGCTTGAAAATTTTTTTTCATCTTCATATTATCTTATAAATTATTTGACAGGTGTAAGAGACTGAAATATTATAGTTTATGACTTAAACGTTTTCATGAAGGACTTTTTACAAAAACTGCAGAGAAGACCACCACACCCTGCTTGGGGCTCTGAGAGGCCCTGGGCCCACTGGCTGATGAAGATAAGATAAAGTAACAACTAGGGGCTGGGGACATTCACAAAGGACAAGCTTAACACCTCCGAGGTGGAGACCACAGCCCCGGGGCTATCAGCTGGCCAGGCTCACACAGACCCTCGCACCAAAGGGTGGGGGAGAGAGGCCTTGGGTGTGTGCTGGAAAAGCCTCTGGTGAGAGGCGCAGTGACCGCCCATCCTCCACTGTGCAGAGGAGCCCAGCTGAGGGGCCCTGCACCCGGGGGGAGCTCACCCACAGCAGAGGGGGTGTCATGGCCCAGCAAAGGGCCCCCCAAAGGGGTCCCCAGACCCTGCACCAGAGCACCAGANTTCTCTTTGCCTCTCTACTATTAAATAAAATACATCAATTTTTTGGCATCAACATTTAATCTCGTTTGGTTTTAATCTCATTTCTGGAAATATTTTGAACCTTCTAAGTTCTTTCTGGTTTATGCACAGAATCTTAGCTTTCTTTGCTCTTCTGGGTCTAAACTGGATCGTAACAAGAGGTAAGCCTCATATGTACAGGCCTGGAACACGCTGTAATTTTGGGATTCTCTTTTTTTAATATATATAAAAAGTCATTTTTTCATACAAGTATTTGACAGGAATTCCTGTCCAGCTCATTTTGGCTGGGGTAGAATAAATTGTCTTCATAGTGGCCAATATGGATCTGTGTTTTGGAATTGTGCTGAACACAGGGTTGATAACATAGAGATATTTTTGTTACTATTGAGCAGAGCTTACACAGAGCCAAGACCTTTCTTGCTTTTCGTATGGCCATGCTGGCGAGGAAGCTGGGGGTGCATGGGAGGTTGGAAGGAGAAACAGCCAGGACAGGTGACCCAAACTGACCAAAGGGATATTCCATATCACATGACACCATGCTCAGTATATAAACTGAAGGGGAAGAAGGAGAAAGGGTGTCATTTTGAGTGGTGGCGTTTGTCTTCCCAAGTCACTGTTACCTGTGATGGGGCCCTGCTCTCCTGGGGATAGCTGAACACCTGCCTGCCCGTGGGCAGCCCTGAATTAATTCCCTGTTTTGCTATGCTTGTGTGCAAGGGGTTTTTTTTCCCCGTTAAAGTGTCGTTATCTCAACCCACAAGTTTCCTAGTTTTTACCCTTCTGATTCTCTTTCTGATCCCATTGGTGGGGGAGTGAGCGAGTGACTGCATGGGGCTTGGTTGTTGGCTGGGGTGAAACCACAGCAAAACCAGAAGTCTATGTAGAACATTCCCTAAAGCCAGCAGTGCAAATTGCAACTTTTCCATTCAGATAGCTAAAACAGATGAAATATTTGAAATTTAGATTTTAATAGTGCTCACTTTGAAAAAGATTGTAACTGGAAAAGGAGTTGTTTAAGTAGGAAGGACAGTAGGGACCAGAACTTGGTGTAAACTCATTAGACACTGACTGAGATTCGCTTTAGCACCTACTAAGGAAAACCAGCTGCTTCTGCGCCTCAAAATAGACGTTTTCTCTGCTCAGTGTGACAGGTAGAGCAGCTGTTCAAGGACAGTAATTTCCCTAGGATAAATTTGATTACAGAAAAACATATGATCCTAAACAGTCCATGACATATAACCAAAACTGTCACTGAAGTGTGATCAACAAAGTCTGCAAAAAATGAACATGAAATTCTGAGCGTTATTGTGTAACTTTCTACTGCACCTTAGTCAATTATAACATTTAAAGCAAATTATATCATTTTCCCTTGTCCAGATCCAGCTTTTCACTGTAAAATAAATATATGTCTGTTTACACCAAGGTTTTATTTATGTTCATTGAAGTATTAGGAGAAACAAATCAAACTTACTATTATCTGTATTTCTCTGAAAAGCGTAGCCTACAATGTTTGATCGGCAGTCTTCAACAGACAGTGCCATTCTATGGTACCTGTTGAGATTCATCCTGAGGGAGCTGGCAGATGAAGTTGCTAAGCCATTATCCATAATTTTTGAAAAATCATGGCAGTCAGGTTAAGTTTCCAATGACTGGGAAAAGGGAAACATGACCTCCATTTTAAAAACGAGAAAGCATAAGACTCAGGGAATTATGGACCAGTCAGTTTCACCTCTGTGCAAGGCAAGATCACGGAGCAGATTCTCCTGGAAACTATGCTAAGACGCATGAAAATGAAGAGGTGAATGGTAATAGCCAACATGGCTTTACAAAGCAGAAATCATGCCTGATGAGTTTGGTGACCTTCTGTGATGGGGCTACAGCATTGGTGAATAAGGGCAGAGAAACAGACACTGTCTACCTGGATTTATGCAAAGCGTTTGACACTGTCCCACACAACATCCTTGTCGCTGAATTGGAGAGATATGGACGGATGGACCACTTTGTGAATAAAGAACTGACTGGATGGCTGCATGCAAAGATTTGTGGTCAACAGCTTATTGTCCGCAAGGAGACCAGTGATGAGTGGTGTCCTGGGGGGCTCAGTACTGGGGCTGATACTGTTCAACATCTTTGCTGGCAACATGGACAGTGTGATCAAGGGCACCCTCAACAAGTTCGCTGACAACACCAGGCTGTGTGGTGCAGTTGACAAGGTGAAGGGAAGGGATGCCATCCAGAGGGACCTTGACAGGTTTGAGAGACGGGCCGATGCAAACCTCATGAAGTTCAACAAAATGAAGTGCAAGGTCCTGTACTGGGGTCATGGTAATCCCAGACATCCCCACAGGTTGGGCAGAGAAGTGGTTGAAAGCAGCCATGCAGAGAAAGACTTGGATGTGATGGTTGATGAAAAACTCAACATGAGCCAGCAGTGTGTGCCTAGAAAGCCAACCATATTCTAGGCTGTGTCAAAAGCAGCGCGGCCAGAAGGTAAAAGGAGGTGATTCTCCCCCTCTACTCTCCTCTTGTGAGACCCCACCTGGAATTTGTGTACAGTTCTGGTGTCCCCAACAAAAGAAGGACATGGAACTGTTGGAACAAGTCGAGACGAGGGCCAGGAAGTTGATGAGAGGACTATGCCCCCTATGAACACAGGCTGAGAAAATTGGGGCTGTTAAGTCTGGAGAAGAGAGGGTTGTATGGAGACCTCATAGTAACCTTCCAGTACCCAGAGGAGGCTACAGAGAAGCTTGAGAGTGACTCTTTGTCAGGAACTGCAGTGATAGGACAAGGCGTAAGGGGTACAAATTGAAAGAGGGGAAATTTAGGCTAGATATTAGGAAGAAATTCTTTACTGTAAGGCTGGTAAGATACTAGAACAGGTTCCCAGGGAGGTTGTGGATGCCCCAGCCCTGGAAGTGTTCAAGGCCAGGCTGGATAAGGCCTTGAACAACCTAATCCAGTGGGAGGTGTCCCTTGCCCATGGCAGGGGCCCCTGGGACAACGTGATCTTTAAGGTCCCTTCCAACCCTTAGCATGCTATGACTCTGTGATTCAGTGTGCTTTGTTAAGACTATTAATCTCCTTACAAACACTGCAAAGTAAAGCTGCTCTAGTAAGAGTTTAAATATCCACGTTTTTAATCAAAAAACCAAATCAAATATACTCCATGGCCTAAATATCGCAGTTACACAGTAGAAGTGAAATGTATTTAACTTGTTCTGCTTAAAGACACATGATATAGTTGAAGTTGAGATTTATTTTCTTGCCTTCATGAAACGCATCTGTTGATTTTTACTTTTTCGTTGAAAACACTCCAGGCTTTTTCCTAGTCTATGCTAATCCATAAAAGTGATCCTGGAAGCAAGTGCCAGGAAATAAGCCACCTTCAGAGTTTGCTGACCATGATCCTTCTGCATTGGATTTCACAGGACTTAGAAGATGATGCCATAGTAGCCAGATGTATTTAGTCCATTTTACTGGAGGTGGTGGATGGGAAGGCCCACTAAATTTGTAAGTTGTTCTCCTTTTTTTCACAGTGTACATAAAATAATTGATGAACTGGGATATGATCATTACTTTATGGCATCTGCTATTAGTCTTTGTATTGACCAAATAAAATTTACTCAGTGGATAATTAGGCCAAGATTATCATATTTTTCACATCAAATATAAACTGACTCTTGATAATGATATCACAGACATGAGAGATTTTGTTTATATAATTTTAAATATTTCTCGTCATCTTGTCAGCAAGGTGTTCTGCCTTTTTTGTGGATAGTGGATTGAATACAATAATGAATAATTGGGTGAATGTTAAGAATGTCAACCTGATTTAAATCTTGGGATAAGCAAAGTTGAACAAAGATGATACCAATCACAAGCCAATTGAGAATCAAATCAAAACACTGGTGGATCATGAATGATAACTTCACTTTTACCACACATCATTGGCTATATGGTTATTTAATTTTGAGTAGAGCAATACCCAATAGCCCTTGGGTAGACCTGTAGAAATTGTTTCTTGACTTTTGTAGAGGCCAATAGTAAATACTTAGGAAACTGTCCATAAACAGGCCTCTTTTTGTTATCCCAGCTTTCAGAGACATGCAGCCAAGGACCAGCATGAGTCAATAGTGATAAACTTTGCATCTCGCAGCTTTCAAGGAATTTATTGATTTATGAAAGTAACTTTTTTAGCTCTTCAAGGCCTTCCTAAAAAGATAGGCACATTTAGATATACACGAATCTATAATTTTATAATTCTCTTCTTTCTTTACAGTTTCAAATGAACTAGTTCTACACTAAACCTCTAAGGAAAACATCAAGAAGAAGAGTATCAATGTGTAAATCAATTAGTGTTTTTTGGGAGTCAGAACATCCCAATATAAAGCTCTTTATTTACCAAGGCACAAATGCAATCAGAAACTCCACACCTTTTAGATGCCTAGTTACGGTTATGGAATTCATATGCCTGAACTAAAGATAGAGCATTTCCTGAAGAAATCACAAGACATAAATATTTCATTTTCTTCTATACGATCTACAGGCTTCATACACTGCATTTTAAACTCCATTCTAAATAACTAAGCGTGTAAGTTTCTGTACTGCATAAGAAATCAATTCTGAATTTAAATCTGAAAATGGGATGCACAACGGATAGATAGTCTTCAGTTAAAGGAAGTGTGACTGAAGTCAGGAAAGAAGACTGTCCACTTGTCTGGCCCAGACCTTCACATCCTGCGTGAAAACCTTCCAGGTAGTAGATTAGATTGAGCTCATTGGAGAGTGCTCAGTTTTGGACAGCCTTCTATAAATGGGACAATGTGTTCAAGAAGAAAGCCTGCAATAGAAAGGACAAGGATACACAGCTTGAAACAAATTCAAAGCTAAGTCTCAGAAATGATGAAAAGAAAGAAGCTTTCATGGGGGTACATGACCGCACATTTTAGCATATAGAGCCTCTAAATCACTAAAAGTTTGTTTGGAGAGCAAGAAGGTCAGATTCCATAGGAGGAAAATTATTTTCAGAATTGAAGTTAAGCCATTTCACCCATAGAGATGAGTATTTCACTATTTAAAGTGTCACCTTTTTCCCATGTATTGATCTCAGAAATCAGAAGGTTGTTGCTGTATGGTTAAAGGTTGTAAGGGACATCATGACACCCAGAATTCAGAGCCAGCTAGTTAACTTATCTGATGATATTACTTAGGTTGAACGCATGTCTCAACGTGTTAAGGTAGGTCCTGCTATACAATGAACATTTTGGATCAGATTTATTTAAGAAAACATAAGATTGATGACATAGGATTAATTACATAGTGCAACCCCCCTTTGAGAACCTCACATTTACTTACGGGGTGCTTGAGGGACAGGTCCCATCCATGACTTGAGTTGACTCCATATGGTCCTTGAAGAGGACATGTTATCAATTTCCACTCACAAAAAAAAAAAAAAAAAAAAAAAAAAGTCCCAGTGCTGCTACCACTAAAATATCTCTAAAGGGGATTTAGTTATGTTTTTGTACTACAGTTCTGTATGACAAAAATGTAGTACTTTTAACCTCAAAAGTGAAGTCTGTGGTCTGTTCAGGATTGCAAATGTACTACTAAAAAATATAAAAATATCTACAGAAATATTTGCCAATTATTGTCCAGAATATTCTGACAGAGGATCTTAGGAACTTTAAAAATTATATCTGAGATTTACTATTAGCAAGAGTAGAAAAACTACTTTCTCAATTTTTCAGAAGTCTGATCCTCAAATCCTCAAAACACTTCGTTTTTCCACTCTTGCTTTGGCATTGGAATTCATGTTATACACTTAATCTTTGCATGGAAGCAACATTCAGCTAGTAGTTACATATTCTTCTCTCTCCCTTCAAAAAAAATATCTGCATCTATGGGAAAAAAAAAAAAAAAAGGAAAAAGGATCTCTATTGAATTGCGCATGTAAAATCTGCTCTCAGAGCTAGTTTTGCTACCCCTGCTAAATTATATCACCTTGTTAGAATTCATACCAAATGCATACTTGCTGTACATTTATGAATAAACCAGACTAGATTTCCTTGATAATAGGACTTTGGGGGGTAAAAATTAAAGCCAATTCTTATAATTCTTCAGACTTTTAATCTCTTAAAATAATTTTTCCTATTATAAGAGATATAAAAAAAATACAGTAAATAAAACATATTCAAACTGAAAATGTAAAATTAAGACAATATAGAACAATTAAATCAGAAACAGCAGGAAAGCACAGATTTTTTTTCTTTTTTTTTTCCTTTTGAGAAGTAAGTTAACCTACACTTACTGAAGACCTGTCACTCACAGATTGTTCCAGTTAACAGACTGTCACACTGAACACTATATGCAGTTCAGCAAAACTGGCACTGCTCCATAACTGAGAGGTTGGTTTTTTAAACCTCTTTCAATTATATAATATCCTCAGAGCCAACAATATAAAAGCAGCAGCTTTTCTCATATGGATGAGAACTTTTACCATGTCCTAAATTAAGTAATAAGTAACAAGCTCTTGCATTTTAAAATCCTCAAAAGACAAGTAACTGGATTAACTGTTCTTTCAGTGAGATTAATGGGGATCAGGTCATAAAAGTAACGAATGGGTTCCAGTGTATTCTTTGTATGAACAATTTCATGGATTATATATCTCAGATGCAAAAAGCATACCTAGCAGAATTTAGTTACTCTGTATTTGGGAGATAGTCTATACCGAAACCTTAAAAATTCTTTGTCTGCACCCATTTCTCAAGAAATTGCATTTAATCAAGAACTACAATTAACTAATCCTATTTATATGAAATTTAGATTAAGAAATAAAATACTATATTGGACATTACAATTCATGCTCACAAAAATAAAAGGCACCCAATTCAAGGAAAAAACTTGCATATACATATCAGATGGCACTGTTGAAGCTATTTCACATAAATGACTTCTACTATTGTCAAAAATTAGGTGCTTATCCTGCTTCTGAATGTAGTGCTCATTTCTCTAATGTTGCTTTTCCCAGAAAAGTTGTAATGCACTGGTTATTTTTTCTTAAAATCTAGAGATTTGATGCAAAGCATTTAACACAGTGTCACACAGCGAATTATTCAGAAGTTGGAGAATGAGGGCTGCAGCTGTAAGGAGTTTTGCTTCAGACTGAGAATAATAGTATGCAAAGGGAAGCCACCAGGATGAAAAGTAAATTCTTATCCCAGGGATCTCACTAGTAAGAACAAAAACGTAGCAAAGTGTTAATAACATTTCCCTAACTCAAAATATGGAAAGCATCACTCACAGAAAGAATCAGAACAGGAAGAACTAACTCCGAGGGAACAGAAATGGAAATGGAAAATGAACTATATTAGTATAAAGTGCATGATTGCTTATAATAAAAGTTTTTATGCATGGAGATTTTAAGTTGGAAAGGGCGAAGGAGGACAAAATCCTGTCTGTATTAATTCATCAGCTAGCAGTATAACGGAGACATGAAAAAGTCACTGAGTTTTGTAGGGCTGATCAGGCCATCTACTTGCAGTAGGTAAGGAGTTGGGCCAAAACACAAGAGAAATTTCATCTGGAATATTGGGAAGAATTGCTATGACCTAATTTTAGGTTTCCAGTTGGAACATCATTATTATAAGAAAAGTCTGCCTATGCAATTAACAGAAACAAATAAGCTCCAGACTATGTCAACAGTACTCTGAATTCTCATTCTAAATGGCCTGCTTTACAGTTTTATCAAATGAGGAAACTATTTTAGATTCCTTAAACAAATAATATGGGCAATACTTTGCTGTATACAGTATGGGTCATTGCTTTAAACAGATTTATTCAGATGCAGAAAAGGAGTTATCATGAAAATAGTCAAAAATACTAAAACAGATTGACTTACTTATCCTGGTGAAATGAAGACTATACAGGTTTATAATTTCTCATAAATATATTACAGAGCTAAAGTGCAAAGTTGGCACAAGAACAAATTGATATAAATGCAGCAGAAATAAATTTAGGAGAAAAAACCAGATATTTCTAACATTCAATCTGCCAATAGTCAGTAGAGTAAGTGGGACAAAAATATATTGCTGATTTTATTAGAAGGGTGAATTAATTTACAATATGGTTGCTTACATTACCAGGGGACTGGGTTCAGTGACATGTAGAAATGTACAACTCCTTCCAGAATAAGCGAGACTTAACCTATAAGACACTGAATGATTTTCACATTTATTTTCTTAAGAGTAGTGGAGAACTGTATTTTTTAAGTTCATGACATAGTTTTTAGCTAATATGATTCTTATCATTTCCCATTTCCAGTATTTCGAGATAAATGAATTTGCACAAGGCTGATTTTTCTTTCCTAGTCATATAGAAACTTCCACAATACCCTTTTTCATTCCAAGGAGGTAAAATGAAAATACTTATTTTCAGCTAATAAATGGTTGACATATGTAAGAGTAGTGTTAGATTATTTTTTTATTATTATTTTTAATTATTACTATTACTTAATCTTATTAAAACAACAATGAGGAGAATTTTCATGAGAAATCATAGTAACTAAATAGTTTTAATTTACCTTTACAGATATTAGGAGTTAACCACTACTACCTGTTGACATGAATAGCCCCATTCTTTAGGTCAAAACACAGATCTATATGAAAAAAAGGGCCCAGCAACTTAGCATGCCATCTCAGTGCTCTTACTACATCATAAATCGTTCATTTTCTCATTCTGAGACTACCTTCTACTATTCTTTCAAGGTGTTATGAGAAATACAGTTTGTACCTTATAATTGTGATGTTGCTCGATAGTTTGAACTGCCAGATAGGCTGCAAACCACAGCTATTCAGAAGAAAACACTGAAGGTACTTCTTAAAAAATAAATTTCTTTTACATACACTACTCTAGGAAACGTGTGCTTAGGAGAGTCTAGAAGAAATCAAAGTGAAATTAAAAACCGACAGGCTACAGATCTTATGTTGTAATGGTGCAATTATGCATAATTTTAAATTTGTAAAGTAAATAAAATAAACATGTGAAATAGCATTATGACTGTGTTTCCCCATATTAGCAACATTCATCAAAGTCATGTGTTACTATTAAGTAGGCATTAGTTATATCAGTATTATTTTAGTCATGAAAGTTGAAGGATGCAACATAAAAAAAATTCTAGGAAAGGAGAATGTAGTTTTTGATCCTATTTGACATGCCTAAGCTTTCCCTGTAACCAGGTATAAATCTTTGTATAGCTGAAAACAATGCATCTTGGAGAATTATGGAAGAAAGAGAAGCCAGAATAGCTTTCAGACACCAAATAATCAGCCAGAGTGGGTATACTGCTCAGTCCTGCTGCAACAAAGCTGTATCAGCCTCAGCAGTCCCCGTTAATTTGCTGTTTTCCATGACTAAGTACTCAGTCTAACAACCCCCCACCAAAACAAGCTTCATTGCTGCTTACACACTGCTCCAGCACAGGAATTTTGCTTGAACTGCTTGACAACTGTGTGCAGCTCAGTAGTTCAGTATTATTTCACTATTAGAGCTTATATATAGCCTATAAACTATTAAACTTACTGTATGTGTGTGTGTGTGTTCATGTGTTTATTGGCAGTGATGACCTTGAGCAGCTGATCTGCTATACAGATAATTCTCAGATAACTGCTGAACTAGAAAATAAAGGTAGGGTTTTGAATGAATCTCTATTTCATGGGGTTCAGTAAATGTTTAAATGTTTATATGCAATTATACCCACAGGCTTTATTCCCCCAGTAATCCAAAATGGGTTTACAAAGTAGTCTTGGAAAGGAAGGTGATTTAAAAATCTCAGATTTTTTTTTAAAAAGAAGTTCTACTTTCCAGGTGACTACTTAGACATATATAATTTAATGGCAGAGCAACCACTAACAGATTTCTGAACCTAGTCCCAGTTTGCCTTTGCTTTTCTGGGCAAGATAAAATTTCTTAGCCAATTGAGTCCCCTAAAACAAAAAATATTTTTATATTTTCATTTCTATTAAAAACCAAAAACCAAATACTGTTTCTGCCTCAGCTGATTTGATTAAAAAGGATCAATCGCATGTGCAGCTTTGACCTTTACCTGGCTTCCACTCCTTCTTTATTTGTAGTTCTTTCAGGAGAGTAACAGATTGGGCATGTCTAGGATTGTATGTGTAAGAAGCACAAAAGTCAATTTTTTTTAGTTGTTGTTAGGAGCTTTTTGTGTACCCTAAACGAAGCAGGAGTCATATTTTTATGACTAAGTGTACTGCTTTCGCCATGATTATTTCTTAAAAGTCATGAATTTAATCTTAAAATTTGTATTCTGCATTTGTAAGTATACCATTCTGGCCTGTCCCATAACCATTTGTCAAAGTGTTGATTTTCAAATAATATGTACAATTTTTCAAGCTAAAAGATTCAGTTAAGAAGAATGAATACTATTCATTAGATTTATTATGCTATTACTGGTTATATTCATTCATCAGTAACATGCTGTTAATTATCCTATGCCAAAGATTACCAATCTGTATAAGATACAGAGTGTTGTAACCTACTTTTCTAATGTTTATATTGGACAAAATTTTGTATTTAACAGTATTTTGGACTTGGTATCTCATGGGTCAATTCAACTGGCCTTTAATTGACTAATTTTTCTTTCCCGAGCTCCAGTTTAACACGTATCTGCATCTATCTTATGGACTGAGACTGTGTTAATTTGCATCCTCTTCAGTCACCTTGATTTCATCTGAATTTAGCTTGTTGACTTCAGTAAAAAAGAATTTAGGAAAATATATGTGGACAAGGAGATTTCTCTTTAGTCTCCTGCTCTTCTGTAAATGATCAGAGAATCACTTTTCTGTTCTTCTGTAAAATAACCTCAGGCTTTTAATGGGACCTGTGTGAACAAATCCATTATAGCTGGTAAATACCCGCACACTACAATAAGGCACAGGTTAGTCAAAGAACAGTGGAGGAACCCACCATTTTCCAAATATATGAAATAACTGTAGGCTACTCTTCCTTATTTAATGGTTCCCATTTAAATGTTGTTTTACTTGACAATTTAATTTCCAATTTCCTTACATGCTCTCTGTCAGATGTTTTCCACAAACATTTGAATTTATTTTCCAATATTGTCAATATTTATGGTTGCTCAATATGTCTATAAACGTAAAATTCAGAAATAGATAATGACAAGATATGCTGATTTTTTAAAATTAAATTACAGTAAAGTTAGGAAGATAAACAATAAAAATGAAATTGTATTGAAAAGCATTTTAATTGCGACTCAGCCAGCAGATGGCAAGTGATGTTCAGTAAAGAAAGACAATAACGCTGTAGATCTTGCTCATACTATGCATGTCATCTATGAATTGAAGGTCTAGACAAATCTTTTTTCTCACCTGTATAATTATAGAGCATACTCTGCTTTCGTTAGTATGAGAAGGAAAAAGACAATATCTTATGCACCCCAGCATTCTCAAGCATTCTCAAAGATGCTGAAGTAGTAAAATTATTCCTTTGTAGTGAATCTAATTTTTTTTTTTCATTTTTACTGGATGCCCCAATCTGGAATGGATTAATTTGTTTATATTTTGGAGCATTAATCTCTATTATTTGCCTGAGGATGCTGAGGGAGATGTAATGTGAAAAGAGAGATGCATCACCAATTACTAATAACAAACAAAAATAATACCTATAAAACATTAACACTTCAGCAAGGAATTAGCAAAGACAGAAAGCGTAGCTGGAGCATAAAGTAAATGCTGTAATGAAAATGACAAGAGACCAGAAGCGTGGTCAAAAACAATGTAGAAAAAATAAGGATCAAAGGCCTTTTTACTTTTTATAATGCAGCAAATTCTGTGTTAAATTTAATGTTGGTATTAGAGAACAGCTTTTGACTCTAAAAATATAAATTATTCTAAAAATACAAAATGTTTGATAGTAATGCAGTTTTATTTTTCTTGGTGCATTTTTTTATGTCATATAAAATCACTTTTCAAGAAAGGATAATGTCTTAAATGGCAAAAGTTAGTTTCTTCAAAAAAGTACCAGCAGCTTCTACTCTGTGTGAGACCAAGCACATTGTGATATATGCTTAAACCACACAAAAAAACTTAAGAGAAAGATTTTCACAAAAAAAAAATCCAAACAATGTCGGCCGAACAACCAAAGAATCATCTAGACAAAAGCATGTAGTATTTTAATTAGTTCAGGGGAACATGAAAGTTTTCACCTGACTTCTCCCCACATTTCTCAAAAATATTAATTAATGGCTAGGGGTATAATGTTCTCTTAGCATTCTCTATAGGATGCTTGATAGTCCTCTTTTTTAAAAAAATGCAGTTAATCCTACTTTTTAAACATTCTTCCTAATAGAATGTATATTAGAACTGCATAAATAATTCCCATTAAATTATATGATTAATTAGCTGAATGGAATCAAGGCGGGAGAACATTGAAAAAGAAAATATGCAAATTATTTTCTTGTTCATTGTTAAAATAACTTTCAATTTTTCCTTTTGTAACAGTTAAACACATTCTGATGTGAATACAACAATAAACTGCATGCAGTAGAGTCAGAAGACTGAAAGTTTATTGAAACTTGATGTTAATTGGCTTAACAAACCTTCCAAAGCAATTAAAGCAGATGTGGGTGGTTTGAGGATGATGCAAATCTTTGATGGCCCATCAAAATTAACACAATCACAGACATATTTTGCCTGAGTAGCTCCTGAAGGAACCACCCACACAGGACAAAGATTTCAAAAAGCCTCTGTTCAAAAGATTGCAGTGGTAAGTGAGTCACAAGAGAATAAAATATTGAACATTTTTTGGCTTCTAGCATTGGATATAGGATAAAAAACTTGAAAACTTTCACTTATAATTTTTTAAAAAAGGAAATGAGGAAGAAAGAACAATCTTCTTTTTATTATGATCAGTAATTTTGAAAAAAATTTATATTTGATGGATTTTATACATGGTGCTTCTAGAGAACCAATAAAATAAAAGCAAGATTTTATCATTTATGTATTTTTGAAGCACGGTTTACATTTCAGTCATATTACTTCAGTTGCCTTTGACTGAAAACAAACAGCTTGAACTCTACATTCAAAATTTTAAAAATTTATTCAATTTGTGCAAACAAAGATATCAAAGCAGAGTTATTAACAGTCCTGAATCAAGCCACTCTACCAGGAGCTGTAGCAGTTGTCAGAATCTATCTCAGCTACTTAAAGAACTTGCCAACATTTGCAATTGCTTCAGTTTCTTTATTCCCACTCTGTTTAAATAATTTAAAGGAAAATGTCTTTGCAATGAACAAACACTGAAGTGCAAATATTCCATTAAAATATTTCAAAACATTTCTAGCCTTGTACACTGTATTTTTATTCTTTGGTGTCTTGTTTTAAAATCCAAATTTATGGCCTTTAACATCATAAGTAGAGAAAAAGGAATTTAGAGTTTGGCTTTTGGGACATATTTTTTCTTTATCTGTTCCATTAGTCATCTGGTTCGAGAGCTGGATTCTTATCTACTGTAAATCAGGAGAGACTTCAAATAAATGGTTTCCTGAGTCCAAGATTTTGAGGGGAGTATTATTTGTAAGTTATCAGTGCTCTCTTTTTTATGTCCCTTCTGCATGGCATATCGCACTGTAAAAAATACTTTGAACTGAGCCTCCAGCTAGCTTGATAGTGAAAAATTTTAATCTTAATTAAATTTTAGAATTTTTGATTTTGTTTTATTAAAATGAAAACCTCAGTCTTTTCATCCAGAAACATCAAGTCTAATAATCAAACTAATCATCCACACAGTACCTAGGAAATTCTTTTTATCTGTACATATTTCCTATACAAAGTGTAAAACTCAGATAATTCAGTAAAAAACCTAATTTTCCTCAATAAAACTTTGTGGCTTGTCTTCCTCTTCTATTTGAACAGAATGAAAGTAGAACTATAAGCCTAATCTGTACTGGGATCTTTTATCATGCTGAAGCTAATACAAACCCTCCCACATCAGAAATTTCTTTAGTTGTTCTGGTTTTAGTTTTAATTTTTTTGAGAGATTTTTTCGACAGATTTTTTCTGTTTTGTTTTTTTTTAAATTTTAAAATGGAATTCACACATGAACTATATTTTTTATGACATTGCATGCCTACATACTACTCCTTATTTCTCATCCTTAGACCGTGAATTATGAAAATGCACAAAAAAATCTGGGGCTCAATACAAAGAGAAAATACAGTTCTTGGTAAAAGTAGATAAAGGTGATATATGCTGCGCAATTATAAGATTATCTATAGAGAAATTACTGAAAATCCTTTGATCTAGATATATTCCCAAGCACTTTGTTTTTGAGGAAGGGTACTGTTCTTTCCTGTCAAGTGCATTTGTTTGATAGCTGCCTTAACAGTTGCATGTGATTAATTTTTTTTCTAAATAAGCTTGCAAGCCTATGTGAAAATTGTAATTAGCTTTACTGAAGCACAACAGTTTTAAAGGTACATGGCATTGAACCAGGATTTTTTGAAAAGAGCTGGAGCTCAGTTTTGTCTACCATTAGTAAAGCTTTTACTGTAGTCATATTGAAAGATTTTACCCTTGTGCTGTCAAAGCGATTTAGCTACATCTCTATTTCATGAGGCCAGGGATCCTGAAGCAATCTCTAACCTGCAGTAACAAATAAATAAAGTCCTACCATTTTACCAACTTAGCAGTATAAATAACGAAGCTAAATCACACTTTTGTTGATGTCATGACAAATTAAGTATCTTTTGGGTTTTTTATTAACTACTGCATATATGTAAAAGCTTGCCTTTTTCTTTTTCAGCTTCTTTATTGACTGCACTTTTGACATCTGCATCCCCAGACTTTACATCATATTCAAACTCCTTTAATTATGAAATGTTTAAGTCACAAAGGTTACATATATTTAACTAATCAGTTAAAACATGAAGCTTAGAAAATTTAAAATGTATGTATATTGCTAAGATGTTAAAACACTTTTTTCTATCTTTTAGCAGTTTTTCTTTGCTAAGTTTGGGGTTCTTTTTTTCTTAAATGGATGCAACAAAACCCACCTAGACCTTTCATGCAAGTGTCATATAGATATTACAACTTTGTACTTCGAATCTGTTTTGAGATGTGAATGACCATCTACCTATCCTAAGAGATTTCCTTTCTTTTACAGATGATATGTTATTTAAAGATAAAGAAGAGGGTAGTATTTTCATGTATTTACTGTTAATTTCTGCTACTTAGTCTAAGTACTAAAGACTAGGACGGAAGTGTTTATACAAACTGGAGTCTGTCAATCAATAAATTGCTGTCAGCACTCCAAATTTTTATAGTTCCTAACTAGCCTTTCAACACCAATTGGTTGCTACAATTTAGATTTTATATGGTTTTATGGGAAAGGCAGGAAATAACATGGTTTCTTATTGCTGACCAGAGTTTGAGAACTGATAATTAGACTCTTGTGAATGTTTTGAGTCTAACATCAATGCATTCTTTAGCAAGATGGATGACATGAACCTCCTAGATGGCTTCTATGTACACAGTTATCATACCTTTAGAAAGAGTATAATTTTGAAGCCCAGCTTTACCTGTGAAGGAGTTTAAAAGAAGTATAAAATAACCTCTACCTCAATCAGTATTTAAACACACAAAATTTAAGCTTTGCTTTTTAGGAATACTTAATTTCGATAAGATTGTCTGTTTTTTTTTTCTCCTGGACATGAAGTGTGGAGTGGTTGAGATTTTTTCTTTTCCAATGACTTTTTTTTAAATTACAGTATTATCAAATAGTATTATGACTGCAACTTTACCAAAATTCAGCTTTTTAGCTTTACATCCTGTAGCTTACCCTACCTTACCTCACCTTACCTTACCTTATCTTACCTTACTTTACCTTACCTTACCTTAATCTGTTTTACAGCCAGCTAAACTTACCTATTTGTTGGTGCAAAAGATGCAGAATGTCACTGCAAAGAGAATTATTTATGAAACTTCAAAAGCTATTTCCTATGAGATGTGTATTCAAATGCACAATGCAAAAAATAGGTAAGTGGTAGAGGCAGTGCTGTTATTCAGAGACACAAAATGACAAGGGTTAAGTAAAATCTTGGAAACTCAGCATACTTTCAGATAAATTTCTTCTGCATTTAGCTGGAGCACTTAAGTGTCTTGACATTGCCTGTGAAATGGTATCAGTCATTCCACCATCATTGCTGGTAGAACATACCATGTGATTATTTTCTTTTTTTTTTCTTTGTTTGTCTCTTGTTTTTGTTTGGTTTTTGTTTTGTTGTTTGGGGGTTTTTATGCGCCCAGATTAGGAGCTTGATGAGTAAAAACAACCCAGTCTTTCTGGGAGATGGTGGAAGGTTGTAGCTTCAAAAGAAAGAAAATCTATGTTGACATAAACATCTTTGCATTTTCACAGGCGTCCTGCTTCTGACATGTTTCCAGATTCTATTAATAATTTCTATGAAATGTTTTGTATCTACTTGAAAGGTTCACCATCTCCCACTCTGCAGAATGCTTTGCGAATGTAGGTATCATTAACATGTAAACATTTTTTACTTATTTTTCTTTTAACATTGCATTGCACCATGGAAATCATCTAAATTATACAGTAGTAGCTTGATAAATGTGATATTTTAAAATACTGGGCATTATTTTTAACAATTATTGATCAGCTGGTTACCTACTTCCCTTACTGTCCTGGAGGTGAATTTAGAAAGGTAGCTGAGCATGTGGAGACAGATTCCTCACCTTTAGTTGTAACAGCTTGTTTACTCTTGACAAGATACAGCTAAACCATTTTATCTCCCAGATGAAAATCAGAAGGAATTATTGGTGGGAGAAAAGGAGAGGCATAAATGATAGAAGACAATGGGAACCTTCAGCTAAGGACATTTTGAATAGATTCATGCAGAGCCTTTGAACACATTTTTTTCCCAACTCCTGCTCAAGTATTTTAAGGTGATTGCATATTATATGATTTTAATGAGGGGAATAAGATTTGTTACTTCAGCACAGGTAGTACTGAATTGAAAAGAGTGTATTGGAACTCAAGTGTCTGATGTCAGCAAAGCCTAAAATTCTTACTTCCCAGAAGAAAATGGATTAACTTTGTAGGCGGTAGGCAACAGTAACAGTTTTTGAAGCAGAAATACAAAATTTCATCTTTTCATCTCCAAAAACTTCACAGTTTACTCCTCTGAGCTTCATAAAATTCCTGCTTTCCTTGTACATCAGCCAATACAGAATGGAAAAAAAAAAATCCAAAATGTTCCGATTCTGTATTTTTTATTTATGCTCAGATAATGAACTTTTTACTAACTTCTACTTAAAATGTGGTAGAAGAGAAAAATAAGAATACATGGCAGCTTGTAGAATAAGTCAAACTGACAGAACAAATGAGTTACACAAGTCATCTCTATCAGCGATTCTAATGCTGATGTTAAGGCAAATATAATGGCAATGAAGTTGAGCAACAATGTCATTCAGATCATTTAGTGAGACTCCCGATTAAAAAGCTAAAATAAAACCCACCAGTAACCAGATTAAGTTTTTTATGCCAGAATAAATCAAATCTCAAAGTCAAGTTAATTCTTCCCCATGTTTACACAGATTGAACTACAGAATAACGTGCCTCCAATAGCAGTGCTAACTGTATTTCTAGTTTATCTGAAGCACAAAGGATTCCCTGGCCCAATACTCACCATTAATCCTTAATGTAGCCAGGTCAGTACATTGTTATTTTTCCAAGGGTGAAAAACTTGCTTTATCCTACAGATTACATTTAGACATTTTTACAAATAGAAACAATAGAGACAAAAAAAAAAAGAACCAATATCGCAGAAAAAAAGCTATTTGAGATATGGGCAAACAGGATAATCCACTATCTGAAATATTTGTTGAAAAATTCATAATCTTGAAGACTGTTAGTGCGTTCTCATTGTGGAGGTTTTATTTAGGCTTTTGGGATGATGAACTGTGTGCTGTTCAATTTTACTTAGGTTTGTGGCTTAGTGACCTCAACTTATTTTTTCACAGTCCATATCTTCACACTTTAAGCCCTGGTTTCTATTTTTAAAGGGATTAAATTTCTGTGAAACATTATTCTGCTTCCAATATTTTTATCGAGACTAGAAAATGGATTGGAACCAAGACATTCCTGCATTCCCTCCTGTCCATTCTCCTCCACCTCCTCCTCCCTGAAGCAGTTTCTGTATTCCAACTAATGATGCAATTAAAACTTTTTGTGAAATCCTACAATGGTGATTCACTCTTTGCCACTAGGGGTCTCAGTGGTAAAATTACAGGAGTAACCTATTTTCTTTAATATCAAAGCATTTCAAAACCCTGGAATGATGAAAGGAGAAAAGTGAAGTATCTATCTATGTATCTATTTATGTATTAACAAAAAAACCCCACAAAAGATAGAAAAAATATCAGCAATTAATATTTTAAAGTCTTATTTTGTCATGTAGGTTAATTGCAGATTCTTATTCTATCATATGTATCTTACGTTTGATAAATTCTATTGCGCTAAGTAATTTAGTGGTTTACTAAGAATTTATTACTACTAATTTCTATTATAAGCTAGGGGTTCTTAAAAATAAAATGCCAGAAGAGAAAGACAAAATAACTAGATTAGTGTGTCATAGGATGTTTAGGAGCCAACTGCGCAATATGACAGAAAAAAAAAATCTAATTTTTGCATGTGCAGAGTAGCAACTCCAGAAGACATCGATAAGTAATAATGTCATTGTGCAAGACCTCAGCTGGCATATTTCCTCAATAATGAAGAAATAAGTCAGGAAAACTTAACATAGAATTCACAGGTGTGATCAAGGACACAGGAAATTGAACCATGAATGGAAAATCGAGGTTAGTTTGTTAGTTTTAACTTAGGAAAATGAAAGCTGAAAGGGATATGATGTTTATAGGCATGAAGGTAAAGATTAGGCAAGATAAAGCTAATGTTGGAAATAGATATACAAGTACTATAAAAATATTGAAGCAAAATTAAAAAAAAAAATAGTAAGAGAATAAAGAGGACAGCCATACCAGCACAATAGAAGAAAACTCAACAGGTGTATGATGGAGCTGACATCTTCATTAGATTAGAAGATGCAGCTGGATGAGATTTCTCTCAGTTTTATATTTCTCGGTATTGTTATTAGGAAACCGGCATTACATCTTATAACTTCTCATTAATGTTGGAACTGTATCAGAGGTATAAGAAGAGAAAACAGGATGATCTTGTCTTTAGTCCTCAATTTCTGATACGTACAGAGTGCTCCCAAAATGGTCTTTTAGGTCACTTTGTATACAGTTCTTTTTAAAGATAAAAATTCTATCATATTCGGATTTCAATAATGCATCATCTTTATTAAGAAGTTTTGAAGGAATACCTAGCTTGCCTATTTGAAGTTTGAAGGCTTACCTAGCCTCTTGTATTTGACAGTTTGAATTGATATTTCCTGTAAATATAGAGTTTGCTAAGCATTCATGAGGAAATATGTAAATCCATCACACTAGGGAAGGATTTCTGATAATTTCAACATTAAAGCTTTAGATTAGATTCTAAAAAAAAGTGGAAATTTTGCCAGTTTTCTATGTGCAGTAATTGACCCCATCATTTTCTTTATAATTCAGTGGAATTTCTTTCTATATATTTTTGCAAAAATCTATTTAAAAATCTATTATCTAGGTGGATCTTTTCTGAGTTTCATATTGACTATAAACTTGGAAACTATGCACAGTACCAAACCCACAACGAAAAAAAAAGGATCGTTTCAAGTAATGTTAACCCAAGGCTAAGCAAGGAAAGTCTGAAAAAGGAAAAGATACAATGGAGGGCTGCATTGCAGATGATACTAAAAATATTAAAAAATATCTTAAGAGCAATTGTAATGTGCTAAACTGTCCTCATCCTAAACCAATCAATAATATATCATTTAAAGACTCAGGAAAATGAAACTAGCTGCCGGAAGGAGAGATTTTGTAATCAGAAAGAAGGTGGATAATGGTGCAACAGCCACGAGCTCTAATGATGTTTCAGAGAAGTAAAGTAAGTTTTGTACATCCCTAAACTAAAAAGAACCCTGTCACAGGTCCAGTACAACCTTTTGCTTCAGGTAGACTCTTTTTGTTTCCATTAATTTGGGATCTTCTCTCTATAGAGAAATGCATTTTTAAAATTAATTATCACTTGGAATGAATAATTATTCCAAAAGGAAAGTGTCAGATGTTCAGTGGAAACCTCCATCTCCTGTCTGGTATTCACATTAGCTCTCTTAAGACAAGTTCAAATTTCTGAAAGAACAGAAATGTCATGTGGGGGTGGGGCAAGGGTGGGGAGAAGGAGGAAGAGGAGATATTTGGACTGATGATGTTTGCCTTCCCAAGTCACTGTTAGAAGTGATGGAGCCCTGCTTCTGTGGGGACGACTGAACACTTGCCTACCACCTGGAAGTGGTGAATGAATTCCTTCCTTCACTTCTCTTGTGTGCATGGCTTTTGCTTTCCCCATAAAACTGACTTCATCTCAACCCAGGAATTTTCTCACTTTTACCCTTTCCAGCCTCTTCACCATCACCCTGGGGCTAGTGAACAAGCAGCTGTGTGTGTCTGAGATGCCTACTGGAGTTAAACAATGACAGTCAGGCAAATGTAATGTTAGACATTACAATCAGCCTGAAACTATTAATAACTATTCATCCCTTAGGCTACATAGAAAGTATGTACTTCTAGTCTAAAAGACATAATTTATATTTAATTTTATATACAATATAAAGGATAAACAGTAATGTTGCAGGAAGCAAATTAAAGATGCCTGTAACTAGTATAGTTAACAAAGTTTGAATGTCCTATTAAATTTAATTTAATTTCAAAAGGGTATCTGAAACATAACTGAGTAGGTTAACAAATACATAAAATGATCACTGTTTATACTGGTATAGAATATTTACAGAATGATCATAATACCAAAAACAGGAGTGAATAAAGTATTTTTAAATGACACAATTCAGATATATGTTTGGACTGACTTCTTCAAGTCAGTTTGAAGGTGCTTCAAAAACCAAAATACAGTGCTAGGAGAGTGCATGAATTAGAAGCAGTCAGAAGTCTCACAGCCTCAGTAGTTCTGATATCCCATTACTTCTTTAAAAACAAAAAGGTATTTTTAGACAGGTAACTGAACACGATACCTAGACAAGAAATATTAAAAGTTCTTTGTATTTGATCACAATGAAACATCAGTTCAAAGACGAAAAGCACAGATTTATTTTACTGTATCCAGTTTATGTTTGAAAAATATATCTGTTGTATAAAAGAAGTGTGCTGTGGAAAATATGTTTATTGGATTTTTTTTTTCACTCAAATATACTTCCCAGACAAGTTATTTTGAACTGTAGGCTATACAGGAAGGAATTAATATTTCAGTAAGTGTTCATTAAAATACCTTTTTATGAGGCTCATGACGGTAAGACAATATGACACAAGGGAATCCTATTAAGTTGTGTGAATTATTTCTTGCTATTGTCACAAGACTTTTAAAGCAAGAATGTTAAATCATCTTAAAATGGAAACTCAGGGAATGAAGTAATTAAAGACTATGTACATGGAAAAGGATATGATTAGTAATAAAATAGTTGCCCTTTTTCTGCCAGTGAAAGTTATTTTAAAAATCTATGGCTCTGTGCTGTACTTTTCAGGTCTATATTGACATATTTTTTTAATGTCTTAGACATGTGACTTAAAGGGGTTTTTTCATAAGCAACTATATTCTACAGTTACATATATGTATATTTAACTGCAATTATATTCTGTGTAGCCAGCACTATGTACAATATGTATATGTACATATATGTATACATATGTATATTATACTATGTATAATATTTTATAACTTTAAGTTTTTACCACATCTTGCTAAATAAGGATGTAAATTGTTTTCAAATAATAAAGCAGAACCCATAATACAGATGGATAAGTGAATAGGGATTTCCATATACAAAATCCCTAAGTGCTGGTTTCCTAATCCCTGCCAGTGTGTTACTATTTTCTTTGCACTGTAAAGTTTAGGTTTTGTCTTCCATAAACTTTAAATCAGTGGCACCTTTAGAAACAATTTACTCTCCGGATTCCTAAAATGCTTAGAGGACATCAGAGATCCTCAGATTACATGGATTTAATACGAACAACTGAAGAGTGACCAAAAGTTAATTGTTCACTACATGCAAAAATAAAGACATCAAATATCTTTATGTTTCATTTTGAAAAAAAAAAAAAATCTGACTGAATTCTGCATAAGTATTGAAGTACAGCCAAGCACATAAAAGTTTGAAGGCTTGGTTAAAATTTTTAGCATCACTAAAATAGTAAAGTTAGTAGAATTGGGAAAAATGTTCTTTATTTAGATTAGATAGGCAACTTCTTGAATAAAAAAGTAGAATATTAATGTTTGAATTGTGATGACTACCTAAGATGGAGTCAAAACTTATATCAATATGAAAGGAAATGGATCACAAATAACAAATTTACAAATAAATAAATGAAACTTATATTAAGAGTCTTTCAGAGCTTACATGTCTAATATGCCAGACTTGGAAAAAAAAAAGTTCTATATATTCAGTTAAAATACTCAAATACTCAAATATTAACAACAGAATTTAGTTTAGAGATGTATTGAGTCTGGCTGAGAAGGAGTTCATTTTCTCCACAGCAGCCCTTTACAGTGCAGTGCTCTGCATTGGTGGCTAGAAAGGTGTTGATAACTCACCAATGTTTTGGGTACTGCTGAGCAGTCGTGGCACAGCATCAGCACTGTCTCTCCATCATATCATTCCACCACCATCAGCAGGCTGGGGGTGGGCAAGGTCTTGGGAGGGGACAGGACTAGGACAGCTGACCCAAACTGACCAAAGAGGTATTCCCATATGATGTCTGGTTACATATAAAATCTAAGAAAAGGAGAAGGAAAGGGGAGCATGCATTATTTGTAAGTTTTGCTTTCCAGAGGAATTGCTACACGTGCTGAAGCCTTGCTTTTTGGGAAGTAGCAGAACACTGCCTGCTGATGGGAAGTAGAGAATAAAGTCCTTAGCTTTTTTCTTTGCTTCTGCTTTATTAAACTGCCTTGTCTCAACCCACAAGTTGTTTTCCATTTTATTTTTCTCTCCCCTGTCCAGTTAAGAAGGTGAAGTGATAGAGTGGCCTTGTTTGGCATCTGGCATCCAGCCAAGGTCAACCCAGTACAGAAGATTAATTTAATTTGAACCTTTTTTTAATGATGTAATGTGCATTCACAATTTATGGGAATTAAGTATTGTTTCATTTCATTATGAATCAGAAAAAAAAAGAAAAGAAGGTCATTGCCAAAGAAATTTCAGGGAACATTGTTTTTATTAAAACTTCCATTTCACTGCAATCAGGAGCAATTTGGAGAACATCGAGCCTTTATCCTTTCATTGGAAGTGACATAGACATATCAATATTTTTTATAACGGCTTGACAAGTTGGAATTACCTCTATACATTTCTTTAGGTTACTAATATTTTCGATATCATAACATTGTTTAGTCTATGTGTAGACTTAACTGAGAATGTAAACTAATTCTATAATGTATCTATAGAAAACATAATTACTAGAACAAACTGCTCGCAATGCAATAAAATAAGACACTATATCCTTAATTTTGCATACCCATATCAACAGATTTATCGAATTTATCAAATGTAGATATGTTACAGATTTGATACTTTTTAATTAGTCTCAGATAATTCCTCGAGTATATACCTTCTTAATTTTGTTTCTATTTATTTTCCTTTACAAAATGACAGCTCACTGCCTGAAGTGCCACAACCTTTAGTATTTACAAAGAGAACACAGCAGTTTAAAAAAAAATACTAATAAACCCACATAAATATAAACCTCAACCACACAGCCCTATACAAGATTAACAACATCAGCCTCTGCTCACATCAGTGACCTATACATGTTTCCTTAAACATCTGAGAAAATAGATAGAATTTGTACAATGCAAAATCAATACACTATTAGTTCCTTATCCTGACCCACTGTCACACCATCAGGACTGATATACCTTCGCCATGAAGAGAAAATCCTAGCCTCTGGACTCTATGTCCAAAACAAAATAGCTTTCATTTTCAACTTTTCTGAAACCCATTAGAATTAGATACAACAATCATTTAAACTAACAAACCTATCAGTGCAATTAATTTCTGCCCAAACTAAAATCTTCTTTCCACCATGACAATGCGTTACTTGCTCAAGAAAAGGGGAAAACTGTTTCTGCTTCTGCCTACCTGCTCAGCTTTGTTGATCAATGACATTCAATTTTTCTCCCTTCCAGATCAGATTAAGCCTATTTCACACAGTGCACTGGGGAAGGTTCCACTTTTGCTGATATGTGCATATTTCAGGATAAAGTAAATTTTTAGTCTCTATGGAATATATTTAGAATACCCTCTGTACAGCCCATTAACGAAAAAGTTGCATCCATACAAATATTTTAAATGGTAATCTTTCATAGACTGACTTCAAATGCAACGGAAAATTTTGCTAATATACATTAAACGGTGACATGGCAATGTGGAAGATGAAGCTTCTGTTAAACTGGATAATAGCATGCAGGAATAAAGATAATGACCTCTGGGAAATTTTTAATAGAATATTGCTGTGTTTTATGCCATGTATTCTCCACTGCTCAAAAGAACTGGAATAAATATGTGGAACAATAAATTTCTGCCTATGGAGACTGAAGTTTTTTCCACTTTTTCCCTTTGTTTTTCTCCAAGACGGATTTCAGATTCAATTACACGTGAAACTAGAAAGTGTGTTATATTTCCTCACAAAATGTAACTACGTTATTTAAGATGTTCAGTGAGTAAGCTGGTATAATAGAAAAATGATGCTATAAACAGTATGCCTATACTATGCAAATTAACTGTATTTAATTAACCACTGTGGATAAAATGTGTACATCATATAAAAGCTGTTGGGATTCAAAAGGATTAGAAGGATAGATGAATTATGAAGTGTCTATAATATATGATTAGCTGGTGCCAATTAAACAGAAAGCTAAATCAGATAAGTAGACTTCAGAACAAGAAATGAAGATGATATTTACAAATATTGCATTTATAAAATGTATTGACTTTGGAAGTCAAGTCAGAATACAGAAACAAATCAGAATAATTTTATCTAAAATAGCATGGACAGAGAGTGAAGTGATTTTCCACTTTTAAGTTTTCACTAACTTTTTATGACTACATTTTTCAGATAACAAAATTCAGGAAAGACTGCAAGTACAAGCACAAAACATATAAAAGCAACGAAGAAAACATATATCAAAAGACTTTAATGAACTCAACTATTTCAGTAAGAAAAAAATCAAAATTAATCATAGTTTTTAATACATTTCACCAGAAAAAACAAATAAAACCAAACAAATTCTAAAGCGCTTCCTAGTTTAGAGAAAGGTACAAAAAGAATCAATGACTTTAACTAAATTCAGATATATTTACTGTAGGAAACATATATCTAATGGCTAACTGATCCTTTATTAAAAAAGAAATTAATTCTATATACTTTTTGTATAAACATGACCTAAAACATGTTTGCCCCAGTAAAAAAAAACGAAAGTAATTAGCTTTATACAAGTGTAAAAAAATCCATTTACCACATTAATAATTTTCCAGCAACTTCAAACTTAAACTCGTCTTTTCAGAAACATATGCATACATATCTACATACAGACATACATACATATATATATATATATACTCAGCACTTCAAATACTACCTAGATCATAATGTCACATAGCAACATGTTGATTACGATATACCGCTATCCAGCATAAAGATTAATGGGGGTGCCAGAAATACACACTTTTGTCTCTGGAGGCTTAAATTCAAATCCTCATCAGTTCACAAATTAAATTCTATTTCTTGAGCTTGTCTTAGTCCCTGTGTGTCTATATCATTAAAACAATATGTCTCCCTGAAAAATTGGTTTTGGAGAAAGGAATTTGAAATAATGAAAGTGACAATGTACTTGTCAAGATACCTATTCTCTTTTGAATAGGGTAAAATAGAATAAACCAGAGCAAAACTGAACTGTTTCAGGTAATATTTGGCATAGAAAAGTTTTTTGAACTACACTGTCATGTACATCCAGACATTCTCTTGTTAAAGCATTGTTTTGGCATTTCTTTTAAAAAGTTGTAATCAAAGTTCTGGGGTTTTTTTCATTTTATATATATGTGGTCTTTTTTAATAGTATGATATGACATAAGTCAATTCTCATTTTTACCTAAAATTATCATGTCACTTGTTGTAGTAAGTATCCAGCTGTCATGGAAAACAAAATTAAGTTTAAACAAATTTAAGTTTAACAGGTGTTTGAAAAGCAGTAGTTTAGTATAGACTAGAAAACAGACATGGGATTGAGCAATAAGAGTTAGAATCCTAGTTGCAAGGATCTACTTATAATGTATAAATTAAATTAATAGGAGAAGATAGATTAAAATAGTGGCTAAATTGCTGCTCATTTGTAATATCTATTAAAAGATAATCACTGAATCAGAGAATCAATTAGTTTGGAAAAGATCTCTGAGATCATCAAGTCCAATCCATGACTGAACACCACCATGTCAATTAGACCATGGCACTAAGTACCACATCCAGTCTTTCATTAACGCCTCTAGGGACAGTGACTCTACCACCTCCCTGGGCAGTCCATTCTAATGTCTAATCACCCTTTCTGTGAAGAAATTCTTTCTAATGAATAGCCAACCTAAACCTCCTCTGGTGCAGCTTAAGACTGTGTCCTCTTGTCCTGTTGCTGGTTGCCTGGGAGAAGATACCGACCCCCACCTGGCTACAGCCTCCTTTGAGGCAGTTGTAGAGAGTGATACGCTCTCCCCTGCGCCTCCTTTTCTCCAGGCTGAACAACCCCAGCTCCCTCAGCTGCTCCTCAGAGGACTTGTGCTCCAGACCCTTCATCAGCTGCGCTGCCCTTCTCTGGACACTCCAGCCCCTCAATGTCCTTCCTGCAGTGAAAGGCCCAGAACTGGACACAGCACTCGAGATGTGACCTCACCAGTGATAAGTAAAGAGGGACAATCATTTCCCTAGTCCTCTGGCTACACTATTTCTGATACCATCAGGATATTTGGGAAGGGAATCTGATAAGCCAAGAAATCCACATCACTGACTGAAAGGTAAGTACTGCCAGGGAACTTAAACTTGATATTAAAACTGCAAGAGAAACATAAAGAGATTATATTCTGTGGGCAAAAGGGTAATGTCTAAGTCCTGGAGATCCTGAAAGAAGACACTGGGACTGGGAATATAATGAATTTGAATGGGGCTTAATCTTCAAACTCTCAATAAAGAGAGATGATCCTCCTATTTGTGTTGCAAGAAGGCTCTTAACAGTTGTGTCTGCTTTCAGTGATCCTGAATATGGAACCACCGTGTCCCGTTTAGACAGAAGCAAGCAACAAGAACCCAAGTAATCCATAGAAATTTTTATGGGAAACCTGTCTCACGTATAAAATATTAACATGGTTTCTCTGAAACATGACTGAACAAGTTTTAATTATTAGATGTGTCAGTGTTCTAACAAAAATCTTAGGAATGCCTTGAGATGATATCAAAGTCATAAGGATTCCAGTTGTTTCTTGATAATGTGATAATAATCAACAAACTGTCTACCAGGCTTAAAATAAATGCTTCCACTCTAGACTTCAACTGTTCCTTTCAGCATTGAGTGTCAACGAATCTCTATCAATAAAATGCTTGAATAGTGACATAATTTATTTTAAAATGCTGGCTAGCTATTTAGAGGATCTTATATGTAGTGTTCATATTATTCTATAGGTTTGTGAGAAATTTAATTTTTTCCTGTTCAATGCACCAATTAACTAAGGTGAAAACCAAGAATTTTACACATGATTTAGTGATTTGAAGATGCCAGTTAGCTTTATCAATATTCTTACTATTCTTAAAATAAATAAATTCTTGAAAGCACAATCCTTAGGAAAATACTAATTTTTTGATATCTCTTCCAAGATGTTCTTGGAAATAAGAAGTATTTTCTATATACTTAGATATATGTATCTATAGAGAGGGAGAGAGAAACCAGACTTTTTTTAATTTGGAAAATACAGATTTTTAACAAAATTTTCAGAGTCCTATATGGACATAATGTCTAGTTATATATTACTGCCACTGGTCTAAAACACATCTCTAACTGAAACATAAAAGTAACTAATTTTAAAATTATCTATTATGTACCTGTTTAAATTTAGGAAAAGGCAAGACCAAGCTTTCTCATTGCATTTCACTTAAGTTATCTGAAAATTAGCTTTCCAGGTAAAGAGAGTCTTGCTGGATCTCCATCATTAATGTAAATAAATAAATGAATATCCACCTCAAGAAGGTGCCTAACTTTTATCTTGGACATTTACATCAGAATGAATTGCTCACTAGTGGTGTCTTCTAGCTAGACAACTTTTCCACAAGCTTACTGACTGAAAGCAGCTGACGACAAGAAAAGCCTGAGTATATAAACTGATCGTGGAATTATAATGAGCTATCAGAGTGGATCAGTGGACGCAAAATAAATTCCAAGGTACTTCAGCTAAAACTTTCTCCATAAAAACCCCCAGTGATTCAGCTTTCATTATATTCTGAAATGCTGAATATGATTCTCTTTCCTCGTGCTCAAGACTGATAGCATCAAACTACAAAAGCTGCTGACAAAAGCAATGACAATGATAAAGTGAGTAGGGAGCTAATCTTAGAAGAGGAAATGGAAAAAACATGGCTTGTTCAGTCTAGCATAGTATTTCTAATATACTGCCAGGAGTCAGAATTTCAGTGTTAGAAGCAGCTTGGTATACATATGAAATGTATGGGCTTCCCATAAATGTTTACATTAGCCAAGGAACTACTATTTTGCTAGAAGCTAGGCAGTGAAGTTCTTTGCATCAGAAGCAATCTAGCAAAAAGACAGAGAAGGAGTATGATACCTCTTTAAAAACAGATCAAGATTGGAAGCTTCAGAAAATAAAAAAATACTGTTTAAACCACAAGCCAATACTGACACAATGGTAGAAATTATATGTTGGCTGTGGAAACATTTGAATCACAAATCAGAAAAATGTCTACTAGTCATTAAATATGTCTAAGCAGTGGTCTAATAGAAATAGGATTGGCAACAACATGAAAGAAGGGAAAAAATCAATATAAAGGAAAACCCAACTATTTTAAATCTGGGAGGTGTGAACACTGTAATCACACAGGCTTTAGTCCTGAAGCCCAGAAGCTCCTTTGGAGAACTATGTTTCTAAATGCTTGCTGAAAACACTATCTTCCTGTATCAAGGCTTCTATTTTCTTGAACAAAAACCCTAAACCAAATCCTTTTTTAGTTATGCTGTAAATTTTATTCTTGTACTTTGATTGTGTGATGCAAATGAATTCTCAATCTTCTTAGTAGCAATCTTCTACACTTCAACTATATATATGGAGACAAAAAATGAGAACAATTGTAGACAAGAAAAGAAAGAAATAGTCTTAAAAATGAGAGCTATGCAACATATCTCCAGCTGCTTTAAGGGACATTCTTAGTGCACAAACTCATGGAAAAGACAGTGCAGCAAACACCTGGAGTTATGAATTAAATAGTGTAATATATTGTCATTTCTTAATGGTCAATTATTGTCATTCATGCCAAATAACTGTTAAGAACTCATTCTTTACTGTAATATTAGCCTTATAGTCACAAGTAAGAAAGTGATCATTATGCATAGGCATTGTACAGAAGAAAAAGAGGTGAGATAGCTGCAAAATAAGCATTAAAACTATTGAACTTCATCTGCTGTCCATGGATCAATCACTTTTCACAGTATTTGAATTTCTCTAAATTCAAAGACTTACAAAAACACAATACTGTTCATTATGACCATCTCTAGTACTGTCTCCATATTACAACTTGTAACTGATTCCTCTTGATTAGTTTCTGACTCAGATGTTAAGAGAAGGCCTGATGTTTGCAAGGTCTGTTTCAATTTGCTTTATTTATAACAAAACTCTCACCAAACCCCAACCCAAGCCCCAAATCCAGCTATGTTAGAAACTGACCATGCTACAATACCAGTCATTAGAAAGTTTAAACCCAAAAGCTCCTCATGCAACCTTAGCTCATCATATCCACCAGAATACACATTAAGATAGTAATTGTTTACCTAAGCAGCCTTATTTTGTTTAGTTGCGATTTATGTCCCACACAGCATTACTAAAGAAGGCTAAGGTTTGTGGAAATATACACCCTTTAACCGATGCTACTTTAGATTTATGTTACTCTCCCCATTAAAATACCATTACCTGAATAATTCAGGTATTGCTAAAATGTAACCTCAAAAATCTACTCAAAGCAAAACTGTGTGTAAAAGTATTACTGTAAGCGATTTACATTCTGTAATTTTTGTGTTGACAAAATCTGCAAGTTTCTTGATAAGTTGCTTACTATAATAATCAGTAAAGATATAAAATGGTTAATTTAAGTGAATGAACAGGCAAAACAAGAACTCAGTTATTTGCATGCGAAAGTGAACAAGAGGACTTTAGAATGATGTTATTCTCAGTACATATAACCAATTTGACTACATAATATAAGAAAAACCATAATGGATACAAATGGGCCTAAAATATCTGTGTAATGAAAAGATATATTATGCTGCTATCTAAACAAATAGCTGAAATATTAATTTAAATGATGAATGAAATATAGACAAAGCCTTTTCATCATTAATTTAAAATTAATTCTGCATAACTGATGTTTAATGTATTCTATACATAACTTGAACTACAAGTACTTAACAGCCCTCATTGTCTTGTGTTCTAAACTCTTATCATAACTATAGTACAAGTCATGCATGTTATAAAAGTAAAACATGTATTTGAACCCAGCTCCGCTTAAGGATAGCAGTAATCACAAATTTTCTGAAAAAAAATGTACCGTTAAAAAATTCTATTTGCATGATTCTGGAACATTAGGTTGGAAATATGTTATATCTAATCACTTTTGGTCACTTGAAAATAGGACTTCAAGGAGCAGAACAGAATGAAATAAGTTTCTGAAGTAACTTTTCCCACAATTTCCAGGGTATTTAAAGTGGGGTTTTTGGTTTTGGGTGGGGTTTTTAATACTGTAATTTAAATTTGATGTTCTTGAGATGATATTTCAAAATAATCAAAGTCCATCAAAAAAATTTCTTCAGATCAACACTTCCCAGGTTTTCTCGATACTATATTTCATAATGACTGATTAGCATTTTATGTGCATGTTAAAAAACATAGGTTTTAAAACCAAAAATAATTATGACCTTAACATTTTAATCTGTTCCATCAGAATAGTTACTGACTGCTGATATACTGGTAGTTAGTGATACATTTGGGGAAGTGAAATTCAAACTTTTCTGATGATATACAAGAATTACTTAGCAGATAACACCTTTTTGGCAAAGAGGACTAACTAATAGATTCTGAAAAAGGAAAGTAACATAACTTACTAAGCCTGTAAGAAAATGAGAGAGTCAGACCCCAAGATATGTGTTTTAGATAGTACAAATTATTTACTCTTGATAATCTTTCTTCCTCTCTGACTTCTACAAAACAACCTCTTACAACTAAAGGCTGCACAGGTATAGGTGAAAAGACAACAAAACAGCCCTAAAGCTATTAAGTATTTTCATTGTTTACACTTAAAGACTGGCAGAGATTCTTCATTGTTTTGCACTATGCTGCAGGTGCCTTTTACTGCTAGAGAGAAATAACTTACTTCAAAGCTGAACTCGGACTTACATTCTGATTGGTAACATCTGACCTGTGGTCAATGCCAAGTGCTGCCAAAGACTTTGCTATGTGCCTGCTGTATCTAAGTCATTCTGAATTAGCAGATTAGAGCTGGTCGCAAAATTTCTGAAGAAAAAGTTTATTTTCCTGCTATCAGCATGAAATATTGAGAAAAAGAGTAAATGATCTTTCAGTATTTAAAAGAATTTGCTTTGTAGCAATCTCACTAGCCTGCTGAAGAATGAAGAGCCAGGCCTATGCTATCTGGCTTTTTAAGGCTCACCTATGGATTCCTGGAGAACAGATGTGCCTAGAGGGGTCCTGTTGGTACTCAGGAGTTCTGATTTCTCCTTGAATCTGAGAGTCCAGGGATTGGAGGAAATCCTCCTAGGGAGAATCATTGATGCCAATATGGTGTTCAGATAGGATTTCTTGTGCAAGGATCTTCAGATCCAGTGCATCAGTTCAAATTCTCCTCTTTGCTCTGGAACAAATATAGGGCTTAAATGTGTGTTGCTCAGTAAACATTCTGCACCAAAATCTTGCATTACGATGGGCAATTGTAAAAATCACATTTATCTAACTAGTTAGTAGATGCTGGGGTTGTTCTGGGGTTTTTTTAGGTTGGTTTGCTTATTGGTTCTTGGTTCGTAGGGTTTTTTTTCTTTTCCCTCATGGCTAGTAATTTTTCATTTCTGTAAGGCTTTGATATGCTATTTTCCCTGGTCTTTGTCTAGTCAAGACTTTAATGTTCTATTACTTGGTAAGTACAATTTGCACATTAAGTCAAATATTCAGTAATTTGCAGAGATGTTCTTCTTCCTTTTTAATTAACTATTTGACAATTCCATGGAACCATAGAATAATTTAGGTTGAAGGACAGCCTCAGAAAGTCATTTAGTACAACCCCCACTGGCCAGGGCAAGGCCAACATTATAAAGCAAAAGCATATGACTGAATTTCAGAAAAACCTTTTGTGACAGGGTAACAAGTGGGAACAGTGGCAGGAAAAGACGCAAGATCACTTTTCAAGTATCTGGGAAGGAAAATACTGTGAAATAGACAAGCCTAAGTTTAAAATATACATATGAGTGTCAATCTAGTTGTTTAAAGACTAGACTAAAAAGATCTCTGTGCCATAAAGCCAATAAGGGTTGCATAATAGAAATAAAGATAGTGATACAAATTGTTTACGAGCTCAGCATAAGGTAAAGGTAAAGTGATACAATTGTGAAGTGATGATGCAAAAAGCATGTAGCAGATTCATAATGAAAGTGATCTGGAGTTCTTATGATTTACATATAGCTGGAATAATTTGCTAATATTCTAAAATAAATAAATACATCAATAACAATATTATGATATGCAGATGGTTCCAGTTGTAGTCACATTGAAGTAAATGAATTTTTGATGAGAGGGGTTGTGGTCTGTCTGAAACACCTATGCCCCTTTTTTTTTTTTTATCCATCATCCTGTATTCTATTTTGCTTTGAAAAAACTCCAACAAAATAGAATTCGACTGGAAAAAAAAATATAGAGAATTTACTATTATCCTTCTATAATTTCCGATGAACTCCTAACAGCTATATAGGTGAGTAACAACTTTGAAATATACTATGAAAGCAGAAAATGTAAAGATTTCCTGGTCTAAGATATTTGTGGTGTTAAAGTAAGGCTGTTAATATTTCTTCAGTTATGCATAGCAAGAGATTCTGCAAATAACCAGAGAAAATGAAAGTACTGAAGAAAGTCTAGCATCAATGTTAATTCTTGTGGTGTTTAAGTTGGTTGTTTTTCTCAATATTAATTACTTCACAGAATAACAAAAAAAAACTCCATGTAAAAGTAAGAAAATAATATTCAGCTGAACAGAAAAGCTGAAATATTTGAAGATACTGAACAAGTTATAGATACTGAATTAACTTAACAAAGGATGCCTCATGCTTTCCTCCTTTGAAAATCTAAGCAAAAGCTTTCTTAGAATATCTTATTTAACACAGTGCAATTTATGAGTAAAAGAGTAAAAATTTTTTTTGTATGTATGTATACTTTCCCTTAAATTGTACTTGAAGATCTCTCTGCTTTATTTTCTCCTCAAGAATAAAGAAGATGTTTAAATGCATAATTTTTGTCATCTGACTGAAACACTTTAAGCCACCATTTTTGGGATGATAGCAACATTTATAAATGTCATTAGAAAGTATGTTTATTTTAGCTTTAAAATACAAAAGAATAAACTATAAGACCCTTAATCCTTGGAAGCAACAGCAATAAGAATAGGATATTAAAATAATTTCAAAACATCTATTTTGCAAATGAAACCATCAGTATTTTTAATGTTGGGATAATACATAATTGCTTTATTGTATGGGCTTGTAATTCTGGCAGAATAAATTCCTCATCAGAAAAAAGTCTCTTGGGAAAAACGTCTACATAATTAAGTAGTATTATGGCTTGACAAGGAATTAAGGAAGACGCTTAGAGCTCCTGTCACAGCTTTGGTAGATCACATACCCTTACTTTGGTGGTTTTATTCTTTTTACAGGTTACATATCCAGGTGTGCAGTATAATCCACAACATTATGTCTGTTGGTTAACAAATGGAAGTTTCTGAAGAAAAAAGCCTTACTTATTCCTCACAAAAGGAACCAAAATTATAAAATATCTTACATTCTACAGTGTTATCTTTTATCTTATTCGGAAGAAGACATTTTTCTGGGTCATCTGAAAATACTTGACAAGCTGCTCTATTATGAGTGCTGCAAGCTATGGTAATTAAAACTGTCTCATTTTTTTGTGTCTTTTTCTTGGTGACAGTGGTGTCTTCTTATATTCTTGGAATTTGGGGCAACCAGAGTTCTGCTGTTTATGAAAGACAGGTGTACTGAACCACCCAACATGAACTCTGCACAGATATTTGAAGACTTTTATACTCCAGAATGTGGCTTCTTGACGCACTGTACACTACACAAACTGCTCAAAATGTTTTATTTTACTAATTGTGTTCTAAAATATTCAGTTTCATTCTTTTCTTGCCTGTTAACAGTATCAAAGAATAGTAATAATGTATGACAGTGACAACTCATCTAACTTATTTTCAGTCAAAACAAAACTGCGGTTTGGAATATTTTAAAACATTATGGAAATAACAATTTTCCAATTTACATATTTTACATGAAGTCATACAATGGACATTTTCATTTTGAATAAATGACAAATGTTGAGGTAATCTTCCTGTTGCATAGTAAACGACTTTAAATTTATGGTACATTTCTCAGATAAGAATATAAACTGATTTAAATTATCTCATTTTGTTTACTTATCATTTAAAATATCAAGGTGTGTATCTTTGGTTTGAAAACATCATGCATTATGGCACTGATATTGAACTGAACCTCCTGAAATGTGATCTGTGAGCTTAAATGTTATGAAGTTTTACTTTTGCTCCCACATGAATTTTCTCCAAAGAACAGTGTTGAATAGCATGAACTGGTAGATAAAACCATAACACTTAAAATTCTAGCTATAAAAAGATAGTATTAATGCCTGCTGGCATGCAAAGCAGCTTTTTAAAGAAAAATGAATAAAATACCTCCATTGTTACCCTTTCTTAATAAAATATAAGGTGTTTCCTGAAAACTATTTTTCCACTGGTAGAGATCAGAAGAGGAAAATACATGTAAAACAGTTGTCCCTCAAGAAGTGCGGTGTGAGACTGGAGGAGATTGCTGGCTTGCAACACTTCAGGTGCATATGTGGGGAAAACATGCAGGTTGGGTCTTGGCCTGGGGAGGAAATGCCCTGCTCTACACACCCCACCCCCTGTAAAGCCTCTATCCCAGCCCCCCAGTGGCCACCAGTCACTGGGAGGCAATACTGCACACCCTGACCCTGGAGCCCCTAACCCAGCTCCTGAGTAGCCAAATGACAGGAAGTCCCACCTGGGGGAAGGGCCTAGAAAAGCCAAAGGGTACTTAAGCCAGAGCACAAGGCAGATACAGGTCTTGACCTTACTTCTCCTTGGATTTTTGATCAACTGGATGCCACTGGAATCAGGAGTGGTAGCTATAGGTGTTCTTTTTTTAATATCTTTTCTCTCTTTTCTAATTCCTTCTTCTCAGAGTTTTGAGTAACTTAAAATCAGATGGGTTTGGTGTTTGTTAAGTTGAATGGACTTTGTGAAAAACTTTACATTGATTGAATGTTGTTCTAAACTTTTGCCAAAGTTACCTGATTTTCTGAACTTTGTCAGTGAAGTTTTTGTTGTTTTGACATCATGTATTTAAGAATATCTTGTCAGTATTTCTCCTTTGCGTCTAACTTAGGGTACATTAAAAAAAAAGAACACAAGACCTTTTAAGAGACTCATTGAGTGAGTTCTGGGGTCTTCCTTCTAATGTTCCTTTACTCTGGTCTCCTGGGTCAGAGATTTCTGAGGGCCAGTCTTGTTAATGAAGACTGATGCAAGCAAGGTGTTTAGTAGTTCTTTCATCTCTGCACCTTCTTTTCCAGGATCCTCCCTCTATTTAGTAATGAATTTCCTTGCATGTGTTCCCTAGTTTTCCTTTGGTTATTGGTGCATTTGAAGAAGCTTTACTTGTTGTCCTTGACATCCTTGGCTAGATATAATTCCAGATGGGCCTTAGCCTTGCTTGCCTCATTTCTGCTCATTCTGACTACTGTATATTTATTCCAAGTGGCCTAATCCTGCTTCCATCTCCTGCATATTTCCCCCTTAGGCTTCAGTAATGACAGGAGTTCTTCATTCATCCACTTTTGCCCCCTTTGCCTGATTTCTTTGCTTATTGGGATGTATAATTCTTGAGCCTGATAAAAGTGATTCTTGAATATCAACTAACTCTCTTGGACCCTTTGTCCCTGCAGGAGCTATTCCGATGGGATTCTTTCAAGAACATCCCTGAAGGGGACAAAGTTAGGTCTCCTGAAACCAATGGTTGTAATCTCGCTGCCCTACCTTCTCCTCAGCCAACACTGAATTTCACAATTTCACTTTGACTGCAGCCAAGCCTGCCCCAAACATTCACATCTCCAACAAGGCCTTCCCTGTTTGTTTGTATGAGGTCAAGCAGTACGCCATTCCTTGTGAGATCGTCCACTAACTTTGTCAGAAAGTTGTCATCGATGCTTTCCAGGAACCTCCTGGACTTTGTGCTTCCCTGTGTGGCTTCTCCAGAAGATGTCAGGGTAGTTAAAATCCCCCACCATGAACCAGTGCCTGTGGCTGTGAGGCTGCTTCAAGCTGCCTGTAGAAAGCCATAGCCTCTTCCTGCTCTTGAATCCTACAGTGCTTAACCTAGCAGTCTTATGACACTGTTTTACTTGTGTGTGCATACTAACGTATGCACAAGGTTTATTGTATTGCTGCCAAGGCTACAGACAGCTCTTCTATTCTAAAACTATCATCTTCATGGTTAGTTAGAAAAAAAACCCCAAAAGACAATGTCTCTGATTGGACAGAACTTGCCCTTCTCCTTTTGGTGTTCTGCTACTAAGAGCAAGTAACTCTTGCTTAGTGAAAAAAAAAAATAAATTGTAGTACTATTTAAAAGTATAGCTAGATAGTTATTTCCAGTTCTCTAGTTTCATTAAAAGAGTTAAGCAATGACTTGCCTTAAAGTGTAGTCCAACAGAACTATGCCTCTGTTTTAAGCCAGCCACAGATTTTAAGTCATGTCTAACTATATATATACAAAGTCAAATACTAAATAGGACTTTTTTAATTACAAGATAAATTCAAGCATTAAAATCCAAAATACAATGAGTATTTTTTGTCCATTCTTATGTTTCTTTGTCCTGATAACAGTATGGAAATAGTCTCTGGTTTAGGAAGGAAAAAGTGCTTTGAAAATTAAATAAGAACAGTGAAATGTAGAGGCTGAGTTTAGGAAGAAAAGCATGAATAAGTGTGAATAACATATTATCCTAATTAAGTAGGATTTCATTATACAGCCTTAAAAACATTGATGATAAGGATTATGTCCCATTTTGCAAGACAGTTCCCAATTATGGCCTCTGAGCAATTGAAGAAAATTTCAGAAGAAAACAATATGAATCTTCTATCATTTATATGTACTTAATGATATTTTTCTCTATATTCACTGCCTACAACTGTGGGTGTTCAGTCCATCAACAAAAAATTCATTTTACAAATAGTACAATATAGTGAGACCTTTCCTATAAACTTCCCAGAACTAACTGTAGTGGCAGGGGTTTTCAGCTAATTAGGCTTTGTTAATAGAATGCATATGCACATTTGCAGTAGCTCAGCTGGTGGGCAATAGCTGGTTAAACCACCAGCACACAGTTACTTTTGTCCATGTCAGAGCTTTAGGTATAAAAGCATTGATTTCCAAATTTGAGATAGAGGATTCTAGCATCTGACTCTCATAGAATCATAGTGGTTAGGGTTGTAAGGGATCTTAAAGATAATCTAGTTTCTCCTCCCCTGCCATGGGCAGGGACACATTCCATTAGACCAGGTTGCTCAGGGACCCATCCAGTATTTCCTAGAACACTTCCAGAGGTGGGGCATCCAGCACTTTTCTAGGTAAATTGTTCCAGTGCCTCAAAATCCTCATAATGAACAATTTCTTCCTCATACCTAATATAAATTTACATTCTTTCAGTTTGAAGCCACTACCCCTTGTCCTAGCACTACAGGCCCTTGTAACAAGTCTCCCTCCAGCTTTCTTTTAGGGCCCCTTTAGGCACTGGAAGGCTGCTATAGGGTTTTGCTGGAGCCCTCTCTTCTCCAGGCTGAACAGTCCCAACTCTCAGTCTGTCTGCACAGGAGATGTGCTCTAGCCTTCTATCATTTTTGGCCCTCATCTGGACTTTCTCCACATCCTCTTATATTTGGAGCTCCAGAGTTGAACTCAGTCCAGGTGGGATCTCAGGAGAGTGCAGTAGAGGAGATTTCACCTCCTTTAATCCACTGGCCACACTTCTTTTTAGTGCAGCCCAGAATATGGTTGGCTTTCTGGACAGCAAGTACTCACTGCTGAATCAGGTTGATCTTGTCATCCTTCAAGACCTCCAGGTCTTTCTCATCAGGGCTGCTTCCAATCCATTCTCTGCCCAGTCTTTACTTGTGCTTGGGATTGCCCTGACCCATGTGCAATACCTTACACTTGACCTTGTTGACCTTCATGAGGTTCACATAGGCCCACATCCCTTCCCTCCAACATGCTGATTACAAAGAGCTTTGTGTGGTTTTCAGACTTGCTGAGGGTGCACCTGATCCCTCTGATGATGCTAAGGTAGAAGTTTGCCATTAAATGAACTTAAGCTATTGAACAGTATTTGATAATATTTATTTGTTTCCTTTTAAAGCAGGAATCCAGATTAACTATTTACTCTAAGTCAGTAATAAATAAAGGCACATAGATTTTTGAGGAACCCAGGGATACTGGAAGACAGGGAGAAAGGTCACAAACGTTTGGTATTGGATGCAGGACAAAACAGACTTAAAGTGGATGTGGAAGTCTATATATTGCACCATGAGTAATACAGTGAATACTTTTTTAAGGTAGGCTAATTAAGCTTTGATATGATGGGGTTATTTCTTTATTGGCGATTTATAAAACAAGGGGTTGCTTAACAAAATGATGTAATCCAGTGTGCTGGGTTGACCCTGGGTTGGGTGCCAGGTGCCCGTCAAAGCTGCTCTGTCAGTCCTCCTCCTCAGGTGCACAGAGGAAAGAATATAACAAAAGACTTATGGGTCAAGGTAAGGACAGGGAGAGATCACTCATCCATTACTGCCACAGGAAAACTAGACTAAACATAGGGGAAAATTAATTGAATTTACTACCAATCAAATCAAAGGAGGATAATGAGAAATAAAAACTAAATTTGAAAACCACCTTCCACTCACCAGTCCTTTCTTCCTGGGCTTAACATCATCCCTGAATTCTCTACCTCCTCCATATAAGCAACATAGGGGAACAGGAAATGGTGACTGGTGTCAGTTCATTGCACATTGTCTCTGCCTCACCTTTCTCCTTAGGGAAAGGACTTCTCACACGCTTTCCCTGCTCTAGAAGCCACCACTGTAGGCCCCCCATTACCAGAACCTGTCCATGCAAACCCAATACATCCAATCAAGACAAAAACTAATTCTATATACTCAAAGTTTTGGGACATTAAAATATAATTAATTAGCAGTCATTATACAGTAATGAGTGTTTGTCAGTTGTGGTTTTTAGAAATGGTTTGTTTGCACACCATTCTGCAGCATGCTTTGCAAGCACCTAAAATGGACATCTATATTAGGAATGTCCATGGAGTATGCTTGTACTGTACTGTGTGCTTATGATGTTGCAGTGTGTCTCTCTGCTTGTCGGTTCCTCTCAGTGCTCTTGGTATTTCAGAGAGACTTCTAAAAGCAGAAAGAAGGGCAGAAGGGGGTTGTGCACTTTGAAAACACATCTTGAAATTCTTCAGTTTAGTAGAAAGTAACTTTGCATTATTAATCAAAGGTTAGTACACGTATACTTGTACTTAATGGTTCACATCACGTACAGCATGGACATGTTAACCAGTTATTTTAAAGTTCAGAGAAAGAAAAATCTCTAAACAGTAAAACAGTAAAAATTTCTTAGCAGAAGTCTGAACCCTGGATGTCTGAAATTACATCTGCCCTAGCAAAGCAGAACACACAGCCAGAAGATTCTGAGCAATTCTCTTAAAATACTTGTGGATTTCTGGAAACCAGGAGGGCTCTAAAATTAACATTACATAAGACTCATAAAAAGATGAAAGCAATTTTGAAGCTAAAGTCTTTATGTTAGGGAACACATAATGTTACAGAATTTCTAGGAATACAGAAAAGTATGATCTCAGGTATTCCAGGAGGACAAATTTCTCAAGATTCACAGAAACAGATGGTAGTTCTTTGTTTAGCTTGTTTGTTTGTTTGTTTTTTCTTGTAAATAGCTGACTTTAAAAAAATTTTGACAGTTCCAGATTTGAGATAAATTTTCTGTTGCTGAAGAAAAGAAATAAGCAGTAGGTACCATCATCATTGGCTTAGTGAGGCTTAGTGCTCAGTGAGGATTACAGTCAGCTGTTGCAGTGAGGATATCAGCAATACTGGGGGCAAAGTTTTTCCTTCAAGTATGACTGTTTGGCCTACAAGCGTTGTTTCAAAACCGATGCCAGGCTCCTTACAAAGATATGCCTTCACAGTCCAAGGGATTTGGACAGTGGCTTTCTGCAGGATAATGAAAATGGTAAGGCATATATGATGGAGATAAGAAGAAGCCAGGCTTGCTACAAAGATCCTCTGGCACAATTAAGCCAATGTAAATTGGATGTCTCTTAAAAAAGGTCTGCTCTTCCCTGTTTCAGACATAGAGAAGAAATGAAAACATTACTCATGGAAGAGTGAAGCTATATTTAGAGAGGCACTGCCACAGGAAAGAAAAAGTTTAAAATAAAAAGTTATGAAGGGATCACATAATCAGAACTGATCTGACCTTTCCTGGTTCTTAAAATGTGAATGAAAAGGATAATATCCAAAATAAACATAAAAAAAGGCAAGTCTCTTGCACCAGTAATCTAAGTGAAGATAAACAGGACAAAGAAAAACCTGACCACATTTTGAAGAGTTGTAAGGCATACACCTAGAGGGCAAACATAGACTTGAAAGAAAAGAGACATTTGCGAAAGGGAAAGTCCCCAAAGTGGTATATAATAGTTTTATGCAGCTAAACAGCTTTTCAAATACTTTATGTATAGATTAAAAGTGTGGGGGTTTCAGTCTGTACATTTGCTCTACAGGCTGTCTCCTCATACAATCCAGCAATCCATCATAAAACAGTCTGGCAAACACACATCATCTCAGCAGAAACTGGTACAACAACAGACTGTGATAGAGAAGTAGTTATCAGAAATTAGTGTTAAAAGTTTGCCAGTCTTGCTCTAGAAGTCACATTTCATTGCCTTGAAAACGTAAAAGATTACTTAAAAGAAATATTTACCATAATGTTAAAAACATGAAAAATAAATGTAATTCTACTTATTTCCTTTGTGTAGTACAAAAGCCCCTTGAAAATTAACATTCAGAAATATGCTACTGCTGATTTTAAAGAGCTACACAACATTAATCTGCTTTTATTTAATGCTTCCCTAACATGGTAGATACATTTTCTTTGCTACTACAGATGTTAATCTTTATTCTAACAAAATTTTCCCACCTAATCAGCATTATCTCTTCTTTTAAAACTAAACCAAAGTTCTTAGACTTTTGGTAAATCTCCCTAAATTGCCATAAATTTGGATTTTATTTATGACCATTCTAAACAAAAAGCTGCACTGGAAACTGGTAAATGCATTTTCAGTGCCTCACAGAAAATAACTGTTTTTTCCTTTAGTTATGAAGTCTGAGAATTTTAATCTCAATCTATATGAAATTTATTTTTCATTATTAAAAGTTAAAACGCCTGTAATTTTATGTACAGAAATTATGAACAATTATTTAAACATTTATATAAAAAAGGTTTAGTGTTAAAAAAATCCTCCTTTGACATCAAATAGCTTAGTTAGCAACAATAAGACAAGCTTGATATATAGCTAAAAAGAAATCTTTAATATTTGACTATCTTTTTAAAATAATCAGAAGCACCAGTTATTTATTAATCACTGTAAAAATATAAAACAGTTGTACCATTTCCAGCAGTGGGCAGAAGTAGACTTAGGAAGGATCAGTTAAATAAAAAAAAAGGCATATGGCAATGCATCTTCACAATAATCCCCTAATTCCCACTGCTTTGCAGTCACAAACTTGCTGAAACAGAGGTCATACCATAGCTGTTATTAACAGCCATTTCTATTCTTAAAGTTTAGGTAGTTGCCAAGTAGATACTTGCCTGCTACTTCTGAGCTCTATTCTATTTTTGGGAGGAAAAAAACCTGTGCTGAGCAAATTTTCTTAAACTCAATTCTTTTACCTGCCAGGTGTTAATTCAGTCTTTGAGTTTCACTCCTGTAGATATAACCTTATTTTAAAACTGAATCTGCAAAAAAATAAATATTTCTAATCTGTCTCAGGTCTTAAAGGTTGTGAACTCTAACCTAACACCTTGGGAGGTAATTGAAGATGGAGTTGATTTGAAAGTCCTATTAAATAACAGAGAAAGAAAATGAAGAAAACCATCTATTCTCCTGAGCTTGCTCACATGTAAAAATAGAATGTGTGCATGTGTAAATACAAAAGTTAATCCACTATTAGATTAATTAATTAAAATTTGCATGTATATATGCGCAGCTAAAGTTCATTTCTTATTTTGTATTAGTGTGTGTTATGTAAGCCGTAGATATTTAGTGGCCACTCTAGTATCAATTTCTAAAAAAGAAGACTCTGCTGACAAATTAAATCTTCACTGCTACTGTAGGAAAACCTGCAGTAACAAGTTTCAGAAACCAAGGGTGTTTCATTGTGGGTGTTAAAAGACTTTCATGACAGAATTATTTGAAAATAATCGCTTTAGGTTTTTTTGCGTAATTGGAGGCATTTTTACTCTGTTTGTCAGTCTAGTTTTAAGTTCAGGTGGTCAAATCAGGAAAAGCTATGGGCTCCAGACTGGTTTTCCTGGCTTTCTCACCTTTCATCTCCAGAATTAAGATGAACTGTGCTACAGAGAATTACTGAGTGAAGGAATAATAGAATCCCAACTATGCAGCAATACAATTCTTCCCTGAAATAGGACACCGTCCCTTAAGCAGTTTTTCACACGCTTGCAAGCTTTATTTGGTTCCCAGTTATAGATGAAACATAATAATTTTCTTAATATATACAGAAGTCTGGCCCTACTATTTCTTATATACCGGTTAATTTGTGGCAGTACTGTACGTGAGTGCGTATTTTTTGATTTTTTTAAATTTATTTTATTTATTTTCAGAGGAAAGAAACAAATAGATGTAGATCAAAACCAGAAAGCTCTACTTTTTTTCCCCCACAAACTTGAGAGACTGAGTGCTTTGACACAGTTGAGTTTAGAGGAATTTCACTTGAAAGAGTAATTATTAACCTATCTACTCTTGTGTATGTACACTGACATGATTATAGTTACATTTTCATTCTGAATATGAGGTTCCAAAAGGAATTTTTTAACATTATTTTGTGATGTTGGATAATGGGGCATGATCTTAAAAACAACAATATAATACAAAGATTTTGATTGCAACTTCTGTTTTATTTTCTTTTTCTGTTTTTCAGATAGTTGTTGCTTGGAAATTTTTTTGGCTGGTAAATCACAAATGTCCACTGAGTATAATGCTTTGTGTACTGCATTAGATTATATGGACGCAAGTCACACTAGATTAAAAATAAGCCTTATAACTAAAAGCCTTGGTCTTCTAACTACTAAGGAATCTAATACCTCAGTCAATTGGTGTTGTCTCTATTAAACTCCTTATCGATTTCTTAGATCAGAGAGCTTTTTGAACTACCTTGGGAATTGTTTAAAAGATTATTTAAGTGAATGGGTAGCCTTTTGTAATTAAGAAAGCAAACCTAGTTAAACCTCTTGCTACAACATTCAAAAAATGTTGTATCTTAAAATCTTTATTTACAAAATCAATCATTGCACACTAAGAATCTGGTCTAACTTATAGACTTACTTGAGTACGTTTAAGGTATGAAACCTCTGCGATTCACATATAAAATATGTATTCATCTGTCTTAATACCAACAATAACAGCAGTGGAGTTAACGTAAAAATCGTTAGAACAGAAATTGCTTTCTTCTAGCTTGTTTTTCATCATCTGGATTTAGTTTCAACAGTTAAAGGAAAGAAAAGGCACCTGAGTAAGAATAAACTGTAGAAAGCTACTTGATACAGTTCTTGTCCTAATTTCCCACACAAAACCAAGAACTATGTTGCAGAGATGTTCAAGATTTTTCTATCAAAAAACCACATGCTGTTATTTGCAAGAAATAGCTTTATTTTCTATCTATAAGTACTGTTATCTGACACCTTTCTCATTAAGATTATTTTCTCTTCCATTTAAATGTCTTTTTGTGGCAGATGACTTGCATCTTCAGAAAATTATTGGAATCTTATTCTTTCAAATGAAAAGTTACTTTAAACTTTTTTACTATCCATGCTGATTTTAAAGAAAAACTGATATTAGTGGAAGAATTTTGGAGAACAATAGTGCTTTTGCATTTAAAAAAGTCTACAGATTTTCTGCCTCTGCTTAGAGGCATGATACAGAAGTGTTTGATACATATATTTAACTACTGTACCACAAGCAAATATTGTTTAGGAAATCTGGGTCCAAATCAAAGCCAAAAATCAACCAGGGTGTGTGAAAACACAGATTAATATAGTAATCTCTTATGTGAATATGTCAGCAAGAAAAAAATCTAAAAGTTTTATTCGTTAATGATGCACAAGTATAGAAATTAAAACTTAAAAAAATGTGTGCAAAAAAAGGAATAGATACAGTATATGTTTATATTCTATATTTTGTAATGAAGAGTGAAAAGTAAAGGATCAAAATATTCAGATTTCCACTGGTCTTATCGTCAGTGCTGTGTGTATGCTAAAGGAATTTAATTTTTGCTACCCAGTGAGAAAACAAACATAACACTGCTTTACAGAACACAGAGTTCATGACTGGACACTGAACAGGATGTCAATACACAACTGAAAAACCTGTGAATATTAAGATAATTTATTATTAAAAATTATGCTACATCCACTTTCCCATAGAATCAGCATAACTTATTAAATACATAATAAAATTCATTTTTCTAGCCATTGTAGATATGGTACTTGATTAATAAATAAATAAGCTAAAGTATCATATTTTTAAACAAGTAAGCTACTTTTGAGCTATGCTAAAAGTAATTTTATACTTGTCTGTTGTTAAGAGGCATGAAATATACTTAAAAATTATAAAAAGTAAAAAGGAAATTCAGTTTAATGAAATATAGCTAGACTGAAAAAAAAGAGTTTTCTTGTGCTTCTTGAGGAACAGATTAGTCATTTATGCCATATAGTAACTTTTTTCATGCAAATATTTTTAATAACCCAAAATATGATGTTATTTATGTATCTTCTATAATAGCACATAAAAATACATGTTAGTCTAGCAAACTCTTCTTTTTTGCAAACACATCTTCTAAAAAATTTTATAAATACAGTTATATTTGGAAATTCTTCTAGAATTTGTGCAATTTTTTTCATGTTATCTAAGTCACTGTTTAATTCCTACATACTGAAAATTGTTAAGGAATATGTTCTTATGGTATGGGATCAAAAAGACAGTTTATTGTCTAAGATCTTTTTTTACAATAGTTCTTTGGTACCCATTGAACATTCTCAACTTACCTCTTTTGTGGAAGTAAAGGGGTATTTTCAGCTACTGGGAGAAATAATCATACAGAAAGTACATATAAACTACTTTGAACATGAGAAACTCTTAACAAAGAGCAAAAAACATATTACATACAAACCAAGAAGGCCTATTTACAACAAAATACTCAGTACTTTTAAAAAGTTCAGAGAAAGGGTGGCAGGACCTATATGGTCATTAGTGGGAATCTAGAGCTTAAAGACAATGAAAAAGAGCTGACTAAGTCTAGAACTATAGAAATAAAGAGGAGTTCAGAAGGAAAAAAAATGGCTGAAGCAGATGCAGGCAACATAAACTGCAGGATAAGCACAAGTTCTCTAGTTCCTGTTATAAAACCTGTCTGAGAAACTTAAGTAGATTACTGGACGGCCCAGCTCCTCTTTTTTATTAATACAGCATTATATTATATATACGTATTATATATTACATATAATAGGCATATATATAATTTTTCATTTCCTCAAAGGCAGTATATATTATATGTCATGACTTTGAGAACTGAATCTAAAATATTTAGTTGTGTCTTTAAAACTACCATATATAATTCCTTTGGACAGAAATAAAAAGTCTATGCTACTTGTGGTGCTTTCTAATACAATAGTTAACAATGATTTCCGCACATTACATTTTAAAAAACAGACAGTTAAACACCTATTTTTTTTCCATAAGTTTATATGTACTTCCCTGCATCATATCAAGTCTAAGTACAAAATCTTTACAGCATGATTACTAACAAGTATATGTCTTTTCTATAACAAGTTCTAACAGACAGGAACTTATAATAAGAATAAATTATTTTTCAGATACTTGTTTTTCTAGTTATTGTTATTTGAAATACCTTACAGGTTTGGTTTTTTTTTTTAAGAATTAACATGCAATATAAAAAAATTAATTTCGATAAAATATCTCTTTTGAAATGTGTAATACTATTATAAGTTAACTCCCTCTAAGGGCTTAGATAAATATTATTTTTGTTGCATTAACAGGTTTATTATAAAAACTAGCAAGGATATGAAAACAATGAAGGAAGTAATAATATTACAGAGCTGTGGCTCACATATGCATGGAGAAAACACGAAAGGCTAAAACTCAGTTCAAAGTTGAAACTGGCCAGTGTTGTGTCAGAAAAGAAATGCTTTTTTATTTGTATTCGTTGTGAGTAGAAGTTTTTTTCCACATTATTTTTCCACAAACCTTAAATTGTTTTAAATCAAGCTAGGAATTACACTAAATACTCACAAAGAGGTCTCACCTTCCAGAAATAAAAGATTTGAATAAGATCTTTATCTCATTTATGAGTACAGATAATCTCAAGTAGGCCATGGACCTCATTAGAAATTTTATATTTGTGAACGGAACATTAAGAACTGAAAAATGCAGGAAATTCCATTATTTGAAGATATTTAAGTATTACAGATTTCATGCTTAAATGAACACTAGTTTCTATAGTATGCAATCTTTTCTGATAATATTATTTCATATTTTACATCAGCACAGAATAATTACAATTTATAGAAGGGATGGAAAGTTTATGCCTTTAGTAGGTGCAATGAAAATAAACACAACCAACTATAATTTCAGAGTACACTTCACTTATGTCAAAAGTTCTTTGCTTATAATGAGATCTTAATCAGGTATTTATTATGTTGCCATGATTTCAGTGTATGTTCCATAATTTTAGCAAACAGTTTTATTGGATTGAATATTTTATGAGTAACACATTTGCAATAAAAATTAGTACAATCATTCATGTACTTATATAATTACTTTCAATAACCTGAAGTAAATTCTGCAATCATGATTAATACTGATTAGGGAAAGTTATTGTTATGGTTTGATTATATGGAAAAGTTGAAACAAATGGATTTGATTTTGTAAAACACAGTACTCCATGAGTCACAGCACTACTATTATTATTTTTTTTGTATTGTTATTATAATTATTACTACTACTAATTTTCTGGTTTATACCTTTTAGAATAGATGTTAAATTCTCTTCAAACCAAACCACTGAACCACAAAAAAAAAAAGTGGAAAAAACACTCCACTCAAAAAACCCACTACCCCACCCAATACGTGACTCTATCTATATCTGTTCATGTAAAAAAATCATTAAATTGCCCAAGTTCTTTAATGTCATCTTGCCATACATTAGCAATAAAGTAGCAATAAAATGACACATTGATCTTTGCTTATTTATCAGAAATACTGAAAGCTTTTGAACACTATATTCACACTGGATAATACAAATGTACATAAGTATTGAAGATGGTTGGGAATTTCACATGGAATATTCCCCACATTGGTTAAGAAAGATAAGAATTTAGAATTTTTCTGAAACAGCTAAAGCTTTGGTTGGGAGCACTTCATATAAGTGCAAATGCTACTGGCAGTATACAGCAGATCTGTTTACCAATGTAGAAGTAGTAGAAAATGTCATTTTATGTGCTAAACTTTTCTAACAAGTCCCTAGATTATTTGTGATGAGTAACTGTTTATTTCTCTGTCAGTTCTAATAAGCTGGAGGCATTGGATTTATTTTTTGTATTGTCTACTTTCATCTTGTTTTACCTACTTGTAAGTCCTTGAATCATATTATTCCAGTGTTATGAAAATGAATAGATTCCAAGTTTCATCACTATTTGCAGAAAGAAAATAGTGATGATGATCTTCTTTACAAAAGCTCTTTGAAATCTGAGTTCTCAAAATATCAGCAGATATTTTGCATTAGTAATATAAATATACTTGAGTATATTGTATTTTTTATCACAAAATATTCTGTTGGAAACACAGTTGTTTGGACTACTCATATTTTATTTCTTCAACGTTAATAAAACCCTGGCTTTGCGGATGATGAAAAACCATCATAATTTCCATTCTGTCATGTGATATGGTAACACTTCTGCTAAGCATAACAATGTCAATGAAGGTTATTAAAGGGGAAAGCCCTGCATCTTGTGTTTATTTTGGAGTTTTTCATCGCATAGCATCAAAATGTGCATAACAGTATTTTCTTCAAGCACTGCCTTGTACAGTGAAGCTATTATTAATTTTTTTCTTATACAGACACACTACAAAACAATCCCTTATATTATGGTCTGACTACACATGAATGTCAGATTGAATAGTCATATGTGTAATGCAAACAACCTCATTTGACAGCTGTGAGTTTAATATGCTACAAACAACCGTGTCTTTAGTAGTATCAATATGCTATTAATTATCAAAACATGCCTATGTTTCTAGTCTTCAGTGAATTTAAATTTAGGAAGACGAGAGATTACTGAATATTCTAACAGCTGATTTTCAAAGAAAGTGATTAAATATTTTTTGAAACAATTACCTTTTACAATGAAATCACCCACTTGTGCATGTAACATCAGAGTCATTCTTACCTGCTTAGTTAGAAGTTAAATCTCTGTGAAAATGAAAGCCACTATAGTAAAAGAACTTATCATTCACTACATAAATCAAAATCTGCGAAAAAAACTAATAAAGGAAAAGTTGTCATCAGTTTTCTTCTGTACTGTGCTAATTAGCAATTAAACAAGATGCCTGAAAGTCTAAGTATTTGTGTAATGAATATACTAACAATTTTATATTAAGAATCAAGGGGTCTGCAAAAAATGAAAAAAAAAAATTAGGCAGATGACTACAGACAATGGTACTCCAATATGCAAGAGAAAAGGAAAAAAAAATGTATGAAGCTATATTTTACTCTAAATGAGAAGTCATTAAGCCTCTTTTCCGTTTCTATTTTTATGTGTATGGAATGCTTTTTAATTAACAGACATTATGAATACAATATATTTAACAGATGTAGTTTCTAGAGAATCAATTTGTCTCATATTAAAAGTAAATTCTACCATCTGAGATAGAAATAGAATCATTCTGTTCCATATAACAATTTATCTTGAGAGCAGCTGCACCTCAATAGTCCTTGAGAGAAGAACATCCTCAGTGTCTTACAAGCAACCACTGAACTTTCTTTTCAAATCAACCTGATCCTAGACAGGTTAAAATAGAATGAGGCGGCCAATCCTTGCATAAGTGAGCATGAAATGCCTCTGCTCTTCCAGTTTATGGATGTGGCACCAGCAATAATTGTCTTCCATGGTAATACTTCAATTTGTAAGCAGTAGTCACATAGTCAACATTTTGCCTTTTTATATTGTCTGAGATCTTACAGTGATCCAGTCTGATGGAACAAGTTCACAATTACTAGGAAAATTTTTTCTTGGTATTTTTATCACAATAGTGTCTTGAAGCTTCCAGTCATTAACCAGAGTCCCATCATACCAGCCTAAATGAAAAATAGTAAACAGACAGGTAGGCCTTCCCACAAAGACCTCGTGACTGAGGGATCATTTGAACAAATTACAAAGATGAACAAAGGCCTAATTTGAACACAACTGTTTTCACCTACAATGACTACACATTTAAAAGGAAGACAAAAAAAAAAATTTGGAAGATGCCTTTCAAGTTGACACAAATGTTTTCTCAGTTCTTTTCATCACCTGACACAGTTTCTTTCCTTTGAGTTAGATTACACAGCAAAGAGGAAATTTGAGCAGGCTGTAGAGAGGATTTTTTACAGTGGGCTCTGAGGTCAGATCCCTTTTGCTGAATGTGCTTCACAAATTCCAGAGAAGACGACATTTCTTCCACTTTAACAAAGGTGATTTGTGTTGGTCCTTAGTATTTTGGGATATGAAGTCAAGGTGGAAGAGCTAGGCAAGAAGTTAAGAACATCAAGAAGGTTGCAAACATGCAAGAGCTTCAATGAAGCAAAAGTTGGAAGATTAATAACATCTACAGACATTGAGTGCTCAAGTCTATGGTAGACATTCTGATTCTCTTTAATCAATCCAGCTTTAGCAAGTGGGTTATGTAATTCATTAGCATCTATCTGAGATACTAATCGTTTCAATTTTTATGTGTTTATTTTTAAAATATGATTATTAACATAAAGTATATAGTACCTTATCTATAAGAACAAATATGTTCACCCTTAAAGAAATCTAAAACAATAGACTGTTGATAGGTCTAATCTTAACATCTCCATCTGCTTTGCAAATGTTAGCTAATTAAAACCCATTTACACCCAGGTAAAATCTTTCTACTTGATAATTTATCTCATATAAATATACATATTCTGTACCTAAAACACCTTCACATATAACTCTGGTAAATTAAGATTTTACATTGCATTTTCTATACAATATTTTATACAAGAAAGCCACACAACTAACTAGAAGAAATAGATAATATTATGACTATGAAAACATTGAGATCATTCTCAAATATACAGCGAATAAAGTAGTTGTAGCTTATTTGCTGTGTGACAACACCCTCTCTCCTCAGGGGCTTTGGAAACTTTTCAGCCCTTTCCTAGAATTTTTATGTGACACATCAGATATCTTAACATTACTGAGTTTTTCACTTAAGTAACAATTCAATTCTAATAAAAAGTCATAAGTAGACCTGTAATCTGATACTATATTAAATATATGAAATATAATATAAAATATCTCTAATCTAATCTAAAAAAGTTGTTTATTAAAGTACAAACAGATATTTGTTTCTATTTTAAAAAGAAAACTTTTTTCTTTCCAAAAGAAAAACCCTACGCAATGTTTGACCAGATTTATCTCTGTCGGAAGTACACTACTTTAAATTAAAAGTGTTTTCCATGCATTTCAGAAGAGAAGTTACCTCCTGATCTTATGGACAATGATAATCCTGCATGGATTTAGTACCACATTTTACTGGGGAAAGAATATGCACTAGTCTTATTTGTAAAGTTGCTCTGTGAGTGGCTTATGGTTACTCAGTCTCGAGACTTCAGCTGATTTTCATTATTTAGTTTGCGAAAGTAGAGACCTAACAAGTCTTTTACATAATTTTTTATATATTCAGTAAAATAATCTAATATCAAAATGTCTCATATTTAACATACAAGGAGAAATTAAGATGGAAAAGTGACTTAGTACTTATAACTTAGTATTTGGGAGAATAGATTCCTTGTTTAAATATCATTTTAAAATAGTTTCATGAAAAAGACTACAAAAAGGTTAAGAACAGTTACTATTAGCCAACCAAAACCGTTTTTAGCCTTTTGTGTTTAAGTTTGTCCAGGAGTTCCTTGATCATCCATGCAAGGCTTCTGCTGGTTTTTCCTCTTTGTTGAGATGCATTTCTTCTGAGCTTGGAGGAGGTTAACCTTGAATATTAACCATCTTTCTTGAGCCCTCCTTTCCTCTGGGCCTTTATCCCATGGTACTCTACCAAGCAGATCCCTTAAGAGGCCCAAGTCTGCTCTCCTCAAGTCCAGGGTAGAGCTTGCTGTGCACTCTCCTCCCTGCCCTAAGGATCTTGGACTCCACCATTTCTTGGTTGCTGCAGCCCGGGCTGCCCTTAAGCCTCACATTCCCCACCAGGCCGTCCCTGTTGGTGAGAACAAGGTCCAGCATAGTGCCTTTATGCCAAAGCAGCAGCAAAGTAGCTCCAGGTTCTGTTTCTTACTCCCAAATCCAAGTTTTATATCTGATGCCTAAGTAATCAACAGTCCCTTGAGCAAAGACTCCTGTATCTTTTGAAACTCTGGCTTATTTCCGGGTAAGTAAGTAAAAACAATGCAAGCAGAGAGCACAAGTGGACGATGAGTTTCCAATATGGTAATTTAAATAACGGGTTTGTTCATCTTCTTTTAAAAAATTCTTTATATGCAAAATAAACAGATAAAATCTATGTCATGTAGTAAAGGAAAACCCATACTATAATATGAACTAGAAGCACAGTAATATTTAACTGAAAGCTATCTAGCTTCTTGGGAAATGCATAATATAATAGTCAGGAAGTAAAACACCAAGAGAAAAACAACATGTGGCAACAAAATGATCTCTCTTTACCTATCTTTTATTTAAAAGATTGATCCAAAAAGTGAAGTGAGAAGAACTAAATAAAGTAAAAGAGGCTCAAAGTTGGTTTACAAGCTGATTATCATAAATAAATGATATCACTAATGTTTCAGGTTTTGTTCACAATTTTCTGCTGAATGATACTAAATATGGCTTTATTATACTCTGTCCTATACTAATTAGAACTTCTCTAGTTCATCAGCTGATCAGACATGAGAAAATTACCGATAAAGGGAGAATTCCCTTTTCTGATTACTGTTTGTGCTATCATTTAACTTTTTTGACTTTTTTAACTAATTTAACTTTTTAAACTAATTTAACTTTTAATTGCAGCCAAACCAGAAGACACTGAAGTAGGGATAAAGGTACAGGCAAAGGTAAAGCATTCAGATGACTTTTAAGGGTATTTTTGTTTCTAAAAGAAGAGCTACCATGTCTCTCAAAATAATTTGGCTGCTAAACGTCTCTATAGAATTGAACAGATTTTTTCAATATTCAGGTTCTGGTATAAGCATTTCACCTGTGGTAGTTTCACCAACTTGCTATGGATACCCAGTACATCATCCTATTTAAAGGCCATGTTCAATCTTTCTTAATAAAAGAATAAGGACACTCCCTTACATGGACAAAGGGAGTTTCATACATGTCCATACATTTTCAAAGCAAAAATACATCCAGGTTGTAAGACACATAATTTCAATGTAGTTATTTTATACCAAAATCATTACTAAATATGTTATCTATATATCTAATATGGAACTTGAACTACATTATAAAGAGAAAAATAAAAACAAAAATTAAACTCATTTAAATGTGCTAGTTCAAAATTTTAGTTGAATAGTGTAATGATTGATCACAGGAACGCATAAATTTATATACATACATTAATGATTGTATTTTTCTTGAAGTACTGTCTTTGCCAATTTTTTAATTATGGTTAATTTTGGTTGTAATCAGTACATTATTACCTATTTTCATAATTTCAGTGTTTAACACACTTACCTATGCTATGAATTTGGGGGTTTTGCTATATATCCCTACATTTGAACACATAGGTAAAACTAGATATTAACCTATGTCACTTTTAAACTATTCGCTGACGTCCATTGGTATTACAGTTCCTTACTTTCTACTGTTGCCACTACAGATGACAGCAAGAAAAAAATCTTCATATTTTGTCATCTTTCTTGTGCTTTCTGTGCTTTACTGTTACTGCATTAATAAGCATTACCTAGGGTCAAACTATGCAAACCACTAAAACCAGTTTGAAGCCTGCAGGGCTGTAAAAGTTTTACATATTTCTGTGAACTCAATAGGACATGAAAAATTTGGTGCCCTGCCTTTTTGACAAAGATTAACATGAACAGAAGATGGCTTGGCATGAATCCATTTTGTGACAAAAATTGCCATGAGAATACAAAATAGCACAATATTAATTCATTTTCATGAAAATGATGGTAATGAAAATGAGAAATGGCATCAGCTAAATCCATTTTCATTACTCTGTTATGATTGCAATCTTGTAGCTCTCAGCTAGTGGGCTGAGTGAAGAGATCTATATTTTAACCACATTTTTAATGTCTTTGATGAGAATCTTCTTGCCATTATACACCATTTCACTCTATACTTTGAATTCTTGCTTTAAAAAGATTTTAGATCAGTTTCAGATATCTAAATTTGACAGCATATTTATTAATGATCCTTAAACACAGTTCATAGAAAGCAAAGTCGTGGAACTCTGAAGAAACTGCCATTTCATGACCCGATTTGTGAAAATGTAGAAACCTCCATATTTGTAATAAATTTATGTAAAAATGCCAAAGCAGGGCATAGAACTGTAAATGCTCAGATCAAACTGGTTTTCCTTTAAAAAAATTAAGTGTATTTTTTGGATTCCATCAAATTTAAAAGAATTGTGTTACAAGCTAAAAAATTATTTCTTACCATCAAATTTCCAAGTTTATTCACATGGAATTATTTTTAATTTCTTTTTTTTTTTCTGAGAAAGCATAGAAATATTTTCTCATTACTGTAATATTTAACTTTGCTTGGTGTGAATTAGGAAGAAACAAGTCAATACATGAAATTGCTAACAGTAAACCTATTGTTTTTGTATATTAACACAGAGAAATTTAAAATATATGCAACTTAATATCCAGAAAGATCACTCAAAAGAAATCTCCAAAGAAACACATCTTAATTTTAACTATCCTACTTATTAACTCCATTTTTTCCACCAGCTCGTTTTGTAAAGTAAGATTGCTTTGGCTGTATCAAAAATTTTACTTAAACTTATGTCAGTTATAAACTTAAACTTATTTAATTTATTTACTTTTTATAAACTTAAAATTTTACTTAAACTTATAATATTTATAAAATATTATATATTTTATAAAAATATAATCATAATAACATAATTATTATTTGTAAAAGAAAAATACTAGCAAAAGGTAATTATGAATTTATATGCATGCTCTGCTCTTAAATATACTCACACCTAACACATTTTTAGCTTTACATTTTTTGTGCTTTCATTTTTGCAAAGCTTAAACAACTTACTCTGCTTTGAGTTTCCAAGCACCACAGAACCTGATGCTCTGATATTCTTTAAACACAGTCCAGTGTTTCAACAGAAAAAAATGGAGTAGTCTAGCAGATGTACAGATAATTTGAGCATTCCGGATGGAACTTTGACATTCCAGTTTTTGGCTTTTTGAATAAGCTCCCCTTTGTGTTCATGATCTCTAGGATTTCCCCTTCTGTCACTGCAGGACAATCTCTGTAAATGAAAAATCCAGGATTTTCAAATTCTTTCTTTGATATTTTGTAAATAGAGGGGACAAAGTGCCTGACTATCAAATTGCCTCAGCAAGTAGAATCTTGTTTGTGATTACGGCTAATAAATGCCTTCCAAGTACAGGGTAGAGACCTATGATACTCCCTTTTCACCGTTCTCCCCATAACATCAAGAAATTTGGTGACCAAAAGCTCTTAATAAAGTGATAACAAGAACTTTCTGCCATGATAGTGTATCAAAAGCCTTCCTGAGACCAGGTGGCACAAAAATGAGGCAGGTCTATTGCAACCTGGCCATCTCCTGCAGCTCCTTTCGGTCCGGCCTGTTGAATGCAAACTGACCAACATGAAAGTCAGCTTAAAAAGCAGGACAATAGACATCAGCTAAAGAGCTGTGTGGAAGGCTTTTCCATCATGCATTAAGCTTTTGAAAATACAAACACCTTAAAGTTTTAGACTACAATTTATTTCAGAAAAAAAATATTTAACTGCAGTTGCAGTCTGGATCCATATGCTCTTCTGACATCTGCTTTCCCTTTTATAAAAATAATTTAGGCAAATTATATTCTTAAAAGGTAACAACAGTATAAATCACTGCACTATATATCCATGTCTTTGTGTGTCTGAATTTAACTTTTTTTTTAATGATAGTTTCTGTGAGCTATGGATCATTGTATCAGTCAGATTTTTTTATTAGTCTGAGTGCTGTCTGCCTTTTCCGCAGTTGAAAGCAGTGGTACGTTTGCATCAAAACTAAATATAAAAAAACAGGACAAACACACAACTTTTAAAGTGATTTCACATAATTTATTGGCTATGCAGTTCTTCAGAGTTCTCATGACAAAGAACCTAATGAGAATAAAACCTAGCTTATTAATCTACTCATTTCTCAAATACATAATAAGAGTAAAAACAATCTAAGAATGATTAACACAGTGCAATTTTGAATTAATCTAATAGTCTTGCCTTGTCCCATACACCTTATCCTACAACATTAAATCTGACTTTTCATCCTGAAATCTTAATAACATTCAGAACTGACTCATTATCTTCAAAGTGTAATCACTGTTACTCTTCTTTTTTCCTCATTGCAGTTTCTAAGTTTTAAAGTAAAAGCAGATAAAGTCTATTGATTCAGAATGGTATTAAGCAATAGCTCTGCTCAGTACTTTATATTATCTGAGCAATAATCTTTTTTTCAAAAGAAATTTGTTCCATCTTCACTTGAAAAGTAGTTTACACATTCAATTGCAGTGACTTATCAAGCAAGACTAAAATTCAAATACATTATATAATGCCCATTTCAAACTTTTATTCAAAAAGACCCTTGAAATATTAGCTACATTGGCCTTTGTCTCTTTTCTTATCCATGGAGTCTTTGTGCCATGTCTAGCTATCTATCTGCTTAAAGATGTCAGGATGCTGCCTCATAGGAGCTAGCTGATACAGTTCCCCTAATGAACAAAATGATCTCTCCAGGCAGTGACATCAGACACTGTCTTCAAGGTGATTCAGGCTCTTATGAAGAGTTAGTGCTATAAAATTGCATATATCGTTTCTTCAAAGTCATATCTAGGGCAGTTTTTGAAGAGAGCTGTGCCAGTGTAGACAGCAGGGAATAACAGCACTCAAATCTCAACGTAGTTAAAATAGAACTACTTGAACCAAGCAAAAGCTGAGTGGTCTGGGCCATCTGAAAATTGGTCCTGAACACCCAGATTCTCTAACTGAACTTCTGTGTGTAGGTTCCGTGATTTTTCTGAGGACAGATGCTATATTAAGTTGTAGTGCCCTTCACAAGGTTGCTGTGAATAATACTTGACAAAGTACCATTCTTCTATGTCCACTGTGCATTTTAACACTCAGCTGGTAGCCAGGAGACATGATGGCTCCTGGCTAAAGAATTCACAGGAAACATACAGTCTTACAAGTGTTATGATGATATGATTGAAAGAGAAACTTAGAAATGGTTCAGTTACTAAATATAAAGCATTTAGCAATAGGTGGACTTAGGTCTGATACTATATAAAAACCTAATCCCAAAACAAGAACCAAATGAACAAAATAAAAGAGCAAATAATGTATATATAGATACATAAATATATATATAGAGAGAGGGGGAGAGAGAGAGAGAGAGAGGGATAAACTTTAATTTTGGAACAAAAACTCCCTTAATCCTCATTAAGGAAATAGTATTCTGTATAGAATATGAAAGACATTTCACTGAAAAGGAATTACAGGGTATACTAATAACCTCTTACAGCAATGTTTCTTCTTTAGCAGATAGTAAAAACTAATTTCCTTATCAAGTTGGTTTTTTTTTTTTACAGTTTGGGGAACTAACGTGCATATGTGCATGTGATTAATGATTTCTGATGTAATGAGTTCTTTGTTTTTTTGAGTTTTTCTGTTTTCTGGTCATCCATGTTTTCTTAGATCACCTGTTTTTCTATTAGAAACAGAAGAACTGCTAGTTTTGTATGACTGAATTAGGCTGAGTAGGCTTTGCCTCAGTGGAACGGTGGAACGGGTACAACACAGGCACAGTCACTAGTCTGTAGGAAAGAGAAATGAGTAGCTGTGTGTTTTCATTAAACACATGTAAGAATATTAAAAATACAAAACTGAATAGAAGGACTTTATGCTTTTGAGCAAAAGCAACTTTCCATTGTCACTCTTGCTGAAAGTGATGGGAATTGGTCAAAACTTTAAAAAAAGACATCGCTCAAAGGGAATCCAAAGAGTGAGGTTTCTGTTCACCTTGAATTCAGTAGCAGTGCAAATACTTCTGGATGCAAAGGAAAAGGAGGTGATAGTGATATACATATATACTTGACCATTTTGGTAGATCTGTAAGTTTCTTGAATTGGCTATGAGTGTGTATATATATAAATGTATCAGAAAATCTGCTGCAAAACTGTCTACGTAATACTGTTGCACTATATCCTTCCCAAAAGCTTAAAGCAATATTCTAAGGTAACAAGAAAAACGGCAATGCATGTGTTTTGCTACAGCACAATTTCTGTAATTCTTTTAATTTGGAGATATTTTAGATTACTGTTTCAGAGTCTGTCTGACACAGGTAAAAACTATGCTTTATGTCTGTTTAACAGCAACTGAAAGGACCGCTCTTAAAAGTGGCAGGAAAATTATGTCCTGTTACACTGGTGACAAGATCTCAAGAGACTTTTAGTTGCTCTCTGCCCTGATTGTCATTACTCAGTCTCACAATTGCTTTACCCTTAGCTGCAGTAGTGTTAGAAACAAAACAGACCTTATAATGATGAAAAGCAGCCTTCTTTTGCAGCTTCTAGTACAATACACTGTTTGAAGTAGTCTCTATAAGAATATGGTTTCCACAAGTATACCAAGTAATTCCCATCCTGCTGATGTCGTGGGTATAACCAATTTACACCTTGGTCTCAAGTACTACCATTCTTAGAGGTCCAGAAGTACACGTACCTTCTTTGAATAGTCTCATAAAATATGCACACAACAAAAAGCAGATTTCATAAAAGCAAGAAAATAAAGAAGATTATACCAAGTGGCACAATGTGAGGGTTGCACTAACACCACTAATTCACTGTGTTCAATTTGCACCTGATACAGAAATGGATTAACACTGAGATATCAACTTCTGTGTCAACATGAGCTGCTGCCAGTAACACAGCATATAGACATACCTTAAAACACTGTGTAATGGACTTTCTATATAAAAGAAAATCCAATAAAAGAAAATAATTCAGTGTCCTGCCTTAAATACAGGACTTCCTTGTGTCTCTATTTTTAATAAAATACCTTTTTTGTGCAATCCTTGTATCACACAGTTTCTGACTTAATGTGCAAGGCACTTTAGTATGGCATGATTGTTTCGTTACTTCAGGCAGCCCTCCAGCTGTGGGCCAGCACTTGGTCAGACTGATTTGTTCTTGGCAGGAAGCTAAGAACACATAACACTTTCAATTGTACATTATGACTTTGGGGGTTTGTTGTGGGAAAAAGCCAAAAATGTTATCTTAATCCTTTCAACAGTGTACAGTTTGATCTGCTAATCAGTCACAACCTCTGCTTTTAGAAAGGCGCAGATTAATGACAGTTTTCAGAAAATGCTAGTAAAGTTTACAGTGGTTTGGTAGTCTTTTTCAGCTCCATACTAATTCTTATGACTAATACTTATTCTCATTACAATTATTGTAATCTGATAAATTCCATGCTCTTATTTTTATGCAATGATTGCAATGATAAAAGAAAATTGCACATCATGAATCTTTTCTTGTGATAAAGATTACTGCAAGGATTTGACAGGACAAAAAATTAAACCCACCCACTTAATAATCTTGAAATTGTCTTCTGCTGTCTGCATTAAATGCCATAAGGGAGGTGACTGCTTGGACATTATCAGTCACAAAAATAAAAAGTAGGCCTGTGCTTCCTTCAACAAAGAGAATATAATTCACAAATTATATTATAAGTGATAAAGGCTGCTATTATGCAAATTAATAAACAGGCAAGAAACTTTTAGTTTAAAAATTTTTAGTCTTTTAGTTTAGCTAAACAAGAAGGGGAGTAGGGATGAAAAGCAGACCTTGGTCAAATTGGCATGTTTGGTAAAAATTCCTCTTCTTTCATATTGAGATGAAAATTGTGTAGTAGATCAAAATGAAAGATTCTTAGTTCATCCTGCCAGTCTAAGTTTTAAAAAAGACTTGCTATTTCCAACATGTGGCTGTTTTTCACCCCCTTCTCTCACTTGTTATTAAGGCTGCTACCTGTACTATGTTACAAAGGAAGTTCAAGAATAGTTTTTTGTTTGTTTGAATGAAATATACTGGCAATTATTGTAGGAGACAATATTTCCTCAAGATAAAGAATATATTAAATTATTCCAGTTACTAACATTACGTGAATAAAAAACCACAGTCTTTTGTCAACCTGGAAGATGAAAGTTCTGCAATTTAGAAAAATTTGATGGCATAGAAAACATCCTTTATGTTGTAGTCATGGGCTTTTAGGCTGTGTAGTATTCGTCAGTGACTCTAACTCATTTAGTCATATTGCTGTACTGACTGATTAGGATGCATTAACACCAATGGGCTAAATTTACAAAAGTTGATAGAGGTGGTTCACAACTGAGTTAGCCTGACATTAGCTTAAAATGAAGCAACCGAAATGCAGAATTGAAGAAGAACTTGACTAAATACACCATTATTTAAATGAACATCCAAGTATTGCTTGAAAAATGGAAACTGAATATCCTTTCTTTATGACAAATGCACATCTCACAGGAGTATGGAAAGCTAGACTAATTTTGCTGTACATCACAACCTTTATGTAAGCAGCATGTATGTTTTTCATCTTTACATACCACTAATGGTTTTTAAATACAATTCATAATACTTAATATGCAAATCAATATGTTCAAGACGATATTGTTGTTACATTGCGCTTGTGGTTATAGAAGGAGAGAGGACATTTAAGAGCAAAAGAAGGTAGAGTTTTATGGCTTTTTTTATACATACATTTTAAGACTATTGTGCAAATGAGGCACAATAAGCAACTCCAGAGTTTCAGGGTCCAATTCCAGAAAAATCAGTTGTCTTTTAGGCTAAATAGCAATATTATCATCTATTTTAAAAACAAGAGAATCATTCAAAACTGTGACAAGGTCATAATGTCCTTATACTTTTCTCCTTTATATTATAAATCACTATTTAATTTTCACGACATAGATCCAACCTGTACAGATGCAAAATCTGACAATGAATGAGAATAAATTATTTCCTGGGTGACAAGTGGGGAAAATATGAACACATTGTAACAGAAAGTGATTCATCCATGTAGTTGTACAATGATAAGGACATACACTTTTAAATGATAAGTTAGCCTAAAGGTGTCTTCCTTCCATGTACATGAGTATAAATAACTACTGTGCTTCCAGCAATGCATAATTTATCTGCAAAGGAAAAAAAATGTGCTGTAAAGCAGCAGGGTCAGAAAAGAAATTCTGATCAATAACTTTGCATCAGACCTACATTATGTTTTGCAAAATGTCAGGAGTGAACAACCAGGTTTTTACCTAAAGTGAACATAGGGTAGCACTGGTACCACAAAGAGATGATGAGAAGAGCGGTGTCTCTCATGGATATCTGTCCATACACCAAGTTTAATCCCCCTTCCATGGACAGCAAATAATAAATTGAGGTTAATCTGATAAATATAGAGATCATTATAAAAAGAAAAGCTGATGTTCTTATGCAATGACAAGCTTTTTCCTTTAAAAAAAAAAAATCTTTCTAGGAAAATTTCTAGGACATTTTCTCCCCAAAATTTGTAAAGACTTGCAAGCCCCTGTAGCCTCCTATAGGTTTCATAACCTTTCCCAAGAATTCTGCATTGAATAAACACAACTGAAAAGGATGAGATGACAAAAGAAGGAAATTACAAATGTGTGGTAATGTATTTACACTTCCTAATTTTCATTGCTTTTTTTTTTCACAGTTTCCCCAAAACTTTATCCCCATGGACAAAGCTGCAACAAATACAGGGTGAGAGGGATGAAGTAAAAACAAGGGAAATGTGTGACTTCTGATGTCCATAGCTGTAAAGTAGCCACAAGTTCATGGCAAAGAGGGAGCATGGTAACAACTAATAGGCTCCAGAATGTCTCTCTGCAGCTCTGCAAATGAAATTTTACAAAAAGAATATAGAACAAACAGAAGGATGCACTACTCAGTAGAATGACTGCTCAGCTCTTCATTTTGGTTTTCTAAACACAATTGCAAACACAGTAGTGTATAAAGCAGCGGGAAAGTAAAGAGCTAAAGCTATAGCTGAAGGAAGAGTTGTGTTACATAGTCTTTACTGCTGGATGAGGAATGTGGTTTTTAAGTGAATATCCTGATTGTCCCTCCTTATAGGGCTTCAGATCACATCACGTAGCACATGAATAGGATTCCTTTCAAATTAAATTAAACCAGAACATGCACTCTCAGTGTGTAACTAGGAAATCCAAACGGTAACAGGCATTCATGGCCCCAGGTAGAAACTAGAGCTAATCCAAAATAAAAATCCTGAACTGCATAACATGAATACCAAGTCTTCCACGTGAACTGTTTTGTTGTCAAGAGCCACTTCAGTTGGGCCATACTACTTGCTGTGTTGTACTGAAGCTTGCTGGCCAATGCTACCAGAGACACAAAAAGGCAGAATGTCTGACATTTTGCATACTATTCCCAGCACTCTTCCAAATCGCCTTTGAACAACTCTTGTGTTGCAATCTGAAAAACAAATATTCCTCTCAACAATTTATGTTTCCCATTAAAGAGCTGTTGAGTAGGACCAGACAGAATTTGAGCTGAGACATTCAGAACTCTAATTTCTATTTTTATCTGACAACCTCTATTGGTGGCACTTCTCCTGTGAATATTCCTTTTTGTGCCTGAGCAGTAACTGTAAAGCATGAAACAGATTTTCCTATTTTAACTTTGATTTTTTATCAGTTTACACTGAAAATTACCTTACATAGTGGGCTAAAGTAAAGTTTTCATATTAAAAAATGTCAAGTATATAAAAATTCTGAAGATATTAAGAAAATACCATTGATTCTTTCCCACACACAGAAACAATTCTTGCTCTTTGTGTGAACATTTTTTTCAGTGAAGCAGATAATCTTATCTGATCTCCTGTTACATTCCTTTACCTCATATGTCAGTGTGTACTTAGAGTTGCCAAAGTCATGCTTTGTAGAAAAGAAAAATCCTGTCCTGTGGTGGGCATCAGGTACTGGAAACTCCATTGCTTTCATTTCTTTTTTCCCATTTTCCATATTCTAGCTTTAGATTCATAGATATATATATCAATTTCTATGTTTTGCATTAACAATAATGTTCTACAGTACGTGAAAAATATTTCACAAATGGGAAATGTTTCTGTTAAAATAATTTAAGGCAACCTTTCAGTCTTTCATTTGAAAAGTTACATTCACAAATTCTGTCTGTCACATGCAGTTATGTTCAAGATTTTTGCAATTCTCATCAACTCCCTTTCCAGTGTTCAGCATAAATGAAATTATATCATTGCTCTTACCAGTGAGAACACTCATCCTTACGACCTATTTTCTTTATTTTATTGTCAATTATGGTATTATCTACTTCTATTTAAATTCCACATTGGACAGATTTATTTTGAATAAGAAATTTTGTATTTTAAAGTATCCCACTTTTTCTGTGACATTTATATGATGATCACATCTATTTATCTAGAAATATTATAAAACAATCATAAGGACTTTCAAAGATAACACTGTGAAAATATAAAAATGAAATACATAATAATTTGATAATACAAGCACTGATGTCAAGTTTACACTTCTGTCCAGTATTATATGGCAATAGAATTTTGCAAATCATAGACAGGCAAGTATCAACACTAATTTCATTGACAGTCTGGAAGAATAAAATTACTTAGAGATTTAAGCATTTCACAAACATTGTATTAATGAAAATTTTAAATTTCCTGGTAAAATATGTAGTTAAATAAAACTGGAGGGGCATTTTTCCAATTTGCTTAATGTAGGTCTGAAATCATTTTCTATAAATTAGGAGAAAATACATCACTGACCATTTATTTAATTTTCTTCATTTATGTGACTACAAACAAATTTTTTTCCCCCCAAGAGAAACCCGTAATTTTGTCCATTTTAAGACTGAGTATATAACTTCTACTTCAAAATTTGCAAGGTGGATGCTATTTCATGAAGGAAGAAATGTATCCTTTTAGCCTAAGTAGCTCAGGTGTTTTCTAAATTTTCTGCATCCTTGTAAAGTTCTTTAAATACCAGGGTTTGAGGTTTTCTGGGTATCTTGGTGAAGCTAACACAGATTGTATAAAATACGTATGCTCCATTCAGGGAGCAAGAAGAGAAAGGCATAACTATATAAATTAAAGCCTAAGGCCCTCCTGAAGAAAGTTCAAGAAGCAGCTTAGACCTTGCAGGAAGCAGAAAACTCCTGCCATGTTAATTTCTTGACTATAGAAGAGAAACAGCTCCACAGTTTCAAAATTACTGCCTATCCTGGAAGAACCTATTATCACTCTTTTCTTTTGTCACTTTAAAATCTTCCAGGCTCCTTAAATTCCTTCTTCTGATGAAGGCCAAGATACATAACTCTCATTTCACACCTAATTTCTTTCTTTTTTTTTCTTTTTTTTTTCTCTTTTTTTTTTTTTTTTTTTTTTTGATAGAACCCATTTGATTCCCTTGCCTAGGAGTGATGGTATGCACTGGCAGTGATCAGTTTGTATGCTGTTAGACATGCAAGAAGCATCCACTCAGTCTGTGAAGCAACTGGTGTTAAATGAATGAAAAAAGAGGCCATATATTACCTACTTTGCAGCCACTTACTTGCGTGAGCAGCTTTCCATAACCAGTGCTTTCAGGCTGCATAGCATAATTACCCTATTCAAGTCCTGTTGTATTGATACATAAAATAATGGCAGCTACTGTCTTCCAAAGGAAGATTTCCAAAAGAATACACTGTATGGGAGCCATAAAAAACTAGGAAAGCTAGTGAAAGATTGGGGGATCAGAAGGGTCCTACAAACACAGCAGCAGCTTGGCAATGTGAAGTATGCCAAGGTATTTTACAACCTTCATCAGTGAATTTTGTTCACAAAAAAAATAAAAATCTTTGTCTCTTTTGATTTAATAAATAATTATTATGATTTATAATTGTTGCAATGGTTGGACCAATCCAGAAAGTCAATGTTCAAGATATCTTTATAGCTAATAAAAGCTTCTTCATTGTGTACTTTGGAAATCTTTATTAACCTTAAATATCTTTCACACTTTAGTATGAAATTTACACTAAATTCATTTTAGGATGAAGGTGACTTTTACAACAATTCTTGTCCGAGGCATGCTTTGCGATATACACATGGTCATCAGCACTTTGAGTGACAGATTATTATCTAATCTGGCATTCCATTTGCACAGGCAGTTTTCCAGTAGATTTGACATTGATCATCTGTCCATTTGATTTGTTAACTTCATAAAAAGTGGGGTTTTTTTACAAAATTACTAAAAGCTTGCAACTCAGTATAGAAATGCTGTTGTTTTATATTTTACTTTATCATAAATTTGTTTTCCTGAGAAGTGGCTTTGGTTTGTGAAACAAGTGACATTATTTTTCTTTCTCTATCAACTCTCCACAGCTAAATAAGCCTCAGGAGTTTGGTGTTCAAATGTTATTAATTTGACTGTCACAAGAAAAGGGAAGCAAGACTGACAGGATGGGGAGATAGTAACAAAGTGCATCAGTATGGACATGAAATCCTCATATTACTGCATGTATGACAGTCAGTCCCTGTCAGCATGTTCACTCTATAATAAATCTAATTTTCTTATAGATCTTCTCTTTATCTACCAAATGTTTATGAAAAAAATCAGAAACCACAAATCAAGACAATATATGACACTAGAAAGGCAATCAACTTTCCCAGATGGTTTTGGGAACACAAAATGTCTAGTTTTATGTTTCTTGAATATCATACTATCTCATTTTTAATGTTCATTGCATAGCATTTTCACAAAGAGGATGTCTTTTTTAAAAAGCTAAATATTACAGCCTACCTGTTTCTTCCCTATTCATGCAAAAGCTCACTGATACTATTTAAAAATGGGCATAAACATGGATGAATCTGTGTGCAAATAGCCACACATTTTCTGCAACATAACTGCCTATAGGAAGTAAAAAAATTACCCCAAATTTGGCAAATGCATTTATGATTTCTTCAAATTTGCTCATAATTCTTTTTTAGTTGGATTGCTTGTTAATAATAAAAAAAAAAAAAATTACTAAGTAGTCAAGATTAAGATCAGTGAGACAGGGAAAATTAAGATCCAGATCAAGCAATTTACTAATGATGAAAAGAATAAATTATATCTCCATCTAGCCTCAAATACCCAACTGTGTTCTTATGAGCAAAATTTTTTCACCAGAAACATTTTTTTAACTGGATCAGTTGCTTTGTATTTACAGTAAAATGATTCGAGGTCTGACTAGGCACTTAGCTCTAGCAATTATTTTATAAAAATATCTCAAAATATTATTATCAAAACATTGATTATTTTACTGAAACATCACTGCTATAATAGAAAATTGCCAACTTCCTTTTGAAGAAAGAAAAATTTATTAAAGCAGTGAGGGTTGATTAACTGTGGTCTGAGTTCTTCAATTGGTTCTGCTGAGGCTGCTGAGTCCAGAGTGCTGGTCTATGCTGTGAGGACATACAGGGATTTTTATTAGTTTGGGTTACTTAGGACTGTGTTTCGTTTTTATGTATTCCACCTATGTGTGGTCAAGATGTGAGGATTTCTGGGATGTGGGTTTTTTGCCACTCTTCCATTCCCATCTTCATATCATTTCAAAAAAATGATCCATGCCAAAGATCGGACAAGTGTGGATTTTTTCCATTCCCTGTTCATCCTCAAATCTGTTAAATGCTACTGCCAGCGTAACACTGTGTAGTCAAGCGCCTGCTTATGTCCTACTCTCATTCTTGCTGGAAAATGTACTAAGTAGATACTCCAACTACATAAACTTCTCTAGTGGGTTTATATTACTTCTCTACACAGATGTGTGAAAAAGGAAGTGGTATTTTGGTTGTGCACTATTATGAACCAAAAATACACCATGTATAAAGAAGCATGTGTCTTATGCTTAAAAAATTTCAAATATGTCATATTACAATCATATTCTATCTTTTAAACATATTTTTAGTAAATATTTACATGCTTTTCATGTGATTATCCTCTCTCTCGTATCATGCCATTCTTTAGCAAAAGCCAGCTACCACTGGTACTAGCTGGAAAAGGCCCTTGGAAAATTACCATGATTGTCCTGATTTCTTCAGAAAAGAGATTTAAAGCTGAACTAGATGAATATTGTATTTTAATGAAATTTCTCAAAGACTTTTTACTAGTCAGCAGAATTATTTAGCAAAATACTTAAAAATTAAACATGAAATCATAGTTATAATTTAAATGACTTCCACAGTTACATAAAGATTAGTCTAACACACAGTGGTATTATTTTAGTACAAAACAAATATATAAAGAAGTCATCTCTGGAGATGCCTCAAAAAAAAGGCAAAAATATTGATTCCGTGAAAGTGTTTGATACTTGCTACAGTATCTCTTCATCTCAGAGATGTTCTATCTATACAAAATATAACTAAACTTATTCTCATATGTGTATAAACAAAAATGCTTACTATACCTGTGTTGCCTTTTTTCTTCACATCTTCAGAAGTATAAAGGCACAATGTCTTGGTTTCATTTGAGCAATAAAGGCACAGTAGCAGCTGTTTGATTCATCCTATGTCATAGCTTTCATATTTACCATGATCAAATTTTGGACACCAAGAAATGACAGTAGTTCAGGCTTATTTACGATGGTGTTTTTAAAAATGTATCAACTATATTTTGAATAGATATTGCTTCCATAAAATAGATACTGTATCTAAGTAAAATTCCTTAAAACAATCATGCATGTTTTGCAATCATGCATAGTAAAAAAAAGATTATAAAAATATAATGAGAAAGAATAGAAAAATAGTAAAATGAAACTCAAAGCTCCTCTGATCTGGGAACTCTCCATGCTAGTTGGTTGGGCTTTCTAGTGGCTTTCAGAAAATTTGTCTCCCTTAGAAATGAAAAAAAATTATTTCTGAAAGACAGTTTCTGTGGTTTCAGTGAACAGAGGAAACCTTTTATTTAGAATATGCTAATAAGTACAAACATTCAATTTCTAAATTTCCTTCATAAACATTTTGCATTTTTTCTGTAAGAAAGCCATACATTATTTCTGGTCACAGTTTTTAATTACCATTGCATATTTTGAGTCAAAGACAGTTGCCTGTTCTGCCAACACTAACTCCTAAACCAAGTAAACTCTATGTAACCTGTATATGGTTTGCGGTTGTCGGCCTGGAGAAGGGTAACAGTGTGAAAACAGTAACATCGAAACTAACTTTAAACACCTTAGGAATATGTTCATCCTGTCACATCTATAATCAAATCAAAGTAAAGCTTTTCAAGATTTGCTATTTTAAATAAGTACTAAAAGCTATTATGCATTACAAAATAAACTCTTAAGCGGGTGTGTAGGCCTACATATAGCCCAGACTTTATCTTTCTAATCTGGTGATGAATACAGCAGGCCACCATCTGGTGTGCGTGTACATCAACAACTACAATACAGCCCTACAATTTAATAATCACAAACTTTAACTGCTACTTACCACTTACTTCCAGCTACAGAAGGTCTCTGATTAAATCTGTCAAATAAACGTAGAAAAACAGCATAAGATTAACTGGTTTTGTTCCGGATTGGGTTTCAGATGCAGACAGTGAAGCGGGAGAGCTCTGCTGTTGCTACGGAAACCTGACGCTGAGGATTTAATGACAGCATCAGATGGTATTGTACTAGAGATTGTCTGCTTGAGGGACTAGACAGCATGCTGCTGATAAGAAATAAGAATTGATTCCAAACGTTTTCAATTTGCTTTATCAGAAGAATCCTTCCATTGCCTCAAATATATTAATTTGATAGCAGATACAAAGAATTTATATTAATGTAAGAAAAATATGTGAAACATAATCTGCCTGGAAGCTCTCAATGCAGGTAACTAATCTTCCTAAACCCTTATTCAATATGTAAAGTTTATAAAATTAATACTGTATTTAAGTCTGATGAATATTTAATTAATTTATATATATATGATTCCTCAAATAATTTTTCTTTACACTGACAACTTATAAAAATGAAGACTTTTTAAGTTCTTGTGTTTTAAGTTAATTAATTGTTGCTGAAAAAGGATCCAGAGATGAAAGATTTCCAACAAATTCCAGATTCAAAGAGGCCTGGAACTACTAAATTTCAGGGATTTATTTCATATTCAGTCATTTAGTTTGGTAAAATTTTTATTTTGTGATAAAAATTTTAAAATACTATTACAATTCAGAAACTATTTCTGAACACAGACTGCATGAACTGCAAAGTATCACCTGTCAAAATGTAGGCTGGTGCATGTATTTGGCAGGTCAAAATTTTCTTCTCTAAACTCTTTCTACTTCACAAATCTTTCTGAATTTCATTTATCTCTGGTGATTTGTTGATTGTTATGAGATTTACAAATATTAAAATATTGTCTGAAAACAAAACCCATGATTCTTCTATCAAATATGTCTCTTTTTTTGTTAGTTCATCTGAGCTCCAGGATATTAGTTCATTGAGAAGCTTTCATAAATACACAGAAATAATATTTATATTCAGTTGAGGATCTTCTGTTCCAAGGAATTTTAGAAACATTTCCCACTACATAATATTGAAAAGTCTGTTGATAATACTCACAAAAGCTACTCCTTTCATTCAAAAATAAGGCCACTGCAACTTTACTCTCTAAATAGAGTAGAAAGGACTGTCATTTCAAAAGTCTAAACCAAACATCACACAAGACCATTTGATCAATATGTCTTTGAAGGTTAAAGATTGATTCAGTCCTACCAGGATTTAAGACTGTATCTCCTGGAGTCTTAGGTATTTTAAACATGAAGATAACCCCTTCAACAGACCTCACCATTAGCATCAAAGGGAATTTCTGATTATGTCAATAGTAGGGCCAAGCAATCCCTTTATCTACTATCCCTAAAAAAACCCAAAAAAACCAAATCAGACTGGGAAGAGCAAGGAGAAGCCTATGAATTTCCTTATTATGAATTTCCCCATAATATTTTCTCCTTAGATCCTAAATAATACTGGGGAAAAAGTATTAATTGTTGATCCATGGTCAAATTAAAACTTCATGGCTGATATTTTTTCTCTATTGGTTTTTGAGTAAGATTTAGGAAGTTCAAGATAAAGAGTAGGGTTGTCTTCAAAAACAAAAGCAAAACCAACAAAATAATACTATTTTGGAGTCAATATAGGTAGTCTTGGGTTAAATGCACTGATGCCTTTTGAATGTAACATTCACAAACAATCTATATAAAAACGTGAGGTTATTTTGAAATAAACAGTGTTTTGAATGGAGAAGAATTTCTTCTTGAATAGTCAAAATAAAACGTGTTAACATTTCATCAACGAACTTTTTGGAAAATTCCCCTATATTCTAGTCCAAGCTGCTCACCAATTTCTATCTGAGTTTTTTGCTTTAGATAACTTTTCCCCAATTCCTTTCTTGGGCAAATGTAATACTTGTCAAAACCAACAAAATACCCCACATAGTGTATGTTGTGCAATAGCTTTGAAGACCTCCTAGCAAAAGCGTTCCCAGAATCCACCACCATAGAATATAATATTTAAAGGAATATATGGTATCTGAACATAAAGTACTGATGTACATTCACCTTTTTAATCTTAAAGTTTGAAAGAGGAAGAGCTTTGAAGAGGCTTCAAGAGAAGTATTTAGGAAAACGTAAAAGAAAATTATTCTAAATATTTTTGAACTAGGGGAAATTATTAGTGGAAGTTACCAAGCAAAACAAATGAAAGAAAATTGACATGACAACATTTAAGAGTATGTTAAATTGTAAAGGAAAGAATTTTAGAGTAATTTTGTCAAAAATACACATCTGTTTTTTGAGATCTCTTTTAGTCCATCATGAGCAAAACACAAATCACAGAGAGGCTGAAATTATTTTATATTAATTTGCACTTTTAATCTTTGTGACCTATGGTCTCTTGGTATTTTTTTCCTTCTGATTTTCAGAGTGCGTATGTCATCAAGTGTTAGAATGGCTTTATCATTTCTGTAAAGACCAAGAGAACTCACTCCTTCTTGAAAGCAACCAGGTATACTTAGACAATGTCCCAGAGACTATAGGATTTTGCAAAGTAAGAACATGAAAGAGTTACAGTGAGAAAGTGGAGGTCTGAATTTTATGCAGAGGCTGAAAAACTGCTGACAAGTCTTAGAAGCACAAAGGCCTCAGAGGCCAAAAACAGGCCAAGGGAAAATAATGCAGATTTCACTAGAACTCAAAAGTCACTGAGCAGTTGAAACTAAGCTTAGGGAAGAGGAACTCTTAATGGTGATACGTACAAGAAGGGGCAGAGCTGCTTATAAATATTTCCCATTTCTATTATCTTTTTCTCTCTTTTTCTTATTCAAAATATTCAGTATATCAGAGGCTTTTGAAGAATATCTTGCTCTTTTTAGCTGATAGACATTTGTTGTTGTTTTGTTGTTGTTGGTTTTGTTGCTTTTTTTCTTTTTTATGGAACTCCTCAGTCTTGAACGTCAAAGCCTGAAGGATCCTGAAGTAACTGTTAGGTGAAATTCAGATCCTTGTCTTTAGAATTTTACCAGCACTGAATGCCATTATGCTTTTCTGAATCTAAGTTAATCACTGCATTCTTGCTTCAACTCTAAAGATACCACACATAACTGTAGTGGGACAGTGAGAGATATGACACTTAAAAATATGTTGGAAAGGGTATGACAATAAGGCACACTAAAAAATTTTGGTTCTTATTGTGAATATTTTGGCTGGATATCATGGCTAGAATGTAAATGGTCCTGCTCTGAAGAAACTACTATTGTTTATTTCAGATGAAAGACATAGTAAAAATCTCAGAGTATCACTGAATTCCTATTGAAAAGAATGAAATGGACTTTGTTAAAATAGGCAATCACCTATACTGTATGACAGAATTGTTCTCTTTTAAAAGCATTATACTTCATAGAAATATGTAAAAGAAAACCTGAAAAGTTATGTTAAATATCTTTAAATATGATTTAATCATATCTTGGAAAACCAGAATTGTATCAAATTATCTGAAGCAAGTCCAGAGGAGGACCACCAAGTTTATTAGAGGGATGGAGCACTTCTCCAATGACGAAAAGCTGAGAGAGTTGGGATTGTTCAGCCTGGAAAAAAGGATTTGGGGTGACCTAATTGCAGCCTTCCAGTACCTGAAAAAAGCCTATAAGATGGAGAGAGACTATTTACCGAAGTATGTAGTGAAAAGACAAGGGAGAATGGCTTAAAACTGAGAGACAATAGATTTAGATTAGATATTGGGAAGAAATTCTTTACTGTGAGCTTGGTGAGACACTGGAACAGGTTACCCAGAAAACTTGCGGATGACCCATCCCTGGAAGCATTCAAGACCGGGTTGGCTGGGTCTCTGAGCAACCTGGTCTAGCTGAAAGTGTCCTTGCCCATGGCAGAAGGGTTGGAACCAGAGGATCTCTAAGGTCCCTTCCAACCCAAACCATTCTATGGTTCTATGATCTGTATATTTGGCTCAATTTACCAAGACAGTTAGCATTCAAGCTGTATGAGTATCCTAATGTTGTCCTCTTAGGAATTTACTTCACTATTATTTCTTATGTGTACCATGTTATGAATTACTATCATTCAAAAACTTCTGATTAACTGAATCATTTTCTCATTCAGTTTCTCATTTAGAAATTTATGGAATTCAGAACTACTACAGCACAGTTATACTAGCTATAGATTAATGTAAAAATGAAAGTAATAGAGGTATAATCAAACTTCCAGGATAAGCAAGATAATTCAGATACTTCAAGTTTTGAATGTGTAGCAGCAGATGATCAGTAGTTCAGCTCCATGAGCACAGTCAAATATATCAAATGCAGTACAGTAACTATAGTTTCCTAGGACTGAAACTCACAGCCAGTGCTATATTTATTATTCATGTAATTTCTACTGTTATAGACACTATAGACACTTAATATAGATACTAAATTACAAGTGTGCGTGTGTATACATACTACTTACATTTGGTCAGAAAACCAATAAATATATTGCTATTTATACATAGAATTACAAATAAATCTTTAGCAATCTACAGGCATAGTACCTATGTCAAATGAATGGATATATTAAGGGAACATTAAATTCTTTTGGTTGAATACTGTACCTCATTGGTAAAATGGCGAGATATGTAACATCTAAATACTCTCACATGCATGACCATTTTTCTGAAGTCTACCTCCTTATTGTTACAAAAGTGATATAAAGATGTATTTGGTGTTTCCCAGCTTTCAGTTCTACCCTTGGATGCCTCCTGCACTGGGTCCTAATTAAGTATGATGTGCAAATTGTTTTTTTCCCTATACATGTGCGTAAATTGTTTAGGGTTTGAGTCACTCTAGTGCCAATGAGACCCACAGGTTGTTTATACATCAAAGAAAACCATGGCTCTCACAAGCATCAGTCAATGACCAGTGTGTTTCAGGTCTACCATTGATGACCACACAGAACTCTAAGCAAAGAAAAACAATCGTTTCAGCTTCCCACTGAAATGTCACATATTTCAACAAGACAGAAACATCCAGTCCAACATCGTTTACAAACCATTGGCTAATATACTACAGTGATCTCCCATCCTGGTTAAGTCACACTTCTGAATAAATTAGCCTGTAGCGTCTGTTCTGTTAATTCAAATTAAAAAAAACAACAGCAACAAAAAAAGTGCATTATTTTGTTTTGGGGCTCAGCTTTAGCAGCACATCAATAAGAAGCAGCATATCAGTGTAAATATCATATGAAGAAAAACTCAAAAATTCTCCCTGCCCATCCATATTGCAGTCCATATTGTCAGTCCTGTGGTTTGCAACAGACATTACTTCTTCCATGCACTCCCGTCCCTTTAAGCTCCCTTACTTCTCAAAAAACCCCACACCTGGACTACCTATAAGTAATTCTATTCTCACTTTACTATGCACCATTTCTTTCTGTTTCTTTGTAAGAGCTGGTCTCTTTTGGGCAAGGACCATATATTATATCACTCCACTCTTACATGCATATATTTGAAGCTACATAAAAATGTTAAATAATGAACAATAGAAAGCAATTCATAACACTCTCTTACCAAAACTTAAATCTGGCAAGATTTCAAGGAAACATTATTGGAAGCAAAGTGCGAACAGACATCAGTGAACTATCTATAGATTTATTGTTTGTAGTAACTTAGAGCAGACAGCTCTTTATCTATACAGATATTACTTCACCTCATCTCATCTCATCTCTGTCCTTCAGTATATATACATATATATGAAGTATAATAAATAAAATAAGCACTTCAAGGAACCTTGGTTCAAGTTATCATATTCTGCATTGTCATACCTATAACTCAGACACTGTTTAACATATATACATCATAGTGATATAGTATTTTATATATGTGGCATAATGATTAGCATTTTTGTACTCTATTTAGTAAGAAGCTGAAGATCTGATAACTAGCTATCAGTTTAGTTATCTTGCAGTAAATAGAGTTGTATCTTTTCATGTAAAGTCTGTAAGAAAATATTGAATACTTTGCTGCTGCAAAGGATTTTTCATCACTGGATTGCAGTTTGGTTTGGGTTGGGTTTTTTGACAAAAAAACCCTACTGCTATCATTTAAATTTTACTTTCATTTCCATTTCCTGCAGAGAGACTTTGACAAATTAGAGAGATGGGCAATTACCAACCATATGAAATTTAACAAGGCAAAGTGCTGGATTCTACACCTGGGATGGAATAAAACCAGCTTCTTCTAGGTGACTTCTCTGTACTTGTAGTCCAGAGAAAAGACTGGAAGTCTTCTGGAGCTGGGAGGTGGTACCCAGATATGATTTTGTACTTTATCCAGTGTCATTGGGCGAGTGGTTCTCAACAGAATGAATGCAGGCTGAACTTGAAATATACATTCATTTGTCACCATCTTTCATCTAAGCTCAGTTTCACTTGGAGTGAATTCAGATGATTACCTGTTCAGCCCCAGTCATTTCAAAACTGAAGAGCAACTGTTATTTTCTGAAAGGTTTCATTATTGTTTTGTACTCCCTCTAGTTTAACAGTGTAAAATATGGCTGTGTAATAAAGCTTCCTCTGGTTAGGGTTATATTTTGTCTGTTAAGGTATTCCTATTAAGAAAAAACCCTATATTTTTAATTTTTTTTTTTTGCTAGTTAATTTATGACTTGGCATCTTGTTAATGTATGACTTTACAGAAAATAAAAAATGCAAATGCACTATTTACTGAATGAAAGAAAATAAAATAAGTTGTAAAATGTGATAAATAACATTCATCGAGTACTATTTTAGCAATCCAATTTCAAGCAATATATGCTTGAATAAAAACTTGAAAATGTGACGGTAAAAATGTAATAGAACTCTTTATATATACAGCACTTAAAAAGAGTGACCCTGATATCTAGGAGATTATTCTCTCTTTTCAAATCAAACCTTTGGACACTGTTCCAACTGTGAGGAGACTTGAGTGTCTACCATTAATGATTCAACCTTAAAGAGTACCCCACTGTTTCGGAAGGACAGGTCTATTTCTGCCTCATTTTCTCTTTTTCAGTTTTACCTCTTGGAACCATTATTCTGGCCAATGGTATTAAGATATCTGAAAAGAATGGTGAAATATAATAAATTGTCAAAAAATTCAGGCATATTTAAAGCTCGGAAAAGCAAATATGCAGCTCATGCACCGATACAAACAGCTATAGTTTTTAATTTAGCTTTTAACCCAGATGACAGAGTATTTGGTCTCAAGGATATTTATTTGTAGAGAGATATTAAGCCGTTGTAGACAGCAAAATCAGATTATTTTTTTTCTTTTATTAAGTTAACTTCAAATTTGCTAGTAGAACACTAAAAAAAACCAAACTAATAAGAAATTTTAAATGTGCTTTCACATGCAACCAATTATACAAAATACATTATTTAAAATTTTTCTTGACATGTTATTCCTATCTATACTTTAATTTTTGCTATTAAAAAAGCACTTCTAAAAACCATAGTCGATAATTTTGAAAGTTCAGATTCATACGATATTCTGTCATGTTGCTGCTTTAATTATTCTCTGACTAGTCTTAATATTTTTAAATGCAGTAAGAACTATATGAGGCTTATATCTCTTTTAACATTATTTCAATCCTTCTTCCAATACTTCATAATTCTTCTGCTTTCATTTCAGATCTTGTAAATGAAGAGTCTTTTTGTATATAGACGTTGGTCCCATTAATGTTAATAGTAAATGCACCTACGCAACATGCAGAGAATATAAGCTAAATCTGTTATTTCTCTCTCTCTGGAATATATCTCTGTAAATTCACAGCATACAAATGTCTGGTTGATGAACATTTCATTTTAAATTTAAGTGAACTAATACTATATAATGGATTTTAGACATCCATATAACTGTCAGGAGACTGAAAGTTTTTCCAAGGTATCTTTTAGCTCGTGGAAGCCACTTCCTGACTCTTCTACCTGCATGTTCTTAAATATGCATACCTAGGCTCCTGAAGAAGGCAGTTCAGATTTCAGTTGAGTTTAGAAAGTCTAGTAGGAAAAAAACAAAGTATTATATTTGTTGTGGTTATTACTATTCAGTAGGGAATATGAATACATAGCTAAACAAAACTTGGAAAGTTGTTGTGGTTTTATAACAGATGAAGCAAAAATGGCTATGACAGAAAAATCTAAATAAGCAAACTCGGTCATGCCATGATTCTTGTGCACATTTTCTGGAGCCAATTCTTCATCATCTTCATGTCTAGCTTTGTTCACTGTGAAAGGACTAAATATAAATGTATAGGTTGTGATGAAAGCTTTATCTCTCCATTACTTTTTGAAGCATCAGCTGAGTAGACTCTATTTGTTGGCAGCAAATGTTGTTTGCATTTTTCCTGTGGGTGTATCTGAAATAATAAGGAACAACTCACAGGTGTATTTCTTGATAAATTCTGTTAAATTTCAAGACCTCAAAACCTCAAGAAGTTCTTCCATGCATTATAGTTTTTTTATAGGAAAAAGAACTGGAAATTTTGAGAATGTTTCCTCAGAGTTGAGGGGGTGGGGTGGCAGTGCGTGTGTTTATAGAAATCTGAGTTCTTGATTAAATATTTCACGAAAAATAAAAAACCCTTTCATTTCAGGAACTAGAAAAATGAAACCCAAGAATGAAGTATTTTTGTCAGCAATCCCTAAACATCTATGTGATAGTATTGCTGTCAAACCTTAGGAAAATTCTAAACTCAGTGCTGCAGATTGTCATTCTCCTCCATGAATGAAGTTCCCCAGACTAGCTGTTACCCTATTATCAACTGGATTTAAGAGAGGGAAGTTTCATTTTTCAGTAAGAAAGTTGCTTTAATTTAATGCAGAAATTTATTGTAGCTTTCCTCCACACAGTTTGCAATTTCTTCCCACTATCAAAAACCCATTTGAACCCTATTTTTATATGCCTTTTGTTGATGTAAGTGTTTTCAGAGCTGCTATTTAAAATTGTCACTGCCCATGTAAGTCAAAGGAAATCACCTTTCTACAGAGCTACGAAAGGTGCAATATCTACAGCCAAATTAAAAAAAAAAGTGTTTTGGGTGAGTTAAAAGCTGTCTTTTTTTTTTTTTTCTTATTTCAGGAAGCATTATTATCTGTAAAGAAAGAATCTGCAAACTACTTGGATAGTTCAATAATCTCCCCCTTTAATATGTCCAGTAACAAACACAGATCAAGATGGAGCTAGTAAACTCCAAGACCAGGTTGGATGGGGCATTGAGCAACATGGTCTAGTGTGAGGTGTCCCTGCCCATGGCAGTGGGGTTGAAATTAGATAATCTTTAAGGCCCTTTCCAACCCAAGCCATTCTACAATTCCATAAAACTCTGTATTTGCTTTAGAAGGATGGTGTGTCTTCTCCATCCCTCATTCCTTTTTTGTCACACAGGTATTTAGTCTAGTGTGATACAAAATATCTCCAGCCAATATAGAGAACAATTTAGAGTTTGTTATTCTCCTACAGCTTCTCAGAAATCAGCCCGTACTTGATCCTCTTGTACTTTTGCTGTGAGGGGAAGGGAGTGCATTAAAATGATCTTTGAAAGCATCAGTCAAAGCAAAACCATCCCTAAACCAGATGCCTTTTCTGAGCTCCATGTACGTCTGTTTTTACCTTAAAAGAAAAGATGATAGTAGGCACAAGAGTTTTAGCACAAACACACAGAATTTTGTACCTAAGCTCTTACCCTTCATCTTAGGCCCTGGCTATCTCGCAGTTTGTCAACACAATCCACTTTCAGGTGGGGAAAGGAAGTTTGTTGAAAATAGTCAGCTTGCAAATGACCTGAAAAAAATTAAAAGGCAAAGAGTTATTTCTAATTATAAAAAGGCAAATATACTCCATAGGAATATCACCTGCCACAAATCAAATGTTTTAAATCATATTCACCTTCATTAAGTTTACTTTTCCAGGCACATTTTAAAATCATGATCCCAAAACACAGAATGTATAGTACATGTGATTAACACTGCCTTGGGTATGCTACAGGCATTTGTTCACACTCTCATAGTCTGTTATCAGTCAATGCATTTCCACGGTTGGCATGTTTTGTTGCTTGCTCATTTGGCCGTTCTTCCTCCATTCCTTTCTATACATTCATGTATAGATCTCTAACCAGAAAAAGTACAATGCCAGTGGCCAAATTTTCATACATATCCTCTTTCAGAAAATATTTCTTTCTCTTTATAATTACTAATTTTACTGCTCAGTCTCTATTTAAATACAGAATGCTTATCCAATTAGTCTGTTTCCAGCAATATTTGCTGGACGTTAATACTAGTTAGTCACAACTGTGATCACCAGAGCAAGCCACTTACTGTAATATTCCAAGTAAAGATGAGGAGCCACCCACAGGCTTTTTTGCTTCTTTTCATACATTCCAGCATAGTTAGGAAGTGGAAGAAGAGAAAGAGACTGAGATCAGAGATATCATTTACTGTTCAAAGTATAGACTTGACTGAATGTTTATTTACTGAAGACATAAATTAGATGTCCTTAGATGGACGAAAGATTATAAATATACAATAGATGTGCATCAGAAGAGGGCTCCTATAGATTTGAAAAGAGATTGTATTAATTTTGTTGCCTAGAAGCTATTATGGTCCTATATTACCTAAAAATTCGTTAATCTGACCATAATTTTACAGCCCTTTATAATTTGATTTCCCCTCTCCTTCTTGGCTCCTTTGCCACTGTCACTCTCATTTTGACTATAGTAACTTTAGAGAGATATATTTGGGGGTGGGGGAGGGTTGGGAGGATGAGGGTTTATTATGTAATATATTGAAAACTTCAAGGAACATTGCTTTATGTTTCTGTGTATAGAAAAAGCAGAGGATAAGGACTCTGGATCAGTTTCCGGGTTACTTACAGTGCCATGAATTGTAAAGATGAAAACAGCCAAATGACAGCTCCTTTAAGGTAAGTGAAAACAGGTTCTGAGCTGAAGCTGATCAACCAATATAGAAACACAGAAGTCTGGACTATTTTATAACTGCCTGTAATTCATTTTACCACATTATCTTAGATGGAGATAAATTTGTAACTTATTTTCCCAACAAGCAGCAGTTGGGTACTCTGTAGTTTCTCACAGGCTGACTGAATGCAATTCAGCCTGTGCAGATGGCCTGCACAGGGATGACACATCACGTAAGTCTCAATTAGCTTCCCACTGCAGAATTTAAATGGGATTACGTGATACATAAAACCTCGCTGGCACTGTCTGAAAAGTGGTGATCTACAACCTCTGAAGTTAAAGGCTAAAATGTAATGAACCAGCAATTTAAGTACTCTGTCATCTTTTTTTTTCCGCCAAAAATGTGATTATACTGGAATATAGTCTTTTCTTTGAAACTGTATTGAAAAATATTTTGGCACATTCAGAGAGAGAGAATTCTAGTTCTCAAAGTCTGGCAAATGACAAGAAGTATCACATCCTTACTGATATGCTTCTAATCTGTGTTGTTTGAGAGGCAGGCATTTGCTCTGCAGCTGTAGGCTGCAACTATTAGCTTCCTTTCTTTTTTGTCTGTTATGGTATTTTTAACCCACAAACAGCAAAACTGAAGCCATTAGATTTTGCTCAACCCAGATTAAAGATCAGTAATGCTAGTTGAAATGTTTGTTTCATATTGTAGTAAGGACATACATCTCCAGTCAAGGTAGCTGATAGCCTTATGTTTTCTAGACTGCTGTACTTAGACACATAATAGTTGCAGCAAAAGATGAAGACTAATAATCAGAAAGGTTTTTTTGCATGTTACATTTCTAACATGGCAAGAGTTCTACAAAGGCACCAATGAAAAAAGAACTTTTCTATTCACTGGAAGCTGGATAATACATCGATTTTTAAATTACCCTCCTTTCTTACAATATGCTTTAAAGATGTATTTTATTGACTGTCTTTTTTCCCATATAAATAACTTGCCCCTCTATTGAAGTCTACTGAAACAGTGAGATTTACCCTTAAGCTCAAAAAAGAAAATCTGTTAGCATGTTCTTGTGTGGTAGGAATGTTTTCTGGAGGAATTAAACTACCATTAGGATATATACACCTGTTTAACCCCAGCCAACAAAACCTCTACCTCTGCTTCCTTTGAGCCTGTGATGTTCTCTTAGTCTTCTTGTAGCTTTATTTTTGGTGCAAAAATCCCTAGTGGTAAACATGTTTTGAAGAAAGTTTCTAAAAGAAAGAGCTTGTCACATGCTATGTGCTAGAGAAATCCTTATGCAGATTATCCCAGTTGGTAAAGCTCTTGGAAGCAGAAAGTTCATTAGACTCTAAACACTACACTAGCTTTAATTCCTAGTTTATTGGAGATTCTTGCTTTTGGTATGTGAAGAAGAGTGTCACAACGCTTTGGGTAAAAAATATCAAGTTGACTTTCTGCGAATGCTTTTCATTTCAATATAGTCAAATGGACAGTGAAAAGACATTATTCTGGAAAAGGATTTAGAAGACCATCATGGAAGATCAACTACACAAGGCAGCATCAACAATAAAAGATTAAAGGGATCCATAGAAGTATGAATTGCTAAGCAGGAACAAAAAAGAGATGTTACATGTGTACTCAGCATTGATAAGATCCCTGTTAAAATTTCACAGTCAGAAATTCACTTTAAGAATTGATTGAGTTTGGGAACAATTTGCAAAAATGATACAAGAACTAAGACACAGTTTCACAAAAGTTTGGATTTAGCCCTTGCAAGTTGGGTTGCATTGGATATAAGCATGTACAACTGAGGTGTCTTTAATGTAGATGTCTACAAGTGAACTAAATGATTAAGCTTACTTTATACTCAGTATGTATTCTAGGAATGACTGAATTCTCTATGTGTATTGCCCTCTAGGTATCACTCTAGGTGGTTGTGTCTCTCCTGCATGTCCTGTGTAACAACTGCCATTCCAGAATTGGTATCTCAGATGCCTTAGGGTGTCTAAAATGGCATGAAACACTTATAACTGTGCAACTGGTCTGGGACTTTGATCAATGTAATTGATGTATACAGAGAGACTTTTAGCTCATTCTAAAACAGACACATCTACACGAAGACTTCGTTAGGAGCGTTTGTGGTGATTAGATCTCCACAGACTGCGATGAAAGCTTAGACATCTATCAAATCTACACGTAGATATCTACATTACAGATATCTGGGTACAAATGTCTTCGTCTAGAGCTGGATTTTACCCACAGCTTGCATGGGCATTCAGGAGAGAAGATGAAAGAATCATAACCTCTCTAAAAACACATAGAGGGGAATGCATCTGTGAGAAGACTTTTCAATGCAGAATATATGAGCAACAGCAAGACAAGTATTGCAAAGTATGCAAAATTAATTTAGACAAAAGTGAAACTTGAAATTTGACACATTTTAAGAGTTAAAACAATAATTCTTGAGCCAGATAATAGGCTCAGAGCGGAGTGATACTGGATCTGAGGGTCACCAATGCAAGAGAGCTAAGAGAGGATATAGAGATTGGAGGCAGCCTGGGCTGCAGCGATCATGCATTGGTGGGGTTTGCAGTCCTGAGGAACAAGGGTCAGGTAAGGAGTAAAGTTAGGCCCCTCAACTTTAGGAAAGCAAATTTTCAGCTCTTCTAGGAGATAGTCAATAGGATCCCTGGGGAGACTGCCATCAGGGACAAGGGAGCGGAATAGAGCTGACAGATCTTTAAGGAAGTCTTCTATAGAGTGAAAGAGCTAGCAATCCCCAGGAGCAAATGCACAGGCAGTAGAAACAAGAACAAGTAACCTGGGAAGAGTATACAGGTGAAGTTCAGTTGTGTAAGGAGGGGGTGGGAAGATGGAACTAAACCTGACAAGGGATGCAAATAAAGAGCTTCTACAGGTATGTTAACCAGAAAAAAAAGGTCAAAGAAGGTGTACGCCTGCTGAAACAATGCTGGAAAACTGCTAAGAGTGGATGAGGAGAAGGCTGAGGTACTCAACAACTTTTTTGCCTCAGTCTTCAGTGGCCAACTCTCTTAGCTCACCTCTCAAGTGAATGGAGATTGAGGGACCAAAGGGCTTCCCTTGTAAATAAAAGATCAGGTTCATGACCATCTGAAGATCTTGAATGTACATAGCTCTATGGGACCTGATGAGACACATCCCAGAGTCCTGAGGGAACAGGCCAAGGCAGTTGCCAAGCCACTCTTCATGATATTTGAAAAGTCATGGCAGTCAGGTGAAGACAGTTACTGGAAAAAAGGAAACATTGTACCTATCTTTGAAAATGGTAGAAAGAAAGACCCTGGGAACTACCGACCTGTCAGCCTCACCTCTGTGCATGGAAAGATCATGGAGCAGATCCTCCTGGAATCTGTGCTGAGGCACATGGAGAACAAGGAGGGGATTCAAGACAATCATCACAACTTAACCAAGGCCAAGTCTTTGTTTGTGAATTGGCGAGATGGATTCAATGGGCGTAGTGTTACAAGGATAAGAAAATGATTGAATGGTCACATCCAGAGGGTAACGGTCACCAGCTCAGAATCCCCATGAAGATCAGTGACAAGTGGTTTCCTTCAGGGGTTTGTATCGGAACCAGTGTAATTTAATATCTTCATTAATGGCATGGACAAAGGGATCGAGTGCACGCTCAGCAGACTTGTAGATGACAACGAACTGAGTGGTGTGACTGACACACGTGAAGAACAGGATGTCATCCAGGGGGACCTGTACAAGCTCAAGAAGTGACCCATGGGAATTTCATGTGATTTAACATCACAATTTTAAAAATTTAACATGACATAAATTTAACATTTAAGTGCAAGGTCCTGCAACTGGGCTTTAATGTTCCTTCCAACCCAAGCCAATCTATGATTCCATGATTCCATGTGTGCTGGTTTGGGCCAAATTCAGGGGAAAGGTCCAAAAGGAATGTCTCCTCAAAGGAAGGCAGGTTACAGCCATCCCTCCCCTGCCAGGTTTGGGGAAAAAAGAGATTTTCCTTGGAGGAAAGTGAAGGAAAAAAAACCTATTTATTTAACAAACACACAGGAAAAGAATCATAAAGCTAAATAATAAAACCTCTCGCTGTGGAGAGAAATCTGGGAAGATTTTAAAGTTCTTCCGTGGGTGTNGAAGCACAAACTGTTTCGAAAAATCCGCTCCGTTTTTTTTTTCTCTCTCTTGCACCCAGTTTTAAAGGCACAGAAAGGCTCAGCATCATATCTGGGCATAGAGCAGTGATAGGGGATACAACAGCATACAGTCACCCCAAGACACCATGATCCCATGATTCTATGATTCTATGAATAAAGAACTCAACAGTCGAGGCTTTATGGTACTGTCAGTACTGGAAAAAACCTGAATCAAGACTTGACAATTTTTTGCAGGTCTCAATGGTTTTGTAAGAAATATGTAATAGATTAGTAGAAAAAATAATGAATAAAAAATTAATTGCTTGTTGCCTAAAGGCCAGCATTAGGCAAAATGACAGAATGATTATCATAACAGGGTTTTTGGCCATAAAGTGTATTGCTACATCAATACGAGTTAATAAACGGGGGCACGAGATTGAGCTCTTGGCCATGGCTATCCATTTCTTTGTTAACATAATCTCTGTCACGGCTTCACTTCAGGCCAAATAACACTTTCCCAGACAATGTGGAGACCCAGTTGAGGAAATAACATATGTAAATCCTCCATTTCAAAGGCATATTTGCATGTATTAAACATAGGAAGTCTAAAAAGTCTAATTTTTTTTCCCTGCAGAAGTCAAATAACAGGGCTGTTACTTAGCAGTATTTCAGTTTATGTATCTTCCTTACCAATTTATATTTTCCCCATAACTATTAAACTGTTTTCCTCCAAAAGGCAAACTATCTTCCAGCAGAACCTGTAGCCCATCTTGTAGATGAGACGCAGCAGAAGTAACAGTGTGCTATTGTTAACAGTCAGGATCAAACAGCTCTAATGGCCATAAAACATGAACTGGTGACCCATGACTGAAGTCATGATAGATGCAAGAAGGCTAAGCCTAAGTAATGAAATTTAATGAATGTCCTAATTTCTAGTATTGCCAGGTTTTATATGAAAAATATAGAAAGTGATATATTTCTCTTAATTATCAATATAACATAATTTGAGTCTAAGACAGTATTTTACCTAAAAATTTTCCACATGGTGGATCTGTTATATTATAAAGAGATGCATTTTAGCATGCATTTTAAATGATATGTGTTGCAGTTTCTCTGTAAAATATAAGCATTTCATGCTTTAACAAATGGTTTTCATTACACAGTGTGTATAACTTCTTTATGTGTATCTGCTACATAATGTGATTTACGATCTTAATGGCATCTATTTTCATACTCTTCCTTTCATAAAATCAAATCAAGTACTATCTGTTTATCTGTATCTGTTTTTTCTCATAAGCAATAATAATTCGAAGATGTGATGCAGGTCTGGGAAATATCAGGCTGTCCTGCTCTCACACATTGCTGCATTTGGATCTCAGCATTTTACATCTCTGTATTCCTATGCTTCCTGAGTTTTGAATGGACAGAAGCAGTGCTACTTCCTGTCACCCTTCTGCCTGTTGATGCTTCTCAGAAGTGAGACCATGATGCCTCTCTGCTCTTGCCTCTCAAACTAACACCTGTGTAGGAGGAGAACATGAGCTCTTGGCTCTGCAGTGGTTGAAAACACCCCACTGTGTCCCACAGCTGCAGCTGGTGAGGGGAACACACAGCACCACTCCTCAGATATAAATAAGACAGGGTGGAAGCTGTGAGGAGTAGGAGATGTGGACTCATGTGAGGAGATATGTGGGAACATATGAAAGGAGAAACATGCTGAAGTAAGTGAGGAGACACAACAAGGAAAAAAGCAAGAGGGAACACGGGCAGAAGCACAAAAGAGAACACCAGAGGAGAACTGTGAAGAGGCAGTGTTTCGGAGAAAATTAAGGATGAAGCAGAGAGAAATAGTGGAAAGGACACCGTTGGGCTCACAGCTGGATGCACAGTCTTGGAAGAAGTTCCATGCCATGAGGACAAATTCTTCTGAGAGGACTGGAGTCATGGATGACCCATGCCAGAGCAGGAACACCCCTGAGGAGACTACAGCACATAAAGTAATTCATATCAATACAGAGGAGCTATAGAAAGCAAGGAACTGTAGAGGTGTATTGGTTTTGAGTGGCAAGGTTTTGGTAGTGAGGGGAGGCCACAGGAGTGGCTTCTGTGAGAGGCTGCTAGAAGCTTCCCCCTTGTCCAGCAGAGCCAATGGCAGCCAGCTCCAAGGTGAACTCACTGCTGGCCAAGGTCAAGCCCATAGGAGACAATAGTAGTACCTATGGGCTAATGTATTTAAGATGGAGAAAAAGAGACCTGTGGCACAAACAATAGCAGTGAGAGAGAGGAGAGCAAATCTGTGAAATCAAGGGCTCTACAGACACCAAGGCCAGTGAAGAAGAAAGGGCAATATGTGCTCCAGACACTGGAGCAGAGATTACTCAGCAGCCCATGGTGATGCAGACTGTGCCCTTGCAGCCACAGTGGAGCAGAGATCCACCTACAGCCCACAGAAGACTCCATGCCAAAGTGTGAAGGGGATGAGCAGGAGGAAAGTCAGAGATAACCTGTGATGAACTGACCATAACCTCCATCCCCCATCTCTCTGCACTTCTGTAGGGGGAGGGGTAGAGAATTTGGGAGTGAAGGTGAACCCAGAAAGAAGGAGGGGTGGAAGAAAGGGTTTTAAGATTATTTCTCATTATCTTACTCTGATTTGATTTGTAACAAATTAAATTATTTTTCCCCAAATCAAGCCTATTTTGCCCATGAGAGTAACTTGCAAGTGATCTTTCTGTGTCCTTGTCTCAACCCATGATTTACAATTTTTCCTTCCCTTTCCAGCTGAGGAGGGGAGTGATAGAGCAGGTTTGGTGGGCATCCACTGTCTAGCCAGGATCAACTCACCACAGGAGGAAAATAAGTAAGAGCGATTTGACAGAAGAAGAATACAACTAGGTCCAGACTCCAACTTCCTGTGCTGCCCATCACCTCACCAAAGGTATTGAGGGGCTGAGCAGAACACACTCTGAAAAGAGATTTTTATCAATTTGGGACAAACATAGTAGGCAAACATGTTAGGAAACAGAGAAAAATGCCACTTTTTATCATCCAGACTTGGGGAGGCAGGGGAAGGAAAAAAAAAAAGCCAGTCTTTTTTCTACAAAAGGACTTCACCTAGAATAACGAACTATTAAAGATCAAGAACTTTGCTAAACTAATTCCTACATTATAGAATGGCGGGATTTCAATTTAAAGTGGGAAATACAGAACTAGAAGTGGAATTTCTGGTTAGACTCTGAAAGAAGTTATGAGTCCTCAGTATTGTACATAATTTGAAAACTGTACATAGAGAGGTTCCCAGGAAGAACATTAATAACTCTTTAAAATAGAGCTATTCATTATAGTAACACTTTATGATTTTTTCTCAGAAAAAAACATTTAAGCCAAAGGGTGAATCTTTCTCTTAATTTTCATAAACCTGCAGTAAACAAAGCCTGCAGTATTCGACTTATCTTTTTTTTTAATCACTGCACTATCTTTCTTCCAACATACCACTGTGAATATAGTAAGATTTTTTTCAGAGGTTTTGATAGCAACTAGTTACCTTTCACTCTTTAGAACAAGTTAAAAACAACTCATCTGACTTCTAATGAACAATGAAGCATCTTTTTCTATAGAATTGTTTTTATTCAACATGGATTAAAAAAATCTTGTGCCTAACTGCAGGGATTTGACTTAAAACCTGTTTTAATGAGGAAGCTGCAAGTAGTCTTTTATATTTAGAATCACTAGTAGTAATAGTTTGAGAGCCAGTGTGAAATCATAAGTTTTTTGATCAAAGTAAATGACTTCGATGAAAAGAAATGCTTGTCAGAGATGAACAACAATGGTGTATCATTGATTCTAATGCCATAAAAGAAAATATGAAGGAAAACAATAACATGAAATTGCAACAAAGACTTCTGAATTCTGTACCTTGTTTTCCCCATCAGTAATCAAATGCGGAAAGGAGCCTCAGGCCTTAAAGCTACACATAATATTTAAAACTCAGCCTTCTAATAGCTCAAGTGCTAAAGCTATTCTTGTTCATCCTATAGCAAAGAACAACGTAAAACTTTGAGAAGAATGAGAGTGAATATGGAATATATTTGCAATTTTCAAAAGTGAGGTCATGCCATATTTTAAGTGTATTTTAAAGGCATTTCTGTACAGCTTAGAGTATAAATTTAAAAAAAAACCAACATTTCTTAAAACTATAGATATCATTACCATTCAATGAGATTTAAGGCAGATTTTCAAGGACACAATTTAATTTCCAAGGTACTTATCTTTCGCAATGCAGAGATCATGACATCCAAATTTTTGGAACATTTAATCTCTCATAAACTAGCTGTCTATTTCATTGGTCACTAGAAAAGAGCAGACAGTTCCAGCAATTCATCTTTGATATAAAATAAAGAGTGGGTTTCTATTTTTTACTTCAAGAATAGTGGAAGTCAGAACACCATTATATTAACTGCGTTGAAAAAACTGAGAGGCGATGATGAGCTAGATAAGAATAATTTAAAATAAAATCTACATGCCAGGTTTTTCTTTCATATTCTGTCTTGCATATGTTTATAATGGCATTGACTGTAAAGAAGAGGAGAAAGTAACTTTTAAAAAATACTTTTTAAGATTGCTGAAAGATTTTTATGAAACATTTAATAAGAATTGATTTTCAAAGTTAAAATATCAGTCTAACAATAATAGAGGGTTAAAATGTGTTGTGACATTCATAATCTTTTGAATCCCATAAAAAGCTGTGCATGCACACATATACACATGGAAATTTTACAGCTATTTCTGCTCAACGCCTGCTAAAACATACCCGTTTATTTGCATATGTTCTTTTGTACTGTCAGGTCCTTCATTTAGTGGAATCTGCCTTTTCATAAGATAAATTATATTCCATGAAACAATATTAGCATACAATCCATTTTCAATACTTACAATAGATTAATTTTTCCCAAATAATTTATGTTAATATATATTGGTTTTCCAATTATACACACTGCTAAAACAGTAACTCAGAGATGAGGTTTTTTTTGCCTGGATCTAAGTATTTGTGAGTTCTCTCATAGATAGAGGAAAGGTTCTCACTGCAGATTAATATTTTTCATATATTGCTTGCCAGCTCTTCTTTACGGTATATAATGTGGTTCTTCCCTAATAACATTTTAGGATTGTATCTTAAGCAGAGAGATCCTATTTACAGAGCTATCATTTCAGATCAGAATTATGCAGGACTGTGACTATATTCGAAATACAGCCTGAAGGGTTTTCTTTCTTCCTGGTCTCCCTAGTGATTTTGCTTCTTATAGTAACACTGGTTCTTTGAGTCATGACCTTTTATGACCTATACTTTCAATATTATGTATGCCTAATACCAAGAAAAACACTTACAGCCTTTAGTGGATCACAAAGCTTTCTGAAGATCTGACATTTCTTTTTTCTTGCTAGTATAGACCATTGGTAACTGCACAGAACAGTAAATCCTATGCTACCCTCAAACTAGAGTAAAAGCCGACTCAAACACAAATACCTTTCAAAGATTCTCATCACCTACTTTATATCAGACATCAAATCATGCCCCAGCCTCTACCATTTGAAACCATTAAATAGCTAGTGAGATTTTCCATAACATTAGGAGCTTTAACTGCAGTGTCCTGGACAAATTCCAACACAAGTAATTACACTGTACCAGTAAATGCCCCTGCATTTTATTTGGACACTCCGTTTCTTTTTCTTCTAGTAAAACATTATGTGAGATTTGCTGTGTATTGTTAAACAGGTGCTGAGTTTTATCTAAAGTGTCTTCATTTCAAGGATGTGTGAAATGATCTCTCCAAGATGCAGTAAGGGCTTGCATATGAATTTGGAATGTACTTTGGTACCCTCTATATTAAACATTATATGATGTAACTTTTTAATTATTTTATTTTTATATGTATGCAGATGAGTGCTAAAGAAACAGAAGAATCTTAAACAACTGTAAGTAGAACATGTTAAACTGTTCTTCAGCAATCCCTTCACTAATTTCAAATTGCATTGGGCTGACCATTTTCTGTCTCTGCATAACTTCTCAGTATCTCAACAGTATTCCTGTTTTACAGTATAATAAAGATACTGCCTGAATAATTTTACTTTACAGAAAATAAGAGTGCTTACATGCTAGAGCAGCTAGTATCTTACAGAGAAGCTCAGTTTCTCATTTCAGAGACTGGCATTTAGCTTTCTGCTTATTTTGAACTAGAGTAAGGGCTTAATCTCCTCTCACTGTATCTCTTAAGCTGCTCAGTTTGCTCAGTTATTTAAGTACTGCGTATTAGTTACTCAACTCTTAGTTTAAAACTTCCTCCCTGCAAAAAGCCTTGAGGAGGTAAAATTCTAAGGTCTACATAATTTGGGATATTTTAGGGTCTTGGTTTGTTGTTTTTTTTTTCATTTTTCTGTAACCAGCTTTATTCTCAATACTGGAATTATTTACCTATGCTAAATATTTTCAGATGCTTTATAACTGTTCTGCAGTATTAACAAAACAAATTTCAAATTTTTCTAAGCTTTTGCAGATGCAACAAATGAACTGCTCAAAATTTGTTACCAATTAGTTACTGTTCACACAGCGCTTTGAATATATAAAATACTTTGGAACTTACAGACATTATTACATAGAACACAGTTCACTGCAGAGATAACAAATGCTTTTACTGTGTGACCTGTGGTCACAATCTTCTTATATTATCTTATATTATTGTGCAAGAACAAGAAAGTTTGTATAATTTACAGAACTACCTCCTGAATGCATTTCTCTGTATCAAAAGCCTACAAATCATGTAATGCCATTCACTTTAGAAAAGGTAAGTCTAGAATACCAATTGTATAGAAATTCATCTATAAATGTTATAATCCCAGAGAATTTTGGTGGAAGTCTTTTCAAGTAAGGTGTAGATAGTTTTAAAAGATAGTGGTTTTTTGCTTATTTTCAGGCAGATGTGGCAATAAGAATTACAGAAATCGATGAAAAATAAATATTTCCGTGAAATTCTGAAAAAAACAAACCAATTCTAGTTTGTGAATTGGCTGCTTAGGTGGGCTAAGAAACAAGCTTCATCCTTGCCTCCCCCTCTTGCTGCTCTGAGGTTCTTTCCTTCTTAGCTGGCTTCAATTATTAAAACCTGGACTTCGTTTCCAGATTCACAACTCTGTCTGTTTAGTAAGCTAAAACATACAGATTCCTACTCAGTGGCTACCTACAAAGGACACTGCTGGATCCTAATTCCAGCTACATGACAAATTCCAGGACATTCTAAGTTAAACTAGAATACATTCTTACGCAGTTTTCTGGTGTGCTCAGTTGCTTCTGAGAAACACAGTGTTTCTTCCGCTTCCTTCTCCTTGGGGAGGATGTTCCTCACACTCTTAGCCTGCTCTAGGGTGCAGTCTGTCCCATCGGAGACAGTCCTTCGGGGAGAGACTGCTTCAGTGTGGGTACCCCTCAGGGTCACAATTCCTGACAGCAAACCTGCTTCATCATGGGTTCCTCTCTCCATGGGCACACAGGTCGTAATAGGAACCTGCTCCAGCTCTGTCTTCTCACAGGGTCATAGCTTTTTTTGGGCATCTACCTGTTCTATCATGGACCTCCATGGGCTGCAGGGGGTCAGCTGCCTCACCATGGTCTTAGCCACGGACTGCAGAAGAATCTCTGTTCTAGCGCATGGAGCACCTCCTTCTGCTTCTTCTCTGCTGACCTTTAGGTCTGGAATTGTTTCTCACTCCTGAGAGAGTCTGAGTTGTATCCTCACTCCTCTCTCGACTGCAACTGCTTCTGCATAGTACAATTTTCCCCCTTTTTAACTATGTCATTCCAGAAGTGCTGCCAACATGGGCAAGCTGATGGCCAGCAGTGCGTCTGTTCTGGATTTGGTGGGCCCTGCTGAACAAGGGAGAAGCTTCTAGCATTTCTCCCAGAAGATCCCACTGCAGCCTCCCTCTGGCCCCTCCCTCCAGCCCCTCCCTCCCTTCCCCCCATCCAGCAAAAAAACTTTTGCCACCCAATTTCAATACAAGTTTGAATCTCTTGATATTCTGGCATGGTCCGAGGGGAGCGGATGGGGAGTGGTGGTCTTAGCAGTGAAGTAGTTCTGGGACCATTTCTATGTCTTCCAAATGAGGCACAAGTTTGCACTTTTTGATGTAAAAAGGTATTGGCATACTTTAAACTTTCTTATTCACCCCATGTTTGAAATAGTTTTCTGACTTCATTTTGGAGTATCTCACAGCAGAGGAATATAAAGTTTAAAGCAACCTGTAACTTCTTTTGAATTTTATCTTAATTAAAACTATTTTTTAAATGTAGTGGGTTGGAATATAGTTGATGGACAGTCTTTTAGACCAATCACTTCTTGTGATTTTGTATATTTAAAGACAGCACAAGCATGGGAAGTTCCCTTCTGTTCCACCTTTCTCGTGGGGAGGGGGGAAAGATGGGTCCCAGGCTCCACCTCTTGGAGCAGGCCCGGGCCTCCCCTCCCCCAGTGCCGGGGCACAGGCCCCC
>VZTD01001204.1:209884-275555 GCA_013397725.1 Rhagologus leucostigma | reverse complement strand
GTGAGATTTTCATGGGAGAGATATTTTTTTTTCATGTCAGCAAATTATGTTTAACCAGGCGGATGGCTGAGTTGTGAAAGATCCCACGGCGTAGCAAGAGAAACCCTTTTCCTTAAGCATAAAAAAGAGACTTTTTTTTTAAGAACTGTGACACTGACCGAATCCCATGTTTTGTCATCCTTTGTGCAAGTGAGTTAGAAAGCGGGGGTGCTGGAGGAAAGAGGAGTGTGTTTTAATTTCTTATTATTTCTTTTTACTTTTAATTCTGTTGGTAAATCTCCTTTATACTGTAATTGCTTGTGTGTGCCTTGTAGTTCTTCAGTTTTCCTCAATAATCCTAAATTTAAGTTTTAATTTTCCCCTTGCTCTGCTTAATTACAGCAGAAGCAAATAAGTAATTAGATTTCATGTGCTTTCGTGTTTAAACCAGCGTCAAACCATGACAAAGAGTCATTAGGAAACATTTTCACAGAAATGTATTGTGGTTTTAAATACTTGTTAACTGATACACAGCCTCTATAGTCTTCCTTTTTATACTCTGAAGCATGTGTAAGAGATGCATTTGCCTCTTCCATTTAACAGTGTGATGTAATTGTTCCTGACCACATTTGTGTAATACTCCTGGATGCATTCTTTGCGTCAGCTTCCTGCAGGATGAATGCCTGCAGCAAATATCACGTCGACTGCTTTGTGTACCCTTTCACATGATCATGTAGTTTTCTATACATACTTTCTTTAGTATACATTCTATACTCAAGAAAGTGTGATGCTGGAAAATGGACTTTTGTCCTCAGTGTTTGGCTCCTGAGGTACATTTCTTCACGCATTTTAGTAAAGCTACTACTAAGATGATTATTACAGCTGTGATTACTACCAAACAGAGCCGATTTAGTAAAATGCAAAGCATGACTAAATAATTTAGTGTCACAGTATGTTGCATTCTTGGAAAATGGTAAAGAATTCCAGGTCCTCTTAATTTCTTATTTATTTTCATTCTTCAAGATCTTAATTCATCTATACTGTTCAAGAAGACAACGTCGGAAAAAGACTATCTATATGTACGAGCAATTAAATTTCAAAATATGAATATATAGAATTGTTTGCCATCAGCTGCAAAGCGAATTAAAATTCATATTTGACAAAATTCAATAATTTTCTTACATGAATGTGAGTTTGAAATCTGTAGAGCTGTCAGTCAAAACAACATAGAAACATACACTTAATTGATGAAGTCATAATGCATGAAGAATAAATAACTTTGGGAATTATTTATCAATCAAGGAAAAACATGTCAAGCATAAATAATGGAAATATTTTATTTCTTCCATACAACATAAACCAAGTGCTCCCATTAATTAAGTGTATTGTTTGATGTAATCTCTTCTTTTAAAAGGATATTTCTCCATCAAGGTGGAATTAAAGACTTTCCAGCAAGTGAAATGCAATAAAAGGGTTCAATCTACTTCTGACAAACTTTTTCAAAGTCAAGCAGAAAATATTTCTGTCATTTTGTTGCTGAGTATGGTAATGCTGCCTAACTTCTTCCACTTAGAGGAACTCCTTTATATACATATAAAATATATAATTTACTTAAAAGGTTTTCTACATGTAGCCTAGGCACAAAAATCAAAATGGAACAGGAGTGACTCCAGAGTGGACCTGGATCCAAGAGCCAGTTTATGAGGTTAGAGAAGTGTAGCTCAGAAATTTCAATAAGCTTATGCCAAGCTACACCAGCTGCAATGTTGAAAACCTAGGAACTCTCACAGTGAAGTTTGAAAGCATCCAAAGTAAACAAAAATAGCAGAGTAGAGTATAAACAGTTATCTAAACATAACCATAGATTTAACTAGCACTTCTTTGAAAGAACAAAGACGCACTCAAATATAACTCTAGTACATTGTGTACATTTTATGCTGTGTTTATTACTGTTAATGTGCTCAAAGTGACTCTATATTTTGAGTGTCTCATACTTTGATCTTAATATCTGTTTTTATTGCATATTCAAATAATATAATTTCCTTAAGTGATTTTTCTCTTTCTTTTTCCTTTTTTTTAATCCTCTTTTAAAATGTGTTTTATGTATCTGATAAAAAGTAATCTAGAAAATATGAGTAGATAATTCCTCTTGATGAGAAATAAAATTTTTCACCATTTAAAACGCTCTTTAAAATTATTGGAGGTGTGGGGTTTCTTTTAGCGGTGGGAAAAAATTGTCATTATTTTCTTTTCATCTGTACTTCAGATTAATTCTAATTAATTAAGTTCATTTAGTTCAAACATTTAGGAAAATGACTTCTCTTACCTTGTAAGATCATTAATAGTTTAATACTCACATTTTCTAGGTTATTTGTTTAATTCATTTAAATTTTATATTTTTATTCTGTTATTCACAACATGGCTAGTAATATCAGAAGAGCTGCATTCTAGGATAAATCTTAAAATAGAGTGGTAAATGTAAATAACTTGCTCAGCATACCTTAAGGTGAACTATGAGTATTACATTTAAGGCATGCTGTTGAACTGTGTACAAGAAACTAAGAAATCAGTTAATATATTTCTAAGCAAAACAACCTGGAAACACTTGGGCATGGTGAGAATGTTACCAATTACAAAGCTGAATATTGGTCTAGTTCTTCAAATCAATGAACTCTGATAACTCTCTTTAGAGAAAGAAAATGATAGAGTGACAGAAGTTTGGGAAGCTCCTTCAGGGGATTTCTGTATCAGAGGCATCCATACAGTAATGAATCATTATGACAGCATCGTAAACAATGACATGCTGAAACATTGGCTGATTCACTGAAGCATTTGTTACAAGTTTGGAAATTTCATAACCATGGAATACAGGCATAACTACTGTACAAAGAAAAAAAGTCTGAGTAAGCTGAGTAAGCTTCGCTGAGTAAGCTCAGCAAAGCTGCTGAATTTTTTTATCATTATGTATGTGGCAAACCAAAGGGAAAAGTTCCCGTGGAAACAAAAATGTTAATGCTATCTCAGAGAGACCCTAGGCCATTCTCCAAGTCTTACCAAGTACAAAAGAAATTTTACAATAAATAGCATTTGTGGTGACAAGTATTAAACTATGGTAAATAGAGTGAGATTTTAATTTTAAGACATCTCATATGGCATCTCATATGGATTATAAAAAAACTGTAAGTACATGCCTACTCAAAGAAATACCTTATTTCTGAATCCCAGAAATATTGCAGACAACACTCTCAAAAGTACCCAAATATTTTTGTTATTGCCATTATGTATATCCAGTGACATGGTATTTTCCTTTGAGACTGAGTACTTGGATTTTTTTACTAAAGAACTTAAAGTATGTGTAAACTGAAGAATATTCTACTGGAAGTGATAGTACCTTACAAACTCAATTTTCGTAACTAAAACTATGTGGAAGAATAGTTCTCAGTTTGGTGTTACACATATGTTATTCCACTTAAAGTCAGAAACAAGAAATACGTATTTTTAGTAGTTATATAATCATGTTCAGTTAAACATTACACAAAATTTAGCAGCATACTTGAGTTATTTGGTGAAGATTTGCATGAGTATAACCAAAAGCTTTGATTGTTAAGGTTATTATTATAATAATTAATGAAAAATTACTTTTGGAAATACTGTTACCAAGGCTATGTTATTCTCTTGTATAGGCTACTACAATGCCAACAAAAACCCACAGTGGGATTTATTTTGCTATATGGGCTAGCTGTTTGTGGCACCCTTGCTTCTGAAATCAGTTCAGCTTCTGAAATGCTCTTTTCAGTTAATTTTGGAGTATTTTGAAACCACATTTACTTCTTCAAATTGGAATCCCCTGATGAAATTCAGCATGTGGTAGAATATGAAGATTTATAACTCACTAAAGAAAGTCTTATGTAGACATAAATTATGTCAAAGTAGCTGCAAATTCCAGCCTAAGTAATGACACAGTCTCAAACTGTCCAAGCTGCACAGTATTTAGGATGCAATATTAAAAACTTTGCCCAATTAACCAATGAATCTGCTTTGTCAGAAAAAAAACCCCCAAACCAAAAACAAATTACTAACTCAAACCTGTTCTGCTTCTCAGGGAGATTGATTAACAGTATGGCTGGCACAATTATCAAGAGACGGGAAAAAACAAACTAGAACTTTCTGGTTGTTATTTTTTGCTAAATCTCCCTCAAATTACAGCAAACAATTAGAAAGCTTTTCTGCTGTCATCACTGATATCCTCTCAGCCCCACAGCCATGTGGCTCTGTCACGCAGTAGGGTAGTAACAAGATAATGAGGAGGATAAGGCTCTTCAGAAGTCCATGCCAGCATGTACTAAAATGGAGACCAGGCACTGTAATTGATACTGCTCTGTGTCCTACTGTGCATCGATTCCTTCTAATTGTTTACCAGTATTGTCTTAGGAAAATGGATATGATTACCTCAGTATTTTCAGTGTTACAAAACACATAAAATAGACCTGGAAAGGAACTTGAGGTATCATATAATTGAATTCTGTGCCCTAGGACAGAATCAGCTTCAGACAAGGTATTCCTAACTCATTTACTTTATCTGTTTTTAAGAAGATGTCAATTATATGGATTCTGAAAGCTCCTTGGACAACGTATTACAAAGCTTAATTACCCTTAACAATAGATAAAACCTTATCTTTTTTTACATCTAACTTAAAATACCCCTCCTTGCAAATTAAGCCCATTACTTTTGGCCAATGGAATAAAGAACAATTAATTGTCTTCCTTTTTATTTACGTGAAAGCTGTTACCTTGTCTCAAGGTCTTTAAATTTACCTGAACACAGAAGCAATATAAGAAAATAGAGCTATGGGGCACATTAAAAAGTAAATTGTTGAGCAAGTGGTGAAGATATTTTTGAGTAAGAAGTAAATTTGCTATGCATTCACTGTGCTTGACTAAATAGTTTCTTGATACAAAGGGTTAGTAGATTGAAAATTATACATACACATAGATATGTCAAGGCAAACTCAACTGTATTTTACTAAGTTACTATACATATTATAGAGAGTCTATCCTCTGTAGAAATCTTCTATCAGATTGAGGTAATTTGTGATGATGAAACGATACACTGGTTGATTTTATTATAGTTGCATTATTAGTCGTATTTCATGTAAGGCAGACTAAATTTAAGAATACTAATGAAGAGACAGGTTAAAAGGAAGGATTTTGTTCTATTGCTCAGATGAGAATACTCCTCAGAGCACAAATAGAAGTAGGTTTGAATTTTCCAGTACTAAAATGTGTTATCAGCAACATTGTGTTTTTAAAGCTTTTTATCTGAGTAAAAACAGTTCTTAATTTATGATGAACATTTTTAAATGCTTAAAATATTTTTAAAAATAGAAATTAAAAAAACCCAACATGGAAAGGCTTTACTTGTTGACTGGCTCTTCAGAAAACAATTTTTTGTGAGCTGTCATTTTCTATCTCAGCTTTGAAATCATGTGTGCATCCAATAGTTTACCTTCTCCTTCTATATCTTCCTGAACAGAAGTAGAAACAAAATATTCAAGAAAAAGCTTTCAAAAGTCGTATCAGAAAAGCTGAGACAATAACCCAGACCTGAACAATATGCAAAACAAACAAATCTAAAGAAGAAAAGTCATATTAATCCTCCCTTTCTTTTCCCTTAATTGTAATAAAAAATAAAGAACACAATGTAGTTAGAATTAGCATTGATATCACAGGCAAAGTTGTTTTTTAATCACCTTACAGAGCATAGTTTGATTTGATTATCTGTTCTAATCTTAAAATTAAAAAAACAGGCATTGGGACACTCACTAGGTCATTAATATGAACCAGAAAAGTTTTTCTTCCCCTTAAGTCATGCTTTTACTTTGTAAGTGTGAAGTCACTATCATATTCACTGTATTTTAATGTACTTTTTTCCTTTAATAATAATCAGAACGACTGTAAAATGTTTTTTTCTCACTGATGCCTTCAAGACTTTTCATATAGAGTTGATCATGCAAGTCTTACTAAAAACGATCAAACTAAGGACTCATTCCTTTAGAAATTCTTACTTCTTTTGATTGCTCACAACTGAGTTTAGTAGATGTCATTACCAAAAAAAAATGTAGAGAAAACATAAACAAGAAAAACCCTTTCATCTGATTGAATAGTAGAAAATTTAGCTCAAAGACAATAAAATATCAGCATGAAATTAACATTTTTGGGCTTATTGCTGTGTGCAGTAGAAGGCATGACTGAACATCATTATAAATGGTGCTTTTTGAATTGTTCTTTTCCAGTTTATTTATCTTTTTGTCTGTTTGTTTAGCGGAACTTCAACGCTTACTTACACGCAGCTTCATTGACTAGCTGTGAATGTAGAAGTAGTAAGTGTTTTTGAGCTAAAAATGATGGATCTTCTAAGCAGCTGAACTTCTGCTAAGGACACACGAGTTTCTCTTTGCCTAAATCACATCTAAGTTTGACCCTAAGATTTTTCATCCATAAAAAAAATGCTTTCATTTGATCCCCAGGCTGTTACAACTCCCCATCTTAACAAAGAAGAGCTATGTGTGAGGTACGCATTAAAACATGAAACCGCAAAGGAATTCTGAGTATGAATCTCATGGCACTGTGGCAGCACTTAAAAGCCCCCATTCTAGAAAACAGGAAATGGTAAGATTTGTGACTTTCTTTAAACCAAGATCTACAGCAAAACATGTTGGCTTTTCTCAAGAGGCTTCATTCTCCCACAGCTGGAGGAATTGATGATCATAAAAAGTCAGTGAGGACAGGAAGCATGGCCAGAGCGCACTCATCAGGGAAATACATACAATGGTATTTGTATTCCTGGTCCCAATATCAAGTAAGAAGTGAAAAAATAACACATGGGAAGCATTTATTTATTGTGCTGTTTCCAGACTTAATGCATAAATCAGTGAGCACAGCACATCAATAAGAGATAGAAATCATTAAAGGTGTGATTGTAGTCAGACAGGGAACCGTGAAAACCCTACGTGGTACTTCATACTGGCTTGCCTTCAAAGGCATGCCTATCAAGTTTCCTTCTGTTTGATGAACCTAGCTGCTGAGCCTGTATTTCTTACTTGCAATTTCAGTTCTGTTAGTTTTCATTCATAGTCTGCACAAGGCTGGCAGCTGAGTGAGATACATTAAGCATGTACCAAGTTCCTCTTTCTCATAGGTCTTGGTCTGGAGCACAGTCCTTAAAAACAAATGTGTCTTGTCACCTAATTGTGATCAATTACGCAAAACCTTTGTTTTGTCATTTAGTACAGGAAATAATAGATTTATTCTAGTCTTCAAACACGATATTAATTATCAAACCAGAACTAGTGAAAGGCAAACAAATGCAGGACTAGATAATACAAAGAAAAAACGTATTACATTTACACAGTGATTTTTGTAACTTTTAAGTTATTTCAACTTCTGATCACCCACAGGTTTATCAGAACCAGGGCAAAAGTATACGGGCCATGAAGTTTGGAAAGGTTAAGAGTCAGGCATACTATGTGGTTTTTGTTTAGTCTAATTCCAGTGTAATGCAATGTGGGCCCGTGGCAGGGTCCCTCTGATCAAGGGAAGCAAAAGGGGCACGAGTTATGCACGCAGATGTTGTTCACAGATGGCCGTGAAACTTTGTCATGGTACTTGCCTGGATGGGAAATATCCACGGTAAGTGTGGAATAGCCGCGTGCAGAACTAATTACAGTTCTTCCTTCTGGAGCTGTATGGGATGCGAGTGTCCCAGCGCCAGCAGCGGGTGCTGTGTGAGAGGAGGCCGGGCTGCGCCAGCTGGCCACAGCCGGCCCTAGCCGGATCCAACCACCCACGGCAGGGCGCGGCTGAGCCCACGGCCGGGGCGGGGGCACCGCGGGGACGGAGTGTGTAACAAGGACACATGGAGATAGTGGGGGTAGTAAATAGGAAAAGCAACAGAGGGAATAGCAAGGTGAGGAAAGAAGGAAAAGGAACAAAAAGTCCGTGATGGAGAGTTCTGGAGCAGCGGAAGAGAGAAGGACGGACATGCAGAGGGAAACTTCTGCCTCCTGAGCACAACACACCTTGTGCCGCTGGTTGCCTGACGGAGAGACTGAGGGTTACTTGAAGCGATATAAAAAGAGAAGAGGTACCTGGGGTGATGTGGAGCGTGGGAAAAGAGGAAAAAGGTGCTTTTCTCAGCTGTGAAGTGTTTGTTTCTTTTTTCTTTTTTTTCCCTTTGATTTCAAATATATGAATCAAAAATTAAACATTTATGTTAACTAGCAATAAATGAAGCTAATTCCCCAAAGCTGAATCTTTTCTGTCCATGACAATAACTGGGACTTGTCTTCTGTCTTTATTCCACCTCTTTACCTCAATCCAGATGGTTTCTCGTTCTTATTCTCCTGTTTTGTCTCCTGCCTCACAGAAGACAGGAGTGAGAAGCAGCTGGGTGAGAGTTTGGCTGTTAGCCAAGGCTTACCCACCACAAGCACAAATTTTCTAGCTGTGTATGGTGTCAATAAGAACCAAAATAAAGTAATTTGTGTGTAAATATTGATATATTTCTATGTGTAGTTATATATGTTGTATATAGTTAAGGAAAAATCAGAATGTTAATCTCAGTTTCTTAAATTCACAGGACAGTTTTACAAATACTGCTACAAACAAAACCAATTTATTTATGTTTTATTCGTACCAACCGAGGAAAGCAGTAACAAGTATAGTATCTAAGATAAATTGCAGTTTGTTTGGTTGGTTTTTTACAGATAGTCTAGATTAGGTGGTCGAGGCTCATGGTATTAAAGACCTTGTGAGAAATATCACTTCACTTGTGTGATGATATCTTCTCAACAAATATTTGGGATAATTCAAATGTTTGCTTCTTTCCTTCTAGAAAGATGGTAGCTTTTATTCCTAAGGCATATTTATAACTTTGAACAAATTCAGAAAAGTTATCACTTGTTTAATATAGATTGAATTTATGTTGATTGTGGCTGTGCTTAAGTCCAAAGTTTGTCACAGTCTAGCTGTAAGCATACTTGATAGTAAAGCAAAAGATAAACTTTGAAGCAGTTGTATAAGCAAATGAAAGCTAAACATTATCTCCTTGTATTTACTGACATAAGGACATCATGGAAAGAAATATTGTGCAGACCACTGAAATCTTTTTTGACTAATCATTGTTTAAATTCTAGAATGTAATTAAAGTATTTCTTAATTCTTTCTAACTTAGAAAAAAAACAACCAAAAAATTTGTTTCTAGAGAACACTGCTCTGTATTGTAGGAAAAAAGAAGTCTTCCAAAATACTACACACATATTTACTAATCAGGATTCCTTTTTCAATTTAAGTCTTCAATTGCATGAGTATGCCTGGATACATTTTTTGCTTTAAGGTCATAGAAGGCAAGATTAGGTGACACTTCTCAGAAATCACTTGACAATTTGAATATGCTGAATTAGCAAAAAATTATTCAAAGCTTTTGCTTGGATATGTAAAATACCACATTGTGAATAGTTTTAATATGACTTGTTTCATGCATGGTATTGGTAAGTCAATGCAGAATATAGAAGATGCATTTGAAAGACTTTGCAGTCTTTGTATTGTAGTTTCCAAAATCTTCCAACATACTAAATCCATGAAGTTAGTACTGCAATTCCAAGTTACTGAAAGGAAGAATTCATCCCCATTCAATTCATACTTAAAAAGCAAGAACCAGAAGTGTTTCATGTTTCATGCATCCCCTCAATACAAAATTCAAACCTTCACCTAGGATGAGACCTGTCTTTTCCCTAATGGAAAAAAATTAAGTCCCACAAAGAAAATGAAAGTTTCAGGAAAAGTTTTGGGTTAGTTAAAAACTACTCTGCAGTCAGTCTATAGCTATGAACATCAGTGCCATAAAACTATTTGACATCTCTGTATGATAGAGGAAAAGAACAAGAAAAAAATAGTGAATGCAGGGGTAACACTGCCCTACTGTGTGTTAAAAAAGCTTACCAGTTCCTAGTGATCTTCAAGTATGTTTTGATAAGGACATACACACATTAAAAAACAGAAAAAAATGAAAGGATTATTCTGAAATAAAAATAGAGCAGTTATGTAGAAAAAAATAATCAATTGTTTTCTGGAAAGTTTTTAGGAAGTTTGAGATTTCCACTAAATTGAAGTGCCTGCTTGCTTTGGAAATGACAGTACTGCCTCAACAGGTGAAGAGCCATCTTCCATCTGCCATTTTCAAGTTCTTGATTCAAGAGATATAAAATGTACTCTTTCCAAATGACATGTGTTTTAGTTTGAAATACTACAATTAGTGATCATCATATTCCTACTTGGATTTGCAAACATATCAGAAAACTTGTCTAATAAATGAAAGCATGTAACTGTTATCAACTCCTGGTTAATACCACATGGAAAAGTATGCCAGGTTCTCTTGAGTGGCTAGTTCATCTCAGAATTCGTCTTGTGCCTACTGCAACATTCTGGAATTGGAAACAAGTTCTATGAATAGCCCTTTACCTTTAAAAAGGAAATAATTTATTCCCTCAGATTAGCAAACACAATGAAAAACAAATGAAGAAAAGTTTCCCGTTCTCCACTCTCAGTACACTCTTATCACTCATGGAAATGCTGAAGTTATTGAGGACATGCCTTGCTTTAGTTCTCTTAAAACTAGTGTTGGGTAGTCTTTTCTCAGAAAGTAAATGTAGGTAACATTGCAGGCAACTCACACAAGCCAGTGACTGTCAGAAATACTTAAGCTGTTAGAAGTTGCAAAATCTAAGTGGAGAGGGAACAATACAGAGTAACATTCTAATACTGTTACGTTCATTGATTTTACGTCATTCTCTGAATAGTAAATAAAGCTATATTTTTCAAATTCATGACTAATGTCCAGCAAAGTACAAGAAAAGCACTAGAAGCATGAGAGAGGGAAATAAACTAAGAAACTGTATAAAATTTAGCTTTGAATGGGCATTTGACAAAATCTATCTAGAGAGGCAGAATCATCTGAAACAATATAGATATGTATTTATCCTTTACCCAAGAGCAAAACAATTTTTATTGCATTTAATATCTCCATACTAACACAAGAGGAAGGGTTTGTTCAAATAACTAGAATACTGATCCATTTATTCAGATTAGTTTATATTTTCTGAATATTTAAAGTGTTATTATTTTCTCTTCTAGAAAATGCAAGTGTTGTTTCCCTTATTTCATAAAAATATTTTTAGCAAAATTATACTGTCTAATACAAAGGTAGTATCGTAGTAATAGTGATTGTATAAAGTCAACTTTACATCAATTATTTCTAAGAAAATATTAATATATTAATTTTTATGTTTGAAGATTTTACTTATTTGTTCATTCATTCAATTCAGCTTTAATATTTTTTTCTCACTTTGAATCTAGGAAGAAAAGCTGGACATTTTTTCATACTTCTCTTGCCTAAACAAAAGTGCAGATGGTGAGACCCAGAGAGAGATTTTATGTAAATGTTTTTCCACAGTTTATAACATGGAATAGTAGTTTATTTTAGTTGTTTAAAAAAAAAAGTTATTACTGAGGTTATTAACTCTGAAGATATTCATTATTTAAGTACTACAAGAGCAATTATGATTTTTATGTGAATATTTCTTTTTTATAAGAGCTGAAGCAAATTTAATGGTACAAATAAATGTGAGTTACTGAAACAGAAGACACACAAAAATCATGTGCAAATGCAATTTATTTTGAATATGGAAAGTGGATTTGATCAGAAAGACAGTTGAAGAAGTAGCCATTTCAGAAAGCTGTTAAAGGCCAGACATACATTAGAGAGATGACTGTTATTTTTGACCATCGTTCTTTGAGTCACTTCACCAGAGCTCAGGTGATTGTGGATTTTAGAATTTTTAATTAAAAAACCTCATCAAATAGTTGCAAATAGACCAACCTCTGTCAAGCACACTATCAGCCAAGGAGTGGAGATTTATTTCTGAATCTGGTTTGGAGGTTTTGATTCTCACAGCAAAAACATCAGCTGGAGGAAGGACCTGCTTGGAGAACTGTGCTTAGACAGACCAAAAGTATTATTTCTCTGGAATGGGGCTGGCTTTTTGTTTACCCACCTGCTTCCAATCTAGTACAGACCAAATAAAAATCTTGGCACATAATTTTGGAAAAAACAAAGCAATGAAAATAAAAATTTTGGTTTGGCCTAGGATCCGGTGGGACTCAGACACAACCCATCAGAGCTGTCCTGATCTCTGCCTGCATGAGTTTACATTTAAACATTAAACATTTCTTGCATCAGTTCAGACTGTGCCAAGCAAGAGGTTGAACGTGTGTAGTTACTCTAGAAACTAGTGGACAGCTTCCATGGGATTGCCTGTTATTCTGCAGTAACTTGTTGAGTATGAAAGCCATTACATTGTTTCTTAGTTTCTTATCTGCAGAAACTCACTTAACAATGTTTATTTATTTACCTGGTGAAAGTTTTGTGTAGATAATACACTGAAAACTTGCAGAGTGGCCCAGATCAATTTTAAACCAGAATCTGTTACGGAACCTAAGATAGCTAAATTTTTCTTCCATGAAAACTACAGAATTTCATAGAAACATGCAATTTTTATGGCAGACAGATAAAAAAGTTGGTAGCTAAAAATGAGGGAATAACCTTCTGCAACAGATTTTAGATGTGAGTCTTACCTAGGGAATGGATGACCAGTATCAAACCTTGCTGCTTATTGCTACATTGAAAGTAGTCACTCTCTTAATACAGGCATAGTCTATTGCCCTTCTGTTTACTTTATAATGAAAATAAATTACAAGAGTTCTTAATTTTATTCAAGAAAAGAAATAAATGCAGAATCTCAAAAGCTTTTCTAAGGACAATTTTTTTCTGACTTAGTAGGTTAATGATTGTCTTCTAAAACCATAACTGGATACTGCAAATTACCTTGTAAGAGCAAATATACCTTCACTAAGGACCCTTCTTGGGAACAATTAGTCTGTAATCACTCTTGAATTTAGAATGCTGAGTGACCTGAGGCTGAATAGAAATGAAAAAAAAAAAAAAGGAGAAAAAATTATACTTTAAAAATAGCAGTGGTACCAAAAATACTGGAAAAATGCTTTTACAGGACAAAAATGTATTCAGAACACTTAAACTTAGATAGGAGACTATATAAAGGTTAATAAAAGTAAAATAAAATAGTTCAAATATTTAAATAATGATAAAAGATTAAATAATCTTGTAGCTCAGTTTCTGAAGAAGAAATGAGACTATAGAATATAAATTCCTTTATATATATACATAAGATACAGAAGTATAGATATTAATATGACTTATGTAGGCAAATGCTTGGAGTATATTATCAAGTAAAAGGACAGTGCAAATGGAACACAATCATTTTTACTAAGCTAAGATGATAATTTGAAAGAGAATTGATCCAAATCTATAACCATTACATAATTTTTTTATTAAAAAACACATTGTGTATTCAATGAAAAGAGAAAAACAACAGACAAACCAAACCCAACTTTTAATGTTTAATTAATGAAAGTTTTGTGGCATTGTAATGTGCAATGAGAGTTTAGATAGATAATCTTAACTTCCCAAGGGTCTGAGATTATCAGAATCTAAACCAGACAAGCAGGTTTCAAGTAACTTCTCTTAGTAGCTGCTTATTTTAAAATACAAAGGTAAAGCCTCAAAATCAGGTCTTTTGCAAGGTCTCTATGACAATAGTAAACCCCACTAAATTCTGAAGTACTTCAAACAGGGCATTTTTTTAATGATTTCCAGCTCTTCAAAGAATAAGCCTTTCCTGACCTGAAAGCTCTCAGAAAGCTTTCATATAGTAAACTAGCCATTTTTCAGGGAGCCTCTGACAGCAGAATGTGTTTAAAAGGGGTCACCTTCAAAATATGGAAAAATACAAAATCAGTTTCAAGTGCAAGAAACTATTCCAAAAATCCCTTAACTTATTAAATCTGTGAGTAGAAATTTGTCTCCCTTTCACAGTAACCCTCTCACCCACTCAGGAATAAGGAATATTTACATGGTAATGAGGTAGAAATAGTTTCCCCGAGGCATTCTCAACAATATTCTTTAACCAGTATGAATTTTCAGAAAACAATTTCTCAGTCAGAATAAGGGTTGTCCCATATTTATACACCTGACAATTTTTTAAAATAAAACAGTATCTGGAAATAAATGTTGAAAATTCACATAGATGGCAAAAGAATAAGCCTAATATAATTTAAAAGCATAAATATAAATGTAAGTTCTACTGTCAAGTTTAATGTCTGGGACTTGCACAATGAAGTTTTCAAGGGTATCTCAGTAAGAAAAGTAAAATAAATTAGCCTTACAGTCTTAATGCCGAAATTATCTAAATTTGCCAGTGAGGGAGTGTGTGTGTGTGTGTGTGTGTGTGTGTGTGTGTAGAAACCCCTAATATGAAACAGATTTTCCTGGTAAAAGAAGGATTAAGAAAAGGAGTTTAAAAGTACTAGAAATTCCACTTGCTGGTAAGAATTATATGTTCCTTGTTATCAAGTGCGCTTTTTATTCTTTTGTGAGGCAGTATCTCAGATCAACAACAATAGAAACAAAACAAGAAAAGACCAGGAGCCTTAAACTCTGCTTGGTACCGAATATACTTAAGATGTTTCGCCTGTGGAAACTCAAGGTTATGGATAAACAGCATAAATTAGTTTAAGAGAGGAAAGACTACTGTTTGAGAGGAGTGATCCCTGTACAGGACTATAGAGCAGGTCAGGAGAGAACCCTGCAGAGAAAAAAAAGGGATCAGATTATTAGCTTGTGTTGCAGCAGCTGAACCAGCAGCTGTGGTGGCCAAGGGGCTAAAGAGCCCAGGTATGGAGGGGGCCCACTGGTGGGCCAACTCCAAAGTTTAAAGATCCCCTAGCTTTGGGCCAAACCGGCACACTCCTTCTCCCTATTGGTTGTTGTTGTATTACCCTGCCTCCCTCCTGTTCCCCTTTATAAGTGTGTCCCCAGCGGAAGTTGCACCTTTTCGTCACTGGACTCCTTCAATGTGGTTTGGTAATAAATCCTTTGGAACTCCATACGGGGGCTGCCTCTGAACTCTTTGCCTTTAATTGCGCCTGATCTGGCTACCTCAGAGTGAGCGTGGCTGCGTGTTTCCATCGCACGGGTGAGAGAGCTGGCTTGCAAGTGTGCCAAGAAGCACTGCCGGGGGTTCCTTCGCCAAGGAACACCTCTGGAACAAGCAGCAGTATCTCCATCAACACCCACATGGCGCTAAGTTTGCATTAATTCAAATCAGGTTAATTTAATTTCCTCTGTTACGACTTATAGCAGTGCATATAAGAGAAAGATTAGGACTTCTGTTCCGTGGCAGGAGGGTTGGAACTAGATGAACTCCAAGGTACCTTCCAACTTTGACCATTCTATGATTTAATGTACATTCCCACTCAGCCATATGGAATCTCCCTTTATCTTTACCTATACATAACTCTTTTGGCTGATAGATAAACAGGCTTAAATTAGTCTTATGTGGGAATGAACTTTGCAAAATTTTAGTACATAAATGGTACTACTGAACTATTTCATAGACACTGGTGTAATTAAGATCCTCATATGCTGACTTTCAAAATATTTCTTTGCATAAACTGATCACATCTCTAGAATATGAAAATATAAATTTCGTTTTTAACAAAAAAGAGATTTAAAACATGGAAACAACTGTTGGGTTGTGTTCCTTCTGTCAGAGTAACGTGGTACGGTATTCTGTGTACCACTTGCACTGGGCCATTTTTAAACCCAGGTGGACTTTTTTGAAGGATCCTAACTTGTTGAGTGGGATATATTGGTATGAACAGAAGAGATTATGGCTATTTCCCCCTAGAGAAATGAGAGAAGAAATTAATTAAAGTGATCTTCCTGTTTCCCTTTTGTTGCACGGTTTCAGACTTTGGAAGAAATCTTTTCTTTCCATTGACAATAATTAACAACATTAACAAGAATCCCTGGAGAGGGCTTTTCTAATTGAAAAGACCACATTTATGTGGAAAGAAGGTCAGTTTCAGGTTTTTGGTGTTTGTTGGTTTGGGTTTTTTTATGAAAGCATGCATGTATGGAATTCACTTGGAGAGTCTTTTTCTGTATGTTAAATGCAGTACCATAAATCATGGTGTTATTCTTCTAAAATGGATAAAATTACTGTTTGTCTTAATTTTGTGACAAAATCAAATATACTGTGTAGCGTGGAGTATATTAAGATAATGATAAATTACATGTGCTGAAGGGAATAAAGGGGGATAGTATGAGGTACAGTTTTTTGTATAGACTCAGAAAAAAAGAGACCAAATCAAATGATTTCCCAAGCATATTTAAAATACAGATCTCTGTGACAGTGTCTCCCTGGAATGATACTGGCTTGGTTCTTAATCAGTAGAGACTGTTGGTATCTGATTGATGTACTAATCTCATTCTTGTGAAATTGGTTTTAATTTGCTGAGGATTTAATTGCATTTCTTTTATGATTAATTGTGGCAGGGTGCTTGGAGCTCCGGACAGGCTTTTATAGTAATTTACATTTGATTAAAAGAAAAATAAATTAATATTATTTTAGGAACTCAAAACAATTTTTGCAATCTGGGGGAAAGATTATATCTCTGCTCTAGGAAGGCTCCTCTGTACAAGAGACACGAAGCTCCTAGAGCAGATCTACTGGAAGGCAACAAAGATGATTAGGGGACTGGAGCAAATCTCTTATGAAAAAGGGTTGAGAGATTTGGGCCTGTTCACTCTTGAGAAGAAAAAACTGAGAGAGGACTTCATCAATGTCAATAAATATCTGAAGGGAGCATGACAAGAGGATGTTTCTGGGCTGTGCTCAGTGGTGCTAAGCAATAGGACAAGAGGACACAGGCAGAGACTGAGGCACAGGAAGTTCTACCTGAATATGAGGAAAAACTTCTTTACTGTGCCGGTGACTGAGCACTGGAACAGATTGCCCAGGGAGGTTGTGGAGTCTCCTTCACTGGAGGTATTGAAGAACAATCTGGACACAATCCTGTGCCATGTGCTCTAGGATGCCCTTGCTTGAGCAGAGAGGCTGTAACAGATGACCCACTGTGGTCTACTGTGGTCTCGTCCACCCTTACCCATTCTGTGATACACATTGTTAAAGAATCATTTTTAAATTATTTTTTTTAGTGTGAAGGCAGTAGCAAAGTTTGTGTTGAAATATTTGCTGCAGAAAAGCTATTGCTACTTAGCAATGATTGAACTAGCATAATGTTTTCAGGAGCCTTATACTTTCTTAGCTTTCCTTCTACATATTTATTATTCCCCCATTACTTTAAATTGTCTTTAAATGAAATGACTCTGCCAAATCGAACATGAATTCACAAATATGCATATGGCATTGGAACTGGCTGGGATGGGGTTAACATTGCTCATAGCAGTCCATATAGTGCTGCGCTTTGTATTTGTAGCTGAGATGATGTTGATAATGCACTGGTGTTTTAGCAGTTGCTGAGTAGTGCTTGCACAGCATTTAGACTGTCACACACACACACCTGTACACACATACACACACAATCATAGGCAAGTAGGTGGTGGGGCAAAAGTCTGGGAGAGAACATGACTGGGACAGTTGAGCCGAACTGACTGATCCCATACCATATGATCACATTCTCAGCAATAAAAGCTAAGGGAAATGAGTGAGAGGAGGATCCCAGGGCATTTCATTACTAAGGTGTTGGTCATCTGAAGAAACTGCTACTTGTACAGAATACCTACTTACCAGAAAGTGTGTGGATGTCTCCTGATGGGAAGTAGGTAATAAATCTTTTCTTTTTTTTTGGCTTTGCTTCTGTGGCAGCTTTTGTGCTGCAGCTATCCTTATATTAAACCGTCTTTATCTTGACCCATGGGTTTTTCATCTTATTTTCTCACTTCCTCCTGCTGAGGGCGGGGAGTGCGAGCGGCTTTGTGGGCATTTGACAGCCAAGGTTAATCCAATGTGTTGGTCAAAAAAACCCCCCAAAATCCCGAAGTAATATCCACCTTTACTTCTTACATGAAATTCCCAGACTTAGGATTACCCTTGATAACAAAATTAGAGCCCTTTGAGGACTAGTGGGCACAGACTGTCCACCTACATTTTTCTGTTCGCTAAACACATAACCTTTTAAATCGTCAGAAGCAGCCATTTATGGAGCTGGAAATCCACAGAATACTGTTCAAGATATGAAAATGAACCATGAGACTTTAAAATCCCTGCCATTTCCATTCTCTTGTGTCCTGGTTTAATCCAGCAGGCAGCTAAACACCACACAGCCACTCATTCTTCCACTCTTCTGTGGGATGGGGCAAAAATTGGAAGGAACAAAAAGTAAAACTTAGAGTTTGAGATAAAAATGACTTCACAGGACAGAAAATTAAGGGAAATAATGATAAAACAGGTAGGATACACAAAACAAGTGACGTACAATGCAATTGCCCACCACCCACCAACTGATGCCCAGCCTGTTCCCAAGGAGCAGGTCAGCAGGCCCTGGGTCAGGTTTTGCCATAGTTTATATGCTGAACATGACATCATATGATTTGGAACATCTTTTGGCCAGTTTGGGTCTGCTGCCCTGGCTGTGTCTTCTCCTAACTTCTTGTGTACCCCAGCCTCCTCGGTGGTGGTGTGGTGTGAAAAGCTGAACAGTCTTTGACTTAGTGCAAGTCCTGCTCAGCAACAACTGAAACATCGGTTTGATCAACATCGTTGTCATCCTAAATGTAAAACACAGCCCTGTACTAGTTACAGAAAGAAAATTAACTATCCCAGCTGAAACTAGGACATCTGGTCATACCACAGTTGCAATGTCTTCAGGGAAACCAAATTTGTTTGTCAGTCTCTCACCTCCGTTCTTTATCTGTGAACCCGTTCTGACAGCCGGATGAGACTGACTGTGTAATCTCTTCCCACCTGTATCAAATGAACTAAACAAACTTTTCAATTATTTAATTATTTTCAGTCCAGTTAAATCTCATTTTGAGAATGAATATCAAGTCTCCATCAACCCATAGAAAACATAGTTTAAATATTTTTTTTAATAATCCCTTTACAAAAGTAAATAGTACACACTTAAATTCAGCACAAAAATATACAGAAACCCCTACATGGATTCATAGAAATTCTGACAAGGAATACAATATTTACGATTGTCATGCCATGTAAAGTCTCTGTACTGTTTGATTTTAGGTCCAAGGCACTTACAGTTTAATCCCTTGAATGCTAGAGACAGAATGCACTCAGTACAATAAACATATCTCAAAATTTCTTGTTATGCACACTCATTCACTGTTATTCTTCTTGTTAACTTTCCATAGCTTTTGACTCACATTCTTTCATTTTTTTCATTTTTAATGAAAAATACACTGTGATACAATGTAAGGCAACAATTTTGCCCAGTCTTCATTTTGTTTGTAAGAATAGTTTGACATATCCCTCCTACAAATCTCTTTGATATGGGTTGCAGATCACACTTGTCACTGAAATAATTCTTCCAGTGTTCTATCCTGGTGTTAAAATATGTGTGGACATCACATGTAGAGTTAAAATAAGAGGGTAACGAAGACACTTCACTTTGGTGACATTTCTCTCCTAAACCCCTTTAAAAAAAAAAATACCTACTGAAAAAGCAAAAAAAACCCCAAAAAAACCACAACCAACCAAACAAAAAGAACCTCACAAAAATATCAAAAATTTAGGACTAAAAAGACTCTCTACAGAAACTCTGAAGAAATTAATATAAAAGTAAAGAATTCAGATGGTTTTTTTCTTCAAATACTCACTATCTTCCATGTATTTAATTTTAAAATCAGTTTTATTATAACTTTCTTTGTTCTGCTGACTTTTTATGTTGTGAGTTTTTTTCTTTAGCCAGATTTTACCCTAAAATCTTCGTGCTTTTTAAAATGGTTCTTTTGCACAGCATTATCATAAGTCTTTAACAGCGTATTAATTCACGCTCGGGCTCTTCCCAAGTCTCTAACATCCAAGCTGTTCAAAGTTAGGTGTATTCTTGTACATAATGGCCCAAAGACATCTTTTCTATGGGTCCATCTCACTAGTAACTTTGTGAATAATTTCTCATCTTGATCATCTAAAATATTGTTTCTGCTTACCTTCATGAAATGCAACCATGCCTTTCTGATAGCCAGCTGAAAACCTAATACGAAGCTTTTTTCCTAGTCTGTCACTTTAATTTTATAACTCTTCTTCTACACTGTTCTATTGGCTGTTTTTCTGACAGAGGAATAGAAGTCGTCCCAGCCAAGGATCTTACAGACTATATCAGCTCCCAATTACTATCCAGTATCAAGAGGATGATTCTTGTTTATGACTAGCAGTTTAGTCTAGCTCCATGAACTTAGGGGAAAAAAAAAGGAACAATGATAATTATTATGAGACAGAAGCTACAAGAATTCCAAAAGGAGGTGGAAAATTACTCTAACCTACTTTGCTGATGTTTTAACAAATTATTCCCATGAGCACCTGCCAACACATCACCTAGACTAACACAGTAATGGGTTTGACTTTCCTTCTGACTAATTCAGCTTTCATGGAATGGGAATTAAGTCATAACAAATACGCAAGCTCTTTGATAAGTAAAAATAGTTTAATCTTCACCTACTTTTAAATCAACTGTGGCAGTACATGACCTATAAGATAATGTTTGCTGAAAAATGTTTTCGTTTTTCTAAATATACTCTGTGAAATGGAAACTCTTCCTTTCTACTGCCATCTTAGAGGAAAAAAGAATTCCTGGAGGGATTGCTCTAGTTCTTTTTCCTGTCCATTATATCTTTTTTATCAATATTATACATTTAATTACTTATTTAAATATTTTTTCCTTTTACAGAGCTAATAGACTAGCATAAAGAACTAATGCTCTTTATCCACACAGGCAAAGTGCAAGTTGTTGACCATGATCATGTACTAGAAAATACTCAGGTGCTGAATGTATTTTCCCCTTGAGATTTAAACTGTTAATAAACTATATCATCTGTGTACCAAAAAGAAAAAACAACTGAAAAAACACACCACCCAAACCTACGCCCCCAAAACTAGCCTGATATCTTAAGAAAACCCTGACACCATATTTACTACAAACACAGAGTATAGACTTTTAGATCATTTGTCATCCTGGTGACTGTACAAATAAAGTAATTTTAACAGAAGCAATTTAACAAAGAGCTACTGTTAGTTTAGGGGAAATAGTAATAATATTTAAATATTGAGAGGCAATGGAGGGAAAAGCACACTGATTTTTCTTAAACAGAAAGAAAAAACTCTCTGCATTTTTTCTTTATTTTGGAAATCATATAGTCGTAGAACCACAGAATATCTCAGACTGGAAGGGATCCATAAGGATCATCAAGTTAACTGCCTGTTCCTCTCAGGACACTTAAAACTAAACCGTATGACTAAGACTGTTGTCCAGACACTCCTTGAACTCTGACAGGCTTATTGCCATAACCACATTCCTGGGGAGCCTGTTCCAGTGACTGACCACCATCTGTCTCAGGGAATGCCTGAATAATGGATGGAGTAGCTGATATCCTACTTGTGTTAATCTGTATAAAATATTCTTACATATTTTACTTTTCTTAGCTAGATATTAACTAATGAAGATAGGTTTCATAGCACACAGAATGCTTTTTAAACTATTCTACTACTCTATGTAATTTTTAAAAGTTATCACTCTGGTAGTTATTCCAGATCTCATAACTGACAAGCAGGCATCTGACCCATTTGCAGGAGAAAAATGTAATTTTCATAACTGCTGGAAAAATACAGTATTTTTTCTCCAAAAATGGGTTTTTTATGAATTACACATGAATTATTATAAATAATTATGGATTTAAAAGCTTTACTGTAACTGGAACACATTTTTCTTAAAACTGAAAAATCACTTGGAAATGAATACAAACTTCTAGGGATGAAGTGTGATAATAAAGGAGGCCTAAAGGGATGTGTGATGAAATTGTCTTTTTCAGTAGTCCAGATTGCTCCAAGCCCCATCCAGACTGGCCGTGAACACTTCCAGAGATGGGGCGTCCCCAGCTTCCCTGGGCAGCCTGTTCTAGTGTCTCACCACCCTCACAATAAAAATTTCTTCTTTATAACTAACCTAAATCTAACCTAAATCTGCCCTCTTTCAGTTGTAAGTAATTTCACTTGTCCTGTCACTACATGACCTTGTAAAAAATCCTTCTCCATTTTTCTTGAAGGCTCCCTTCAGGTACTGGAAGGCTGCAATTGGGTCACCCCAAAGCCTTCTCTTTTCTTGGCTGAATAGTCCCAATTCTTTCAGCCTTTCCTCATGGGAGAGGTGAGTCCCACAGAGGGACCCAGAAAAAAGAAACCCCTGGACTTTTATAGTCTATGCACATGTTCTTTACACATCTTGGATGCACCCTGCACGCAGCTCTTGGTCCAATGGTGATTTTTGGTCTGGGGTCTTTCTAACACCCTGTTGGATTCTTTCACCATGTCCATGCAGGCAGGTAATTAGCTGTTCTTTTCTTCTGAAGTTACAGCTTCTAGTGATGACTGTAGCCTCTTTATCTTCTGGTTTGTACTTCTTGTCCACTAACTTAATTGGCAGCACATGGGAAACTGAAAAGTCCTTGGTGCAGAGTAAACACTACTTAGCAACAGCTAGAACATCAGTGTGCTTACAGTGTTATTCTCACACTAAATTTAAAACATGGTACTGTACTAGCCACCAGAAAAGTTACTGAGGAAATGAACTCTATTCCATCCAAAAGTAACTCTAGGTAAAAGTTCACAGCTTCCAGCCTAAGGCCTCAGCAAATCTAGTTATTGATGCTAAGCATGTAAAGCTAAGCAAACAGCATATTAAGTCACAATATTATAACTCTTAAGTCGCTTATTTTTATGTAAAAAATATTTATTAATCCAAGCATCTGTTATCTCTCAACAGTTGCCAAACTCTCAGTGTCTCAAACTGCTACTCCGTAAAGATATGCATTATACCATAAACTTCATTATTGTCATCACTGCCATTTCATCTTTTGCTTTACAGGTGTGAAACCCCCTTTGTCTTTTGTTGTCTACTCAATTGACATTAATGATTTTAATAAAGTTTTTTGAACTATAGTCAGATTGAGTTATGTATCTTAAAATATGAGTTGTAGCTTAAATACAGGATTGCAATACATATATGAAGATATTGCAATATATGTGAAGATCTGGAATACTCCATGTGATTATCTTTACTTCAGGTAATTTCTACAACACTGTGGGGTAAAAAGTGAGTTGCTTTAGAGGAGGAGAGGAAAGCATTAAATATTTCTGAAAAGTGATCTATGTATGACAGAAGGAATCATGAAGGATTATTTTTTTGTGGAAATAAGCAGAAGGTGAAAAGAGGAATTAAAGACAGTATAAACAAAAATGAGAAAATGAGAAATACATAAGCACAATAGAAATGCAATAAGCAGCTTGTTGCAAACCTGGCCCATCTTGTCAAATTCAAAACTTAATCAATTAATGTGGCTTTAAAACACAGTGTAAGGGAAAAGCCCACAAGATACTGTAAGATGCATAGATACTGCTATAACCACATTAGATGACAAAAGAAATGTCCAGCCAATGTGTTGCACAGAGTGGAGTGTGCAAGATAATTATCAGAACCTGAGAGACAAACAACAGAATTGTATCAACATTGAGCATCATTAATATCTATAACCAAAGAGCTTCCTGATGCTGCAGAAATTATAAAACTTAAATTTTCAATTCTAAAAAAGGCCTGCTACACTAGGCACAACAGAATATGTTCACATCCACTACTGTATTTTTATTGCATTTTCTGCATTTGGTTCTGCTTTCTTTGACTTGATTGATCTCAGGTCTGTTATGCTGAGATTTACACTAGCCAAGGACCTGGACCTGAACATTTTACTGCTGGCATATGGCCGGCATAGGTGAATACCAAAAGATGTAGAAATATGTTCTATTTTCATTAAATAGCAAAACTGTCACTGTTTTCAACAGATCCAGGGCTTTGGTCACAGATAAGTTTGCCTTATCAACATTATTTCTGTGTATAAAAATCACCACTGTGACATAACAATATCTGTTAACAGTCAGTGATACATTATAATTCATGATTAAAGAATGGCCCTTTTTTACTCTTCTTTCTCATATTGCATTCCCAGTCAAAAATAAGTACCTTTGAATTTCATAGTTAAAAAATGATCTCATTTTTTTAAAATTTTTTTTACTATCTATTCTGGAAGTTTCCCTTAGAAACCACAAAGTAAATGTCTGCTGCTCCATTAAGAAATCTACACTTGTATTCTGCAGGCATCAGTTTTGTATTACTCTCAAATTCCTAATGGAGTTTAAAATTAAAATTAATGTTTCTGTTTACTTTCTAGTATATTCAAAATCCTAATCAATGATGTCAACACATCTCAGTAATAGTGTTTCCCTATTAATGTCTGTGATAGGCAATAAAAGAAGCATGGGGCACTGTTCAGTAGGCCAATCACTGGAGGATATTTTTTATGTTGTCAGATGTGAACCAACTGAGCTGTAATAAATAGTACAATTAGTGGAAATAAAATAGCATGCTGACAAGACTGAAATTGTATTGAGCAGGACACTTTGCAAATGCATAATCTTTTACCCAAGATGATTAGAATATGAATAGAAAGGGGAAAACAACAGCCTACCCAGAAATTAAAGACATTCCTGGTCTCTCAATCCCATTTTACTTTATGTCTTCTAAAGCTCCTTTATCTCACTAACAGTGCAGTGTTCTACCTTCCATGAGTGCCCTTCTACTCATATCTTCCTGAATGCCTGCTTTTGATACATTGCAGCATTCACAAATGTTGATCTGTTATCACTTAAAGCTTTTCTTAAGATAATCTTTCATGTGTATGCCTCCTGAAGCTGTCACTCCATCATTTAATCTTGATAGCACTATATATGGACGATTATGTCTCCTCCACTGACATTCTTATGCAGCAGCTGTTTTACATGTGTCTCTTTTGTTCTCACGGTCTTTTTTGTCACTAGCACAGCTGTCCTAGTTGTACACTGCCTTTGTTGATTTCAGTTTATTGAGTCTGTTTAAATCAGTTGATAACCTGGATCTAAACCTTTGTGATCAACATAAGACAAATATTTTCCAGGGAAAAACAAATAACAGGCACTTAAGCATAAGCCTTCCTTTTAAAATACAATTTAAAACATGATTTATCGATGAATTTCATTTGGAAAAGAGAAAAAAAGAAAAAAAATCTTCTACCTCTTTTCTTCTACACAGCAAATTTAAATAATGAATCTCTAAGGAATTTCACTATGTTGTGTTACATGTACATAAGAAACATGGTAAGTTAGATTTTACTTGATTTTTTTGTGAGTTAAGCTTTTACATTCCCACCATCTGTAAGTACTACGACTGTACCTGCCACTTCAAATAGACTCCTCTGTTAGTTTTAGGAGTTGTGCTTTTTTTGCCATGAATCTTAAGTTTAGAGATCTTTTAATTTACTGATACAAGTCTCCTAGAAATTCTGCATGAATTTATACTGTACATCAGATTCAGTTTGTGGTATCATTTCTTGAGATGTATGAATATTGTGCAACATTCTCAGGACATTAACAGAATTTACAAGGTCATAATACTATTCAGCTGTCATGATAGTTAAGGAAAACAACCCCTATTGATGTACCCTTTAAAAATAGCTAAGTGCCAGACAGAGAATTGAATTAATGCAGCATGCTCTTGACCAATATGCCTGCTGGCCGTAAAGCCTTAAATACTGCCACCAGTACATTCATTTTCAACCCTATTAAGGAAGTCTTACAAAAATTTTCTTAAACTTTACTTCAGTGGATTGCAAACCAAAATCTAAAAAGAATGTAAAACATAATAGATGACTGTCTTTTAATGCTGAAGCATAATTGATATTCTAATTAAATTTAATCAATAATGTAACCTCACTTAAAGCACAGAACAACAGCACAAAGAAATTCATTATTTCTGTACAATAAGTAATTGATGAATATTTACATTTTTAGTAAGAAATATTTATAAAACTGTATATATAGTTCAAAATATATTCAACCTATATTAAACTAGTATTAAACTGATATCTACTAGGATTGGATATTTATTCTGAAAGAACACACTGCGGCACAACACAAAATAAATCACTGATGCTTTTTAGCATGGTATTCAATATAACTGAGTTCTCAGCATAACTCCTACTTGTCAGAGCACAGCTGATAGAAGAAAATACCATAGATCTCGAATCTCAGAGAAGAAAGTTAGGAAGTGAATGTTAATAGGAAAATACATGCAGCACTAATGATACTTTGTGAAATTTTATAACCCCATACATTAAATATTTCCATTTTCCATTTTCCATTTTCAAAATAGACCTCTCCTAATTTCAGTCAGAACTGAAACACTTTAGAAGAGGAGAAAATCAAGATCAAGTTGCTACTGTGAGTCCCTCTTGCCGGTCCAGTTTCCATCTACATACTTTTATCAGCAAGGTCACTTGTTAGATACCAATTCTAAAATTAGTTTGGTAACAATTACTAAATCTGGTCTTGTTTTACTTGATTATTGCACAGAATAAGTGCAACTGCTTTCAATAAACAGAACTATTCCCTTCATTAATGTGCAGTGCCTGTGATTTGTGACACGATTTGCTTGGTAGCCACATAAGCAGAATTAAACATAACAGTTCTGATTATTGCACAAAGAAATCTTTCCTTGTTCTGATTTTTTTTACTATTTTCTATTACCTTTGTATTTGGATTAAATCTATTTCATCTGATCACAAAAAAAATTGTTCTTATTAGAAGAATGCTGCATCTTATCAAAACAGGAATGTAACCAAGAGAGAAATAATTCCACCTATGTCTTTGTCACCCAGAGATAACCCATTGTTTAGCTGGGAGACTAGCACACTGTCAACTGTGATTAGTTGCATAATTGTGACTTTGGTGCTCCATATTAACTCTAGGATTACTTTGCTTACTGTATAAAAACCATTTCTTCAAGAAGAAGAGAGTATCTCTCAATACCCTCTTTAGATACGACGTATGAATTCAGTAACCTTGAGCTCTACTCATTCCTTTGGGCAATAACACGTGCAACTCATGTTGGAGATGCCGTGAGCTCAGCACCTTGCCTCATTTTATTTAGATCACACTGAATCAATCTCTATCTTATGACCAAAAAGAAGAATGCAGTAGAAGGTTTTATACTTTACAAATTATTAAAATCTCAGCCAACTTCATAGAACAGTGATTGACAAGACTTTAGTTAGATAACACACTTGCAGTCTTAGAGAGACACGCCAGGGACACATCTGATAACAGAAGCTAAAAGGGAAACACCAGCGAAATATCCCGAAAGAATTAAGGGGTGCTCCTCTAGGAAGGTGACACAGCCAAGAGCCCAGCTTATGTGCCTTTATACCAATTCATGGAGCATGGGCAACAAACAGAAAGAGTTGGAAGCTACAACCATGCTGCTAGAAAGCTATGACCTTGTTGCCATTACTGAAAATTGTTGGAACAAATTCCACGCCTGGAGTGTGACTATGGATGGCTACAGGCTATTTAGACGAGGCAGGGGAGGAAGGAGAGGTGGAGGCGTTGCCCTCTGCATCAAAAGGTGAATTGAGTGTGAAGAGTTGTCTTTGAAGAACAGCTATGAGCAGGTCAAAAGCCTGTGGGTAAGAATCAGAGACTGAAGCAAAAAAAGGAAACTTTGTGGTCAGCATCTACAGGCCTCTGATCAAGGGGATCCTACTGACGAACCCTTCTTGCTCCAGCTACAGAAGGCATCATGCTCACAGGCTCGTGTTCTCCCCGGGGGCTTCAACCACCCCGACATCTGCTGGGAAAGTTGCATTATGCGCTGTAGGCAATCCAGAAGACTTCTGGAAAACATGGAAGATAACTTCCTGACACAGGTAATAGACAGCTCTGCCAGAGGGAATGTGATACAGGATCTTATGGTCACCAGTGTAAGAGAGCCAGCTGGGGACATCAAGATTGGAGGGCAGTGATCATGCATTAGTGGGGTTTGCAGTCCTGAGGGAGCCTACAAGAAAGAAGAGAAATGCTTTACAAGAGCATTTAGGGACAGGACAAAGGGAAATGGCTTCAAACTGAAAGAGACTAGGTTTAGATTAGGTATTAGGAAGAAATTCTCTGTTGTGGAAGTGGTGAGGCAGTGGAACAGGTTGCCCAGAGAAGCTGTGGATGGCCCATCTCTGGAAATGTTGGGTGGGGCTCTGAGCAACCTGATCTAGTGAAGAGTGTCCTTGCCCATGGAAGAGGTGTCACACCTAGATGATATTTAAGGTGCCTTCCAATCCAAACCATTCTGTGGTTCTATGTTAATGCTGGGAGGTCAGATCCACCTAGGCTTACATGTTTATTTTTATCTTCCAACTCTTGTTGCTAAGGCAGTAACTCTAAGAAATAGCCTGAAAAAAACCTCTTGTCTTGTACACACAGTGCTGTTGATTTACACTGGCAATAAGTTTTGATCTTAAAAAACCCAGGAAGTTTATGCTATTTGCACTAAGTTTTCAGGAGGGATAATAAATACTTGATTTTAAATGCTAGTAAGTGATTTAAAAATTTCAACACATTAAAATACAAAATACTAAGTTAAGCTATTTATTAAAATCTTTATTGAGGAAAGACTGAAAACCCACTTCCCATGTATTCATGCTTGGCAGAGATTTGGGTCTGAGCCAGTAGAAATCTGTTCTAGTAGTCCTGAAGGAGATAAGGTTGTCTATAAGGATTTTTCTTTGTTTGTTTGTTTGAGTTTGAAATAACAGGGCAATGATCTCCATTGAATATCTGAAAGATAAATTGGTCTTATTATAAAAAAAACAAACCTCTGGATGTCTAAATAGAGAAATTAATCATGTGCATTCCAGATTGCTTTAAATTCTGATATAAACAACTACTCTTTGTATATCAACTTTATTCTCTAATTGTAATTTACTCTTCACATACCTTTATGCTTGATATTTCAGAATGATGACTGCTACAAGATTTTTAGAATAACTCACTATTGCAAGCTAAGAAATTACTTCCTTTGCACTTCAGAATCATTGCATAAATGCAGGATAAGGACAAGCAGCAGTTTTATAGAAATTAATATGAGGAAATAATTAAGCTACATGTAAGTCAAACTTTTATTTACCCCCATACAAAGACAATCAATATATTGACAGATAATTTAAAAAAAAAAAAGTCTAGGTACCTAGTCCAAGGTATGGAAAGGAGATCTTCTTCTCTATCCTACGTTGCTGGGGTCTATACTGGGGAGCTGCATTCAGGTCTGGACACTGTACACCCCAAAAGTTCATGGATCAAAATGAAACTAATGTAAATTAGCAGTTGTATAGAAACAAAATGTATGAGAGCAGGTTTAGAAAGGAACTTATTTCATAAATAAATATTTCATAAACTTTTTTCTAAAACTTAAGACTGAGTACAGAAATGTTGATGCTCTCCCAATTCATCAAAGACTATTGCTATGGGGAAGGGAATAAAATGTTCTTTATGTTCATATTTAAGTAGCTTTCAAACCAAGCAAAGCAGATTCAGGTTACAGTCTAAAAATAGCTTTCTGATGGTAACAATAATGAAACACTGGAATAGTTTGGTATGAGTAGACTGTGGACACCTTTAAACAAAGGTTAAGTAAACACCTCTAGGTAGGTTCATAGCTAGAGCTAATATTGCCTTAGGTCCGGAAGGTTAACTAAAGGTGACATTCCAATCCTCTGTCATTCCATGCAAGCCATGCAGAAACGTATATAGAAGAACAGAAGTTTGCCTAAGTGTATTTAAGACAGATAGGGTGAGGGGACAGGGAGTGAACCAAAACCAACCTAGAAGATGTATTAACATATTCTATATGTCATGGCTCACATTTCATTATCAGATCGTTACCCTTCTGTCAGTGAAAACTCTTAGTATTGGTTTGAAATGTAAGAATGTTTGTATTTATATAATAGGCACATGATGATAAAATAAGAAAAATATGTAGTGGTAGGAGCTACAGTAGAACAATCCAGCTTCCACTGGGAAAAGGATTAATGGTTAGATACCCAATTTTTGCTAGGTGTTCTTGTGTTCACATAATTTTTTAAAGCATTCTATTCCATCTAGATATGATTTTATTTTTCCATAGAAAAGTGTTAGACAACTGCATTTTCCTTGTGCTTTATACCTTCGAGAATTTAGCCCAATCTGCAAATAAATATAAATCTTTCCTACACAACGGCTAATACAGCCGAAGCACAAGTCAGGGCCCATGCAACAGTAACTTTCAGATGGTTTTGAAATGCTTCAGCACTGAGCTAGAGTTTATTTCAGATATAAAATAGATAGAACAGGTGCTATCAAACAGTTTTATTTCCTTTGTGACATAAAGCCTCAATCCCATGAATGACAGCCTAGGTCTTTCCAAATAGTAAACTTGATGAGAAATGGATTGAAGAGGTTTACAGTGATAACCTCAAGGCATAGAGGAGACAGTACTATAGAGAGAAATATGGAAAAATCTAGCCAAACTTAATGTGGAAACTAAATGGGAAAATTCTGTATTTTAGGTGGGAAGAGAAATTTAGGGAAGAGAAATTTCCCTATCATACAATTTTTCCTCATAATGGAAACTTTAAAGAACAATAAATCAAATTTCACAATGAAAAATATTTACTTAAAAAAGCCCCCAAACACTCTAAATGTTATAATTCAAAATGTTTAGAGCAAGGAAAATAATTTTTCTTCAGATAATTCTGCTTTATTATTTAATTTGATACACCTTAACAGAAATGTATAGAATAACAAATCAGTTCATCAGTTCTTACTGTTATTCTTGATCCTATCCCTGAGGAGGAAGGAGCAGCAGAGACAATGTGTGATGAACTGACTGCAACTCCCATTCCCTGGCCCTCTGCCACGTGGTGGGAGGAGGTAGAGAAAATCAGGAGTAGCATTTGGCCCAGGAAGAGGGGAGGGGTGGGGGAAGAGTGGTTTTGGTTTTGGGTTTTGGGTTTTTTTTTTTATTTCTAATTATCCGACTCTGGTTTTATTGGCAATAAATTCAATTCATTTCCCCAGTTGAGTCTGTTTTGCCCATAACAGTGAGTGCTGAGTGCCCTCTCTCTCTCCTTATCTTGACCCACAAGCCTTTCATTATATTTTCTCTCTACTGTCCAGCTGAGAAGGGGAGTGATACAGCAGCTTTGGTGGGCACCTGTCATCCAGCCAAGTTAAACTCACCACACTAAGATAAGGTAGCTTTGCTTTTGGTGAGGTGGTTTTTGGTTCCACTCAAGAATTTATTCCACTTAAGCAAAACCAGCAAGTTTAACAAGGTAAGAGGCTACTGTGTCACTCCTTCAAAACTATTTAAGTGCCTATGATATTTATTAACTAGCTGGATTTTGATTTTAAAAATACCCAAAACAAACAACCAAACAAAAATGAACCAAAGAAACAAATGAACAAAAAAGTGGGGTTTTTTTCAGATGTAAACACTTGTTTCAAGAAAATAAAGCCCAGAAGCTGACAAATCCAGAAAATTGTCGCATTTAAAAACAAGCACTGTCTTTCACACTGAGTAAAGATTTTAATGCTGTATTAGATGAAATGGGAAAAAGAAAATCAGGTAAGAATCAAATCTGGAAAAAGAAACCATGCAGTATTCACGCAAGGGCATGGCTCCACACACAAGATGGAGAAGTGCAAAGCTTTTATTGCGCAGCAAAATATTCCCTAAATACCAGTACCCGACAGGATATCGCACATATAAACAGGAAAGATGTCCCCTAATCACCTGGGATAGTGCACAGACATTGCCTATTATGGTAATAGGTAAACAATACCCTATAAGGTCACAAACTACAATTATCACATCTCATAGGTCTGACACTGTCCAGAAACCCATAATCCTCTCTCAACCCATCCTTGGTGACCTGGATGCACTTCCAGGATCACCCCTGAGTCCAAGAAAGAGGCTCTCTCTCTGGATCTCAGGGCCTATCTCTCTTCCAGAGAGAGATATCTGGAGATATATATCTATCTATCACCCCAACAAAACCACCCTGAAGAAATACCATTTATCTTGTTGTTTCCAGCCAAACAATTGAAATAGTTAGGTAGTGCAAGACGGGCAAGATAATGAAAATGAATACAGGGATCCGTATTCATCCTATCTAATTTTGAGTGCATAAATAATGTAGAAACTTAAGAACTTCTATGCCTAAGGTTCTGTAAAAAGTCTATGTAAAAGGACAGACTCCTGTACATGGTGCTTTTCTTCATTCCAAATCTTAAAACCACTTCATGAAAGTTATGTCTCTTGCAAGCTATAGTGAACAACTGGGGCAACCAGTATTATTCTAAGCATAATGAAAAAGAAGGCCTGCATTCAAATAAATGAGAGCTAAAGAGAAAGGCTAGGAATAAGGTATTTAGAACACCTTTATCAACGGGGATGAACAGAAATTATTCCCAAAGAAGGAAAAAAAAAATTAAGCTTCACTGAGATGAACACATGCCTGTATATGACTTTCAGTTGTAAAGGTATACAAGATCTAAGCATGCAGATTTACACAGATGTGGCCCTATTGATTCAAGACAATTAGCCTTTAAGTAATTAGAGTATTCAAAGCCTTTTGGAGTTTTACGGGATTTCTTTGAACTGCTTAATTTACGTCTCACACCTTAATTTACGAAGTTTGAAAATGTAGGAAAAATATGATCCCAAATAATAGGGAAAACACTTGTCAATATTTTACACTCCTAGTTTATGTTAGTTTATAGTATAAAACTTATTCATTAATTTATATTCCCAAAAAAAAAAAAAAAACCCAGAAATTTGAATATTGAACCCAAAATTTAATCTTCAGCTATTAACATTTTTTTCAGGGAATTGTTTGTTTTGTTGGGGTTTTTTTATTCTCCACATTTATAGCTGGTAATAGTACTGGATCTGCTTTTTGATCAGTTTACAGCAGGTCCAGCAGAGTAATTGGACTGTTCAGTAGATAGCTACGATACCATAATTTCTTCCCCTTATTCTAGTTCTGGCAAAGAGTGAATATTTCAAAGAGTGTCTACTGTCATCTACTGTCAGAAGTTCACAAGAGAAAGTCTTCATTGCACTTCCTTTTTCCTCTAAAATACATGACAATTCATTTTTGAAATGTGAAGAATTTCTCAAAGTGGAAGAATCTTCATCTCTGCTTCTTATGTACTACTGGAATATAAATAATAAAGAATACTTTTATAGTAGCTATACTGCTGTTGTATAACCAGGTTTTGCGGGGGGAAGAGGGAGGCTACAGGGGGTGCTTCTGAGAGAAGCTGCTAGAGGCTTTCCCCATGGCCAGCAGAGGCAACGACACTTGGCTCCAGGATGGACCTGCTGCTGGCCAAGGCCGAGCCAATCACGAATGCTGTTAACGCCTCTGTGATAACATATTTAAGAAGGCAAAAAATAGTCATTGGCCAGATGTACTTACGGCCAAAGAAGAGCGGAGTGAGAACATGTGAGAGCAATAGCTCTGCAGACACCAAGGTCAGTGCAGAAGAAGGAGGAGGATGTGCACCAGGTGCCGGAGCAGAGATTCCCCTGCAGCCCGTGGTGCAGCCCATGGTGAGGCAGCTGTGCCCGTGCAGCCCATGGAGGACTGCAGAGGTCCACCTACAGCCCATGGAGGAGACCCATGCTGGAGCAGGTTTCCTTATGGGATTTTTGACCCCATAGGGGACCCACACTGGAGCAGGCTTTGCCTGAAGGACTGCACCCCATGGTAGAGTGACCCATGCTGCAGCAGTCTGTGGAGAACTGTTGCTCATGGGATGGTCTCATGTTGGAGAAGTTCACGGAGAACTGTCTCCCATGGGAGGGCCTCAGACTGGAGCAAGGGATGGACTCCTCTCCCTGAGCAGTGGCAGAAACAACTTGTGATGAAATGACCGTAATCCCCCATTCCTCCTGCACTGCTGGAGGGGGGAGGTAGAGCTGGGAAAGAGGGAGGAGTGAGGGAAAGGTGTTTTTAAGATTTGTTTTTACTTCTTATTATCTTTCTCTGATCTTGTTAGTAATAAATTCAATTCATCTCCCCAAGCTAAGTCTGTTTTGCCCATGACGGTATTTGGTGAGTGATCTCTCTCTGTCCTTATCCGAACTCATGAACCTTTTATTATATTTGCTCTCCCCTGTCCAGTTGTGGAGGGCAGTGATAGAGTGGTTTTGGTAGGTGCCTGGCATCCAGCCAGGGTGAACCCACCACAGCACCTTTCATTACAATATGCATATTATTATGGCAGTACACACTGGATTGTTTTACAAATTTACAGATGATGTTACCAGTTCACCAATTAAGAAAGGTGAAATTTAATCCCAGTGATATCAAATGGTGTTTTATGGTGGAACAGCAGTTTCCCCAAACAAAAGAAAAGAAAATAAGGAGGTTTAATGCTTAATCTTAACTTGACACAAGTTAGCAGAGTATGGGCATCTGTCCTGGTTTAAAAGAGAGATGGAAGGTGGGAACTTCCTGGAATGGAAAGATGACCCCCTCCCTCCAAATTAATATAACTTCAAAATTATGGGACTTCCAGGCAAAAATATGAGAAAAGAATAACAGTTCTTTACTATATATAAAAAAAGACGAAAACCACAACAACAACAGCAACAACAAAACCAGAAAACCCCATAACGGCCTTTTTCCACCTGTCAAGCACTTTCCCCTTTGGTCTAGTTATGACCACAACCGGCAGGGGTGCTGTTGATCTGTGTCGAGGCAGAAGGGCTGCCGTAACTCCCCTGCGGCTCGAGGGGGTGCTGTTGGCTCTGGTGAATCAGAGGGGCTGCGATTGTGTCAGAGCACCCCTGAGGCCACAGGGAACCAACTCAGCAACCTCCCCAGGTGATGGTGGGAACTCAGGTGAAGGGGAGGATGGGAGATGGCTCCTTTTGCAAAGCTCACAGGCTTTACTTCAGATACATATACGTACATAAGCAATGGAAGAGAATCAGAATTTAAGTAGCTTTAGACTGTGCCATTCACATCATTCTGGCTGGAAGTAAAAATGTTTCTAACATTGGTTGTTCCTGAAAATATCTGAAGGGAAAGGTATTTTGAGTACTTTAAATATCTTTGTTACTTGTAATTCAGGTGTTGTATAAGCTTAAATAAGAACTTCAAACAATGTATAAATAGTTTTGGTCCTGTTTAGATCCACTGTATTGATAGTCAAATTAATTTTCATTTAAGTTTTTTGGGTGGATTTTTTGTTTGTTTGATTGGTTGGGGCTTTTTGTGAAAAGATAGTGTGATAATTTTTTAAAAAGGATTCCCTCTTTGGAACTTAAGTATACATAGTATACCCATAAGTAGCCTAAGACACCTAATATTGTTGAGCATCTCTACCGTTCACATCACTTTTCCTGCATTTTGCAACTAAGCAAAACTAATTATTGTGAAGAGAATCAGCAATATAAATTTGGATGGGAATAAAAGTCTCAGACTTTTAGTTTCTAGGTCTCACACCTCTAAGGAGACCTATTAAATTAATATTTACCTGAAGCATTTTGAATGCGGGCCATAAATCTTAAAACAAAGAGGCATTACCTATTTCATGGATAACAAGGAAGTTTGCTTTGGGAAGGCTAATAATTCAGAGAGGGCCTTTGAGAATGAGTAATTTTCATTTTTTTCTAATTCTTGAAGAGTCAATTCCGCCTTGTAAGTATATTGAAAGTTTAGGATAGATAAAAAGCAACGCTCAGGCAATGTGGAACTTGAGTTTCTTGTGGAGAAGGGTAGGCAACAGGACTTATTTCTACCTTAAAGAGCAGATCTTTAAAGTCCTTTGTAAGACTGACCATAAGGCTAACACTTGATTAATGCTCTGGTGAAAACATTTTTCTCAGCATTTACTGTAATTGCACAAAAATAAGAGGATATGCTCAAAAAAGTGTGAAAGCCATTTTAATAATACAAATATAAAAACCCATTTCAGTCATACAGAACTGATGTTGGTACCTGCAAGAAGTGAACAGAATTTAGACTGTTAACATTTGTTATTAAAACGTGAGAAAGGAGACAGAAAAATAAATCAAAACCCCCAAAACAACCAACCAACCAACAAACTTAAACAAGCAAATAAACAAACAAAATGCAGCAAAAAACTAGCAACAAAACAAACCTAAACACTGAGTTTCCAAAGGATTTTCAGGAAGTAATCTCAGCCACAAAATAATTTCCTACATTAATTTTGAATGCTGAGTCTCTTTGCTTTTTTAATAAACATTGAAGACTTCTGCTATTGCTTCAGCTCTTTCCTAAAATACTGCAATGTGTGCTCTTTAATAAAAGAGCTCTGGAATAATATTCCAGTTGGCAAATTTAATAAAGCTCTAGGGTGCATTCTGAAATCCTTCCTCTAGTATGCAAATAAATGCAAGCTGTTCGTAAAATGCTAAAAACACAAACCTGGAATGACACTGGATTTGAATGACTGCTGCTGAAAACACTATTTTACTTTAAAAAATATAATTTAATTTGTACATTAGAGAACACTAGGGTTACTTATTAGCTAGTAAATGATCATTTTCCTTTGTAGTATGCCATCTCAAATAATGTATCTCTGTTTCATTGGCACAGGTTCCACAAATTTATAAAAGTGACAATGTTTTTAAATCATAGGTAAAACCATGAAATTCCAAATTTGAACCAAAAATACAATATTCTTTTTTGGATAATTTGCAAGAATCATAGAATCCTTAAGGTTTGAAAAGACCACCAAGATCATCGAGTACATCTGACTGAACACTGCCACATTTACAAGATCATAGCACTAAGTGCCACATCTACTCGTATCTTGAAAACCTCCAGGGCTGTTGACCCCACCATCTCATGGGCAGTTCTTTCCAATGCTTAACAAAACTTTCTGTGAGAAATTCTTCCTGATGTTCAACCTGAACCTCCCCTGGTGTAATTTAAGACTATGTCTTCTTAAGACTTTTTCCAGTCACTGGTTGCGTGAGAGAAGAAGCCAATCCCTACCTTGCTAAAACCTCCTTTCAGAGCATTGCAGTGAGACCTAAGGTCTTCTTTGAGCCTCCTTTTCTCCAGGCTAAACAACCCCAGCTTCCCAGCCACTCCCCATAGGATTTACTCTCTAGACCCTTCTCCAGCTCCATTGCCCTTCTCTGGACACACTTCAGCACCTCAGTNAGGTCTTCTTTGAGCCTCCTTTTCTCCAGGCTAAACAACCCCAGCTTCCCAGCCACTCCCCATAGGATTTACTCTCTAGACCCTTCTCCAGCTCCATTGCCCTTCTCTGGACACACTTCAGCACATCAGTGTCATTCTTGGGGCCCAGAACTGGAAACAGGACTTAAGGTGTGGCCTCACCAGTGCCAAGGACAGGGGGACAATCACTGGTCCTGCTGGCCACACTATTTTTGATACAGGCCAGGATGTCACTGGCCTTCTTGGCCACCTGGGCACACTGCTGGATCATGTCTAGTGGGAGGCTGAAAAACACTCCCTGGTCCTTTTCCACCAGGCAGCTTTCCAGGCATTCCTCCCCAGCCTGTGACGCTGCATGGGGTTGTTGCAACCCAAGTGAGGGACCTGGCACTTTGCCTTATTGAACCTCTTACAATTAGCCTTGGCCCATCAATCTAACCCATCTAGATCCCTCTGAAGAGTCTTCCTACTCTCAAGCAGATCAACAATCCCACCCAACTTCTTGTTATCTGCAAACTGACTGAGGATGCACTTGATCCCCTCATCCTGATCATCAGTAAAGTTATTAAAGAGGGCTGCACATGACTCCAGTCACTACCACCTTCTAGGCCCAGCCATCCAGCCAGTTTTAATCCAGCAGAGGGTGCCTGCACCTGTCTAATCCGTGGGCTGCAATTATCAAAGGCTTTACTGAAGTCCAGGTAAACTCACAAGATTTTGGGCCCCAATGGGATTCACCTGAGGTATTTTGGCCCCAGTGGGATTCACCTGAGGCCCTGCAGCTGTTTATGGTTGGTTTAGCAACACCCTGACCATGTCAGCCTCTCTCTCTGCCGGGTCTTTCTGCTCTCTCTCAGCTTGCCCTGACTTTAGGAACCTACTGCCTAACGCCTTCAGGTGTTTTGCCCCAGAATTTACTGTAGTCACTGCTGCTGTCACTGCTGTCACTGTGTACCTTGCCAACTTTTAATGAATTTATGCATTTCATGGATACATTTATGGTGTATTTAATGCATCCTAAATTTTTATTGAATTTGTAACCTTTACAGCATTTTGATCCTTTCTATTTACATATGCTTAATCATTTTAAAAATAGGTTGGTGGCAAAGCTTGGAAATTTTCAATTGAACAATTTTTTCTATTATAAATTGAAATACATTCATTTTCTTTTCTTTCTGTAACATTTCATTTTCAGTTCATCATTCGAAGTTATTTCTTGTAAGAGAAAAAATAAAGATGAACTTTAAAAAAAAAACCCACCAACTAAAATAATCTGACTCCAAAGGAAAATTAATTTAAATCAGTACAACAAAATCTATAGGCAATTTACTCCATGTTATGAGAATTAAAATAAGTGACTTTTAAAATGTCTGTATCATAGTGCAGATTTTTACACAGAAGTTTATAAAGGAAAAAAAATTATCTTTTAGAAACTCGTATTGGTCCCTATGACAGATTTCCAATTGAAAATATAATGTCAGAAAACAGAAACTTAATATAGATGTCTACAACCATTCTACTCACTCAAGACTTCCTTTTTTTAGATATAAAGATGCACTTAAAGGAAGTAGTTTGTCTAATTTCTTTCAGACATCTGTTTAAGATGAAATGAATCACATCACAAAATTGCTTAATTCGCTCTATGACTATAAAGTCAGTCTGTATGTATAAATTCCAGACATGGGAATCTGAAACAGAGATTAGTGGTTTTATGAACATCTACCCTTTAGCAAAGTTAGTTCCCTGATTTTTGTCTCAGAAAAGCATATTTTACAGCTTCTGAATTTAAAGCTAAAGTCCCTTTTGTTTTTTTTTTAGTCAGCAAAAGATGTATTTAACACAATCTTAGTAGGACTATGTGTAACAGAGAACAGAATTAAGTGCTTCTAACTTTATGAAGTACAGAGGAGCAGGATAGCACTTGAATTACATTCAAAAGGTACCGTTTGTGCACTAAAAAAATGTCTTAATAATACTTTCTGTTGCAGATACAGTAAAAGTTGTAAGTTTGTTTCCATTTACAACCAGGAAAAACAAGGAGAGCTTTGGAAAGACTACATTAGAGTCAAACTACAGCTTCTAGAAATTACTAACAGAATGAGAACTTAATCACACCATCACTTTGGAGACAACAGTTCAGTACTACTATACCTCAATTTTTCAGCGGCAGAAGTTGTAGAATGCGTAGAACAGAATGTATTTTAGAAAAGACAAAGACAGCCAAGTTGTCATGAGCCTTCTCATGTGTTAGGACTACTCTAACACAAAATGATTTGAGGTTACACTTAAATGGGTTAGGAATGCTCAAAGGGTTTCTCTGTTGGCTTTACTGTGGGAGTGGTAAACTCCAGGTAAGTGACGGTCATCAATAGCTGTCAAGAGTAATGTGTTCCATTACACCTGCAGCATTCGTAAGAAGATAATGTCCCTTCTGCTGTAAAATCCTGACAAGTTATATTTATTTTCTACCTTCGTTGAAAAGCTTAGTATAAGTTGCTACTTGGTATTTCAGTAAAGAAAGGATGTGTCATTCTGTGCTAAAACTTACAATGATTTGACAGTGTATTTAGCTCTGTGTTAAATAGAAGTACTTTTTCATCAATGTTCTGTGAATAGCAATTCTGGCAGTAGCACATGACACCCTGAAAAAATGTAGCTTTTAGATAAATCTTAACATAATGTATGGAACACTTAATTGTTATCTCAAAATGAAAAAAAGAGTAGCAACCTAACTAGCTATAATTGTTAAGTACATTCTTCTTTGCTGTTGATCACCTGAAGAAAAACAAACCCAAAATTTTAATAACTTTAGTAGAGCAATTTAAACAGTAGTGATTAAATCTGATTTTGCAATGAAACTGTAAGAGCTTCAAGTTACAAACAAAGGTAATTCTCACGGGAAAGTAAAGTAGAAACTATTAAATTGTACAGTGTTAGTCTTTCTGTTTCCAAGTGTTTCATTCTTATCATCATTTTTAGTAATGCTTCACTACTTGGAAAAAGCACTTGCAAATGTATCAGAATAAAATTTATTATAACTTCCACTGTCTGTCCCTCTGTTGCCTTTTCCTGGTCTTAAAATTAAGAGCCAGACACGGTTAAGGGAAAAAGGGGTTTTTACCTCGGTATTTAATTCGGGATCCTTAAGATGCACCACTTCGTCAAGGTGGAATGCGCTGAAATGCACACACACGATAGATTGCACATACAATTTATAGACCTTGCAAATTAGCATATCTATCAAAGATTCTCCAGTGAGAGGCTTGAATGATTAGCATGATATCCCCCCATTTTGAGGAATTCTCCCCTGGATGGGCCTAATCTTAGTTTACAGGACATGTTTTAGATAGGACCTTGGTTTCTCAGGATAGCGTAGGGCTTTCCAGCCTCCAGCTGCGAGGCCTCTAGGATGTTTGGTCTCCTGGCTTAACAGAATACTAGGACTATGCTAAATTATCAGACTTAAGGAATTACAAGTATGCATGCTAAAAGCACTGAGGATACATAAAACCTATATAAAAGGGTATATAGAAGGTATATAAAAGAAAAGGCAAAAAATCATCATGGAATCACCTCCTCTTCTACTTTTATGAATTTGTGAGTTTTGGTGAGTAGGTCAGAAGTGAAAATTGTACTACTAGCACATAGCACATACTTATTTGGTGAAGTATTAAGAATTGTCAGAACTGGATACGCTTTTATGCATATATGTATGAGTTGATACATATGTCCAGCATCTAGACACAACTGTGATGAGAAATTTCAAACATAAAAAATTATTTTTTTCTAAAATTATTCATTAACATGTTATGCTATTGGCTTATTCTTACATAATATTAATCATTATTACTGCACTTTAAAAACTTTGTCTTTAGCACTTGTATCATAAATAAGCTCTTAAAATACTGTGGAGCCAAAGCTGTTTAGTTATCATTGATATCTATAGTCCTTGGTGACTGTGGTGGCTGAGGCCCAGGAGATTGGTCAGGGAGTTCATTGTTGAAAGATGTCAGAACTGAAGTCAGCCTGCCTCTTTCTTCTCTGATTTTCCTGGTTTATACCTGAGGTTTCTGTATTGTTGTGCCCCTCACAAAGAGTCTATGAGGGAGTTTTATCTGCTCCTGATACTGCTTTTATAATTTTTGAATGGAGCGGTATTTTTGAATACATCTTTCTTATATATTTGAATACAGAATATATGCAGAATGCCTTGCCTATTTGTAATCTCTCCTTTTGCTTATCCCATGCTTTTACTAATTTTTATTGCTTGAATCTGTTGCCTCTTTGGTGGTCACACAGCTCATATACTTACACAAAGTGTTCATACATTCTCTTTAGCTATGCCATAACTCTTTAACAGAATGCTTATATACTACTGCTGTTTACACTAGTTTATACTACTTCACTATGCTTCTGTTCAGTTATATCCTGGCTAATGTAGTTACAATTTATAGACCTTTATTTTGTCTATGAACTCTCTTACCTAAAGAAAATCATAGTAATAATAAAAACGACACAGACTGAAGCTGTTTCATATTTACTTTTTACTAGCAAAATTATGCCACATTTCTAATTATTTTGTGTGTACTGTTACCCGTTCCTTCATTTTAGAAGCCTGATTCATGAGTTCATTAAGGTTAGTCAATATTTAAGCAGTTTTTTAACAGTAGGTACATTATACAAGTTAGTGAGGCTTGTTATAAAGGTAAGCCTCTGCTTAGGTACTTTGATGAGATGAATTTTGAGGCCACATCTACCCTCTGAAACAGTGCACAGTAGAGGCATCTTTACACCTTTTTGATTTGCCAGCCTCCAGGATGAGAATTGGCATATTCTCATGAATGCGACTTTTTTCTGATTCAGAATGAAAGCTCTGTAGTCAGTGTGAAAAATGACATCAATGGTTACACTGAGTTTGAGAGCCTGACTTCAATCCCTGCATAGATTTGAAATGGTTAAATGTGTTATCTGGTGTCTCAGAGCTGAGATGGAGTATAATCTTTCTCTTGAATTAGACAAATAACTTCAAATAATTTTATCTATCTGCTTTATTTTGTTTCAGTGGAAAAATATTACCTCAAGTAAGTTTCTCTAGAAATGTAAATCTGCTCTCCAGCACAACAAAGTCCTTGGCTCTGCCAGGGTAATAGGTCTTTGCCTGGCCAAGTGGAGCAATAAGAGCTTCAACAAGGTACTGTGGTAAAATGGAACATCAGGTCAGACATCTCAAAAACGTCTCTGAACTAGCTGTATTTTGGTCTGTTATAAGTGAGTATTTTTTTCCCCTCAGTTGCAAGCTTAGCAGCATAAGTTAGCTCTAATACTGTGGACATTAAAAGGAGAAAGTCAAAAATAGATAAGGACAAACAACAGACAATTATTTTATGCCATACGATGTATTCAGAGTATGGGAGATGTTAGTGTTATAAGTCTAACTGTTCTTTCCTGCAAACCATTTCCTAGGAAGCAGTCATGATTGCAGTACAATTATTCTTGTTAATTACATCAATATAGGACGTAATATTGTGATCTGCATATCAAGTATTTATAGGCTGCCATAAAATCCACTTGAAAGAAGTACAGGCTGCTCATCCATGTTAGTTTTCTACTTGTTCATTGCACAAATTAGCAGTGATCATTAAAGACAAGAGAATCAGTGAAGTATGAGAATCCCACAGAAGATGTATCTGGAACATATAGTAATAGTCATAGATTTCTGCTACAATTTTTCTGTCTCTTTGGCAAAAATTTAAGTCTTGAAAAGGACTAAAATTAACAACGAAAATCTCGTCCTCATTTGTTTGTGTTTCCTCAGTTGAAAGACTAGATGCTTAGAGATGGTTTTTACACTGTAACAATAAACATTTGTGTATGTCTTTTCCCATGTAGTTCTAGTGTGGGCTAGGGTCCTAAGAATAATGAAGAATGTTGCTATTGCCTGTGAAATTGTAATCTATTAAAAAAGCATGTTTATCACAACATACATTTTCACAGCATTTTACTCTTACAGTATTATCAGGGAAAACTTGAGGAACTCAATAAGAAACATTCCTTTCTTTGCTTGTTTATTTCCAGCAGATAGTCAATTGAGAATGCTAAGGTAAAGGTTGTGCTGATATGTTTTGAAGGCAGTTATATCTTGCTGTGCAATTCTATCAATTCTAGTTTGGATGTTTCAATTTCTCAGAAAGATTCTTCAATTTTCTGAAGTCTTGATAAAGTTCTAAGAGAGCTAGAGCAACAGATTGAATATCTGCAAGGACAGAATTTAAAAGAAGCGTTACAGGATATGTAACAGAAAGCAGACTGTACTTCCAGGTCATAAATGACTCTAAGGAACTGAGATTACAAGAATATGGATGAAAAGTTTGAGTTATATTGTCAAATTTTAATATAAAAATGATTACATTTTTTAGTACACCAAAAATAACTGTAAACTGATAGTGAGCGTTCCATGGAATGTCTGAGATTCTACAATACTTATACAGTTATTTTAAGTTAGATTTCTTTTCTGTTGAAGGATATTTTTCTCCTTTTTCTCCTCACTCCTGTTTAGTGTCTAGTTAAGCTTGCGATTCCTTCTTGTTATTATTTCAATGACTTATTTGTTAGCTCTTCATTAACACTGTCATATACCATTTATGTTACAGCTTTACTATTCCTAAGGCTTAATAAGTTAAGTTTATTATTTACTTTTAGCACAGAAACATCTCAAGTATCTGTACTGCATCATGACTGTGAGAAAAAAGAATAAATTAAAGAGGAATTGTACAGAAATAAATTAAATATTTTTCGACTTAGAACTAGGAAAAGATACTCAACAAGGGATAGTCAAAAGCTTTACAACACTTATACAGCATGAGCTTTTGACAGTTCACAAAATTTGTTATATCTTGTTTTGCATGATAAATTTTTAACTGAGTATATAAAACCACACTGAACATAAAAATATATTAAAATATGACTAGATTTTTTAATAGTCTGAGGTACTGAGGAAAAACAACAAGAATGAAAGTAATCATAGAAGAGAAGAGAGAGATAATGGGAAAAGGAGAAAATATACAGTGGTTTTGTAATTGCAATGATGCAGAGAAGAAATAAAAAGAAGGGAAACCAGAACCGTTAGAAAGTTGCATCCTGAATTATTCAGAGCTATATGTTTATCTGTACCTTATTATTGTGATAACTATGAATACAGGAAGTCTGGAATGGATCTGCAAATGGTTGTGATTTTAATTAACTGAAGTATTTGGTCACTGCATCATCTAACTCATTTACCTCATGCCCAGAGTGATTACTGAAAACACAAATCTGATAACCAATCAACAGTGAGAGAATATAACTTAGAATAAAAACTGGAGATTTATTTTGATTTATTTATTTTTATTACATCATACATCTGCTGACTGTAAGAATATGAGCTTATTACGGAAGATACAGGTTTAGGTTCATGCTTAGAAAAGCCTTTGTCCCTTTGGAACACCTTTAGTCCTCAAAATTTTTATTCTTAAGTTAATATGGTTTAAAAATTGAAGGATGAAATTTCATTAGGAAAAAAAAACGTAACAGGAGAATACTGAACAGCTCCAGAATTGTATGTAAAGTAGCCAGCATTTTGTGGGAAAAAAACAAACACCTAAACATGGACAAAGCATTAGAAACAGCTATATCATACATGAAAGAAGAAAACATACTCGGGCAAGATGGGGCTGAACTTAGTGAAGAAAAAGAAAAGAGGAGTTTAAAGTTTACACACTGATAAATTTCTTAAACGTGCGAAATGGATAACGTTAATCAGAAACAATTTATTGCATGAATGTTAAACATCAGCAGAGAAAAAGGATATTGCATCATTAGCCTTAGAGGGGTCTGGGCCTTGTAGGTTTGTTCTGTACAGACACTCACAGAAATAGTGTTTAGGGCTTTATTTTTTTTTTTGGAGGGATGAGGTGGGGGTGGAATTGTGTGTTTCTTTGTATAAGGATGTTCTCACATGTATTCAACTCTTTAGAACAGGACGGTCAGTCCCTCTTTGGATGATGACAAGTCCATTGTAGTCATTATTGCAACACCATCTTCAGCTGGTCCCGCAGAGGCTCCATGAACCTCTGTTTTGCAGCATTCCAATACCCAGCTGGCCTGTTGGTCCTAGTGGGCTTTGTGGAATATAGAGGATCCATTGTTACTGTCTTAAAACTACGTGTAAGACATCTCTGGACTGTAAAAATGCCTGACCTATGTGAGCTTTTCTGTATCTGCAGCAGTGGTTTCTACAGAGCATTTCCAAATGCATTACCTGTTCTCAGTGAGGTCAGTTCTGCAGCAGAAATTTCCTGGGTCTCTAGACAAACCTGTTTCTCCACCTTGATGTTAACACTGATGTTAATCAACACATCTAAACACATCTAAGCATGTATGTTGTACCTATAGTTGCGAGTCACTGTTTGTAATTCTTATTCCCTGAGTGGGAATAACATATCAGAGATAACGCAGGTTTAGTCTTAGATCTAAGAGGACATAAAGGGGGTGCAGAAAATTAGACACACAACCTTTTGGTGAGAGTTCCAGACAATGTATTTTCGGGATAAATGAGCAGTCTGGAATGGTATAATTGCAGCTAGTTCTAGAAGGAAAGAAACAAAAAATGTTCTGGAACAACTTTGAATAAGCTTTCTTCTGTACTTAGGCATTGAGAAAATAATTTTCAGTGGGATAGAACTTTAAAATCCTAGTCCTATGGACTATATCCTCAGAGAAAGCAATAATTCCTATGTTTAAGGATCCCTTAAGAAGGGTAAACAACAACTGCAAATATCTATGTATTAATAGTAAGATACAATCTACAGCTGTAGTGCTGTTAACATGCCCAAGGATTTCAAAGAACTGCTGAGTTGTTTAGAGCAACTTTTGCTCTACTACATAAAAAATAATAAAAACCAAGCTTTCTTCCTCTGACATGACTCCATCATTCCATGAAGGGACAGAACAAACCTCTGCTTGGATATGCCTGGATATGCTTGAGATTTCGCTCTAGTCTGTAATACAAACCCGTGGAATCCTCACTGTATCCACAAGTAGTGGAAAGATGGGCACAAGCTGTTTGTGTTCTGCGCTTTTATGTCCCCTTACTTCAAACAGCTTTATTGTGGCATGCCAGCGTGCCTTCTGGAATGGATGCTTTCTGTTGACTGGTGCACCCAGAGCTGATGTGCACCAGCCAGAGGGCATAAAAATCGATGTTATTTTCAGCCTAATGTAACTTTTTTTTGAGAGAGAATGAGTGTGGTGAGAGAGATGTCATGTCCAAAAGGTCACTCTGATATGTACATAAATTACCAGAATAACAATTTGTGTAAAATCATGGCATCTCAGTTTTTTCATTTATAGGAAGAAAAAAAGCAGTAGTAAACATGATCTCCAAGTGTGTGTCTTCTGTACCATTCCCCCCCTTTTCAAATCACCACCACTCTCCATCACTCCAGAGCACCCTCTGCCCGTTCCTGATACATTCCTTCCAGTTGTTGCCTTCCTAGGTTTTCTGTGCTAGGTTATTGACAAGTACAGAATGAGAGGGAGAAGTCTTTACATTCTGTGTTTGATGAAAGGTAAAAAATAAGGTGTGTGTGAGAGGAGTGTGCTTTGTTTTATTCAAGGTCACAGACAGCTCTCAGAGATCTTGTACACAAAGCATATTTGCCAATGTCAAAATCAAAGCATGGGGCTCTGGAGGAGATTTGCATCTCAGAGTTTATCTGCCATTTGCCTGAAGGTACTTCCTTCCTCAGAAGACACGCCAAACGGGGCCTAAGAAGAAAATGTTTCTAGATGAGGTGTTCCACAAACCTACACATTTTTTGTATATACAAAAAATCCCAGACACTCAACCCCCCCCGGAACAAAACCAAACCAACCAAACAAAAAACGCAAACAAACAAACAAAACAGAAAATAAAAGAAAAATATATGTTCTCTTCTAAGTGAGCATTCAGCGTCTTTCTCAGCAGCATACTATGATGAATGGACAGGAAGGAGAATCAGACAGGTATAGGGTATGGGACAGCCTGCAAACAGCCTCAAAAGAAAGAACCATGCCTGCCTTGGTGTTCTTAAACACATGCATGTACCTAATTTCGTTTAAACTGAAAAATGTTCAAGATTAAGAGGCTGGTCATTAATGTGCAGTGGTATCAGTATCTCGGAAAGGTGTACTTAAATTTGTGACTCTGGGTAGAGAAAATGACAAAAACACAAGGATGTTTAATGGTTTTGATATTTTAGTTTGAGAAAACTTCATTTTTTTGATGCAGTGAGAGGATAGATATGAATGAACAATAACTTAGGTTTAGAAATTCTGCCCATAGTAGCACTAGACTTTATCCAAAACAAGCATGTAAAATAACCTCATGGAAGCTGGAGCCTATCATGAATAACAGCTGCAAGTATAATATTGCTTATAATAAAAAAATATATTCAGGGAGATTAATAGGTAGGAAAACATACATCAGAAGCATGCTTTCATCTTGGACTATCATAGCCAGGAAAATTATGGGTATGCAACAAATACCTTATAATTTATGCAGTGGTAAATACTCTTATGCCTGAAACTTTAAAACCTGCCAAGTTTCAGATGAACATTTCTACCTAAAGGCATCTGCTAAATATGTATGTTTCTTCCTCCAATGAATGCAATCTACAGCACAATAAACTGAATACTGCTATTGAACTATATTTAGTTTTACCTAGTTTTATTAATTTTCCCATGTCAAGAAGACTCACCAGATAGCAATTTGCCTTTTAAGGAGGCATTGACAGAAGTAAGCCATGTGCCACTACTACAGCAAGAAGGAAATGTATTACATCACACATTTAATTTTATACAGTCACCTCTGTATTAACTTGACAGGAACAGAAACTATTCAAACTGCAAAATAGTCTATAGACTATTAAATAAAGCTTTCAAACATAAGAAATGAAGTTCTGAAGATCACTTGTTGAATGAAAACTTAATCAAATTAAACTCCTATAAAACTCCATGACATTACCCAACTGTTTGTATTCTGGTAACTTTTAAAGGCCGTATTTATCTTTTTGTTGTTTTTGTTTTTGTTGATTTAGTTTTATTTAACTTCAAATGTAGTTTATCAGTGCCTGTAATGAAGACACTAACAAAGTTAGTGTGGAATGTGGTGAAAAAAATCCAGTTATATTAGCTGCTGGAAGAGTAACCTGATTAATCTGAGAAATTCTCCAGGTTTAGCAAGAAAAAATAAACCAAAAAAAAAATCAAACAAATAACCCCACACCCCCACCCCTTAAAAAGAAATCTATTCAAAATAGAGGTCGCTGGACCTTGATAATGATATACACTAACATACTCACTAACATAATTAATCTAATACCATGCATTTCTCTTGAAAAATAAAAAGTCCTGTCATTATACAATAGTTTCCATGAATCCATATGACATTATATGATGAGGCAAATCTAAACATTCTACCTACAAATAATTTTGGATGGAAGCAAATCTTCGGAAATTAGTTGCTGACTCTTCTGGGACGTCATTTTCAACAGCTATTCAAAAAAACAAGTTTATTTTTCAAGTAACTCTATTTTTACAGAGTCAGATAATTATTTTCTAAGTTTGGTTAGTTTTGTTGGTTTTGCTGCACAGAGAGACTTTGTATGTAGATATTGACACTGATTGATGAATGAAAACAGAATTCACAAAGACATACAATTCTATCTTTAAATTTATTTGAAGTGCCTGCCTTTGACCACAATTAAGTTCATTATTGCTGGGACATATATTTTCTAACAGTAATATTCATGCTGGGCTTGTACTATACAGTCAGTGTGCTATTACAAAACAGGTAACAGGAATGACTCTTTAATGTTCATGACTTTTCCTAGACAGGTAAAATACATCAAAATAAATTTAATGAAAAAAATCCCCTGTATATTACTACATGTACACAAAAAATCTGTCACTTTTTCAGTCCTTTGTACAAATTACTGTTTACTGGCAGTGATAAAAGTCCTTACTTCAGTGGAAGAAAAATCCACTAACATACAAACTCTCTTTTATGGTTATTATTTGAAAGTCATTACAAATCTGTCTTAATAGAAATTGTAAACATTGGGCTTTATTTGACTTTTTAAAGATAAAATGCTAAAAAATTTAGCACTGCAAAATGAAGTACAAATTTCAACCAATGTATTTGTTTATTAATTTGGTCAGATCTTAATGTTTTATATGTATGATTCTATGCCCTGATTATGTACTAATACTTTTAAACCATGTCTCACAAATATCCTGTTTCAGCATTACTCAAGGTCATTTCCCTAATAATTAAGCCTAATAAATATGCCAACTTCAATTTTTAAATTATCCCATAATTTGACATGTTATTATCTTTTTAGCATCAAATATTTCATATATGATGTGATGAAAAAGGCCAGACTATTTCTAAAACAAAGCTATTGAAATTTTCCCAGTAATTAGGATAGTAAATTTTTAAATACTATCTAATTTTGAAGCATCTGTGGAAAAGGAGTGTGCAAAAAGATTTCTTCCTCCAGGCTTTGGAATTAGGCATAGTGCAAAATATTCTGTCTCATAAAGTAATAGTTCTAATAATTTATTTATTGAAGGAGTCAAAGCTGTAGCTGAAATACAGCAAATTACTACCACTGTTGAATCTTGCTTCAGTGAAACAGAGCATATAATATTTCAGTGTGTTTCAACAATAATGTTTTTGATGAACAAGAAGCTTTTCTGAAACAGTGAAAAATTACTTGGGCATTTGTGGTATTGGTGTGGGAAGTTTCTTCCCTCAGCATTGTTTATTGCAGAACTAAATTTTAATACTCGTAATATGCTTTATGAAAGCTGGTTTGCAATGGCCTTAACAGCCAGCAAGCAGAAAGCTATTTCCAAATTTCAGGAGAAATCTCCTGGTGTCCTGAAGTCATGACAAAGATCTAACGGCAGAGGAATGGATATCTCATCCAGTGTATGTATTTCAGACCATTCTGCTATATCGGAAACATTCTGAAGTCACACTACCAGGTATCAAATCATTTGGAGTGCCATGTGACATGAAAATGGGAAAATCTGGAGCATTTCATGCAATGACAAAGCAGTTCCGACTTCCACTGACATTATTTATTCATTGCTTGTCATGTTATCATACTTTCACCTCCCCTATGTGATAGTTCCCGATTATTAAACAGCTAAACAAAAGTCACTCAAGTGTTTGACTATTCATTACACTATGCCATTAAAAGCAACTTTTGTCCAGAAAATGTAAGATAAATGAAACCATTGATTAAGCAGTCTAAGCGATGTTACCAATGATTCTTCAGTAGCAAATCTGTTACTTAAAACTAATTTCAGGAAGTCCAAGTGACCACAGACAAGCATCAAGCTCACAAAAATGCTAATTTTCCACTAAATGAAAAGCACTGGGTAGTAACAATCTTACAATGTGCAGAAGCACATCCTAACACCTGCCCTTCTATGCTGTACTTGCATCATCCGTGTAGCCACTGACGGCACCTGCTTGCAGCACCTGCTTTCAGTTACTTTCTTCAGATGGTGGTTGGGTAGGTTTCAGTTGTAACTGAATCTTTGCCCAGAAATTCTGTATTTTGAGAAAGTTCTCTTTTGTTCTTTCTCGTAGAATTGAAAATTCCCTGCTTGCATTGTGAAATGTAAATTTCACAATATTTAATAAAAGGAATTTAATAAAAATGAGTGATATTCCTGCCCACAGCAAGGGGGTTGGGCTAAATGATCTTTAAGGGCCCCTTCTGACCAAAATCATTCTATGATTCTAGGACTTTAACATGCTTTAGATATTTAGGGCTCTTCCTAATTAACCTGCATATTTTTCCCAGATATATTCATACAGCCATTTAATGCTTTATTAAAACACTTAGGTTCATCTTCAAAGGCAGAGATTTTCTCCTGGGTGAGCACAGCTCAATGATTTTACACATTCTTTTTCTTTTTCCTTACGCCACACCAATGTTACAGTATCCTCAGTCAGAAAGGAAAACTTAGTTACTGATGAAGTATTTTTAAGAAACCCTGTACTGGAGACAGAGGTATGACATCAAAATAAGCTGAAAAGAGTAGTGCAACAAAGCAGTACTATGGTCCTTATGAAGAGCAATTTTCTCTGTACCAGTCTGATTGTAATCTCTTGACAGGGTTTGGAAAACGCAAAAACCCCTACTACTCAGTAGGCAGTATGCCCAATCAAGTAGAGTAAATGCATTCCTAGAACTACCCACTTTATTGTTGGATTTAATGCCTTATTGATTGAAGCACTGTATTTTGACAAACTCTCGTGATGGTGTATTTAAAGCAAAGATCTGCCAACTGCTACACACATTTATTTTAGGGCCGACACAATGTAGTTTATTTTAATGTCCATAGCTATAGCTGCTGAAGTGGGAGAGAAAAATTATTCAAGTACTCAGGACTTTTTCTAAAGATCATATAGAGACTGAGACACTTGCCTAGGACAGGCACAGTAACATGCAAGTGCACCAAAGTCACTACATTATTCTGCAGGTAACTGCTATGATTACTGCAGGTTCTCAGCACCACAAAAGGAAACATGCGTTTGACCTCATGTCCATCTCCAACAGAGCATGTAAGGCGGGTTCAGATACTATGTGCTTAAAGCAGATGGCTGAAAATAATTGTTCTTTGGGCTGAACTGATGATCAAACTACTAATTGGATTAAGCCGGAGAAGGAACTAAATATGGCTCTTCAAGTCATGAGGTCAAAAAAATCCACATTGTGACCTCAGGAAAGTCACTTAACCTTTCTAAGCCTCAGATTTTCCAGTTACTTCTACTGTCATTTGTTCTGTGCATTGAATATAACAGCAAAGGATGATAATAGTTCACTGAGTACATCAGACTTTTAAGTAACTAATGTTATCAAACTTTTGAACTCATCAAGGAGGAAACAGGTTGATCAGTCATGATCATATAGTTTGATATTCCCAGCAAACTGTGAAGCCTTGTTTGCTTTTTTTTTTTTCCCACAGAGGTTACTGAATAGCAACTTCTTATTGGAAAAGTATATTATTGTTAGAGGGCCCTGCTGGAAATGCTTCCTGTGCATACCCCTGGGTTTTAAATGTACAGATGAAGCTTTTATATTGAAATAATTACAATTTTTTCACTGCATCAGCAACACTACTTTCATTCAAGTGATAAAAAGAATAGTTGGTCTACACATATATTCATCTGCATTTTTACAGTTGGTTTGTGCTTTGTTTTATTATAATACTGTGTTATACACAAAAAGACCCCAAACAAACACCTCACGTAAATAGCAAGAGGGACATTATAAAAGAAGGAATAAGCCAGTTAATACTGTTTGGGTAATTGTATTCATTTACAATATTTGAAAAATTACTACTTTGCATTTTTTTTTATAGAGTTTCCTATTCTGTGCACTATACTTCCTCAATTTCATCACTCAAATGGTAAGTTTAAGACTTCATATATTTTTAAAATATATTTTTCCAAGGAAAATATTTTTGTCAGCTGTGTGGCTTTTTCTTTATTAAGAGTATAAACATGAAAGTTATTAAATGAAGCTCGATGATCAATTTTGACTCCTTTTCCAGATGATTTTGAATATATCTCAGATTTCAAGAGAAAAGAAACAGGAAAAAAAAATAGGTATAAAGTTAGCAAAGGAAAATGTGAAGAAAGCTAACATATATTTATTGAAATGTTTAGATTATCTTAACTTTTTATAAGGTCTTTTCACCATATTCTATGAGGAAAACTGTGGAATATGGGGTTACATTTGTTAAAATGGCTAAGGCTTGTGCTCACCAGCAGGCCCTGTGGGAAAGGCACAGCTGCGGGCCGCAGGGTTGGAAGTTGGTTGAGGGGTGAGAGGCAGTTGCGAGTGAGGAGAGAGTTGGTTGAGAGACAGTTGGAAGTGAGATTGTGATTGGCTGGAAGAACACGTGGCTAGCATACGAACGGAAGCTGATTGGGTGATAGGACGCGTGGACAGCAGCACTGCAGCCGTGCCAGCCAATGGGTGCCCTTCTGCTGTTAAGTTCTGTGAGGCTTCAGCTTGGTCTCAGTTATGTTCGGTTGAGATTAAGGGTATAAAGAGGGCGCAATTTTTGGAAATAACCTGATCTTCTTTGGACATACAAGGGGGTCTGTTGTCTTTGTTCCCCATTGCTACAGAAAACATTAAACCAAATGGAAGGAAAATAACAATATAGAACAGGAAAAAGGGTATAAAAGATGAATTTAGCTTTTTTTTTCCACTTTCTTTTTACACGGTTATTTCTGTTTCTTCTTTATTTTGCCCCTAACAGCCATGTCATTAATGATACTTTTCAACTAAAACAGAAAATACCAGTAACAACATAATTAGACTGTTTCAGTAAGTACACTGCTTGTAATATCCCTAATGAAACTAATAGCAAACACCTATATCCTTAAACCCTAGATTATTATATAACATCTGATTCAAAAGAAAGAAAAAACACAAACTATGTAACATTGGGGGGGATGTGTTTTGTTTTATCTAGAAATTAAATCAGTGGATGGTGTGCAACTACATGCAGCAGCTCAAAGTTAACTCCTATAAACATTTATTGTGTTATTTTGGAATGGATGTTAGTCACCCATCATTAAGTCAGATATATTTGTGTAGAAAATAATTCTTGCCACCATATTCCTTGAAGTTATAAAAAGAATCAGACATCCCTGCTGTGAGAACAGGAATTATTCCTCTCTGCATTTGAAAGAGCATGTATATTAAAACAATTGTAATAATTGTAACTATTTAAGAGCTCGTACATTATAGACTGATATTTCCGACACACATATATTCCCATCAAACTGAATGTTCTGGGACTCTTAAGGTTAAATATGCCAAGAGCAATCAGTTAAAAAGTTTTGAATTCTTTTTCTAAGTGTCCATGTGGTGCCTTATATAAGGGAAATGTAGAACTCTTCCAGATATCAATGTTTCCTTAAAGCAAGTCACACATCAGTTTGCACTAGTTGCATCAACTTTGCATTGGCATTTTTGGACCAAAAAAAAAATTCAGCAAAAGGAAACAAACACCAACAATTATACTACATAGTTACAAAACCACTGATGTTACGCAGCCAAGGAAACTGTCTATTAAATACAGGATGCTCCCCAAAAATGGTTATATCCTACTAAAAATTAATTTACTGGAATTGAACAATTGCTCTGAAATTTAAAGAAACTGGAATAGTTGACATACATTGGTTAACCTCAACAGCTATTCCACATTAGGAATAGAAAAAAGTAAAAATAATTGTACATATCCACCTACACTTCTATGTATGTGACTCTCATTGGATCTTTCCAACAAGCTTGTGTCTGGGAAAAAACCACTTCAGTGGAGAAGACCTTTGGCAGAACCCTTAGGGCATGCAGAAGGAGTAGCATTGGGCTTTCCTTCTCCCCAGCTGAGCAGAAGACAAAAATGTCTCTCATCTGCTTAAAAACATGTCAGAGACAGGCAACTGCTGGATGATTTCTTAGACCCACTTTTGCACGATAGACTGTGGAGGTCTTGCTGCAAATTTCAGTTTATTAGTAATCTTAATTCTGACTTTATGGTGTGAAATGGGGTAGTTGAGGGACATCAGGTGTTCATTAACAGCCAAAGTGGGATTATATAACCCAGGGTGAATGTTTCCAATTGCTTTTGATGCTTTAAAACAAAGCCACTAATTACTTTGTTGTTATTGTATTTACTGTATCTAATTTATGATAGTGTGGTTGGTAGAGTAATTTGCAAACAATTATTATCTTCTATCAAAGGATATTAATTCTGAATAGGTGAATAATTTTTAAGTAAAATGCGTAGCGTGGGAGCTGATCAAGCCTAAAAATTTCAAAACAAATAATCATTTCCCCCCATAGTTTTTAAAAATATGCTTTTTAACTGTGTTATCATGCCTTACAGTCCTGTAAGTCCCTTAGAAGGTCATTATCTTCAGAACAGACCAAAACAACTGGAAAGTGGCTGATAAACAAAACCATTAACCCAATTTTTCCATTTACTTTGAGGATTCAGAAACAAGTGCTGCAACACAAACCCTCATTAAACAGCTTTTTGTTTCATTTCCAGTAACAGTATACATCACACTCCTTCATTTCAGAATTGAGTATGTCACTGTTATGTAATTCAGTATAATTTAGGGAATAAATGACCATTTCCTTTGAAAAACTTCGGTCTGAACTGGAACACACATTCAATGTGGACATAACAACTAAGAGCCTGGTCAGATTCTAAAGTGTTTGCACAGTGAGTTGTTTACAAATTCCAACTGGTATCTAGTTATAACAATGAGGGTGCTTCATCTCTTTTATTGAAAGTTAGAACCAAAGCATATTTTGAAAGGCTTGTTGTTGAGTATACTTTTTCATCCTCTGTAAGGTATACTATAGCATGTAAAAGAGATGCTCCAAGAAATCCAGACTACAGCACGTTAATGAAAGATATTCTATATTTATTTTAAGGCAGACCTATATTATTTTTTAAATTTGTGATTCTCCACTTTTACTAGTAATATATTGTTGTTACAGTGATTCTAGTGATGAAAAAAATCATATAATTTGCACAACCTCATAATAGAGTTTTCACTAAAAGAATATCTTATAGCGCTGTTCAAAAGAACTGGAGAACAAGATGAATACAGATGCAGTCTGGAGAAAAAAAATTTAAAAGCAAACAAACAAAAAACAAGTGGAAAGAACTTCCTATTTAGTACATAATAGTTACATAACAATGAGAATCAGTAGTTTGTGTCAACTCTTACTAATACAGATAATGCTCCATTTCTAAAGGCCTCCTTCCTATGGTAGACAACACCATGATATATTTGTAGATGCTGGCTGCTTACAACTGCTTTTTGTTTGACTAAATGCTGAAAGGGGAAAAAGAAAAGTGATAAAATCCTCAGGCAGAAATAAAAAAATATAATTCATTTATATACAAAATATAAATATGTAGCCCATACTGGATTAAATATTTGATCAGACCACAAATAAATATTATAATAGATAGATGATGGATAATTTTCACTCCAGCATTAATCTCCTGCTAACACACAACCTCTAGGAAACTTTGCTGTTATAAAAAATTTTAGCCATTTTTCTACTCTGGAGTTTCTTATTTTCTGCAAATATATGTTGACAATAGCTAGAATAATGCCTACAACATAATAATGGCCAAAATGATTTTTTTTTATTTCATTGTGTTCAGTTTTATTGGATAGATCACACTCAGAAACTTGTGATGTACAAAAGAGAATAAATAATACACGTGAAGCTGTAAACCGTGGCTTTTACTAACTGAATTAATCTGATAACTATCTGGTGACAATTTATATGCCTTTGTTCATCATTTTCTTTAGCTCTAGTTAAAGATACATAGCTAAGATGTGAGCTTGCTTTTGAAAACACCTGCCATATTCCCATGAGGTTTCTAGGAAAGATATTAATATAAATTTCTTTCCAGGTTTCAGTTCCTGGGGGACTGGACCCCCAGAACATAATGGAAATCTGGAGAAAGCTGTACTATCCACTAAGTATTGTGCACAGATCAGGGCTCACTCAGCCAGAAAGAGAGGTTTTGGAGAAGCAGCCATAAGATCATCTTCATGTGACCTGATTGTTAGAGACCCCACAGAAGACTGTTGGTACAAAATGTTCCTCAGTCAGCTTTGCCCAGTCCTACCAGCTAGGACAGGATGTGTGCTACCTTCTCCCCCCATGCTCCTCACAGCACCAGTAGCTTGTGTGAGATCTGTGGGATCATCCGCATTAAACACCATACAGGTCATTGGCTTTCAGCCTATTGATGATTACTTTGTTTTATGATGCAAGCTTTACGCTACTGTGGTGAGAGCAAGTGCTAGTTACCTCTACACTGTTATTGGATCTGGTGTATAGACATAAAGAGATAGCAAAAAAAAAATTGTCAATCCTTTGTGTAGTAAAGGCCCCTTTCTTAGAAGTCAACCTATGGCTTCATTTTTATTTGCCTAATGTACAAAAGGAAACAATTAAAGATAATTTTAACTCCATTCTGACAGTCTCATTAAGGAAAATTCTTTTTATGCCATCAATAGCCTAGGGTTTCAAACCATGTGTATTTTAGGTTATTATATTATTCCTGTAGATGATGACTGAACAGGTAATCTCCATAATTCATTAATCTAACTTCCTGAAAATCAGATGTGTATTCAAACACTGTACATGTCTTAGTGACTACTCTACTGGTATCCCAAAAGCCAATGGGCTCAGATGTCTTCAGTAGCTAAGACTCAATGCAGCTACTTTTCATAATGTCTTTTTCCTATGGTGTTATACGGAATGCTGGTAAGAAATTGCTTTCTGCATTCACTGAGAAGAGGCTAAGAGTCTTCTGCACTGCAGCTCCCAATTATTAGCAGCAGCAAACCCATTCTGCCTAATAGCAAGTGTCTCTCATTTATTCCCACACGGTTGGCAATGGTAGTTGACATAAATAGGAATTACCTCTACTTTAAATGTCAGCTGAATGGGGGCTTAGAAGAGCAGAGATATCCATTACTGTACTAAGAATATCTACAAAAAACATGTATCTGATGCTGAAAAAAAAGGGCTAATTTTAATTAGTGCCTCATGAAAGCAATTAGAATGTCTATTGGGGAAAATGTAGAAAAGCTCCATTTTGTTGTTTCATTTTTTTCATGTATTTACTCTTTGTAGAATGATTATGCAAAACATCTGCTGCATTGTGAGACGTTTGAAAGAAGAGGAAAGTATGAGAGAAGGAAATATGAAACATTTCCATTTTTATATTTTTAGGTATTGCTTAATTTTAAAATTACTTTCAAAAAGCTCCATTCTCCCTAATACTTTCACCAGTGATCTCTTAATTTGCAAGTGATAGTCAGCCAGAAGCAAAAAGTATCGATGCAAATTTAATGAATGAAATTTCCCAGCCTACAAATCAAAGGAGAGGAAAAAAACCCCTCTTCATCTTCTTTCCCTTGGGACATAGTTTATATTCCCTTAATATCTTCGAATCAGGATTCAGCATGATAGCTAACATTCTGGGACAAATCACTTTTAGGTATAGATCACCACTCATTTCTGTAGTGTTTATTCGGTTGGGTAAGAGGACTATATTATTGACCTGTTCAGTTTGTAACAGAAAACTTGTTTTAAAAAGCAGATTATTCAATTTACAATGTAAAAATGCTTTTTAGCCCTTGGAAATAAATCCAAAGGAAAAAATGCAGCTTTTCATGGATTTGTAATTCCTTGTGAAACTGTAGCATTAAACTGTAAGCTTTACATGTTAGGAACTTATGGCCTGATTTTCTAATCTAGTGCACATCTGAACATTTCAAAGAAGGGAAAACTAAACAGAAAATACTACTGTATTGATTTTGGCAGTCTTTTACATTTACTTTGAGCCTATGGAAATGCCTTTGTAAAATGAAGGAAATAATGGAAAGTCAAACCTTCTATTTACTGTGTTCTGTACAATTTCTAAACCAATTTTTCTTTGGGGGGAATGGGCTGAGAGCTTCTTGTGCTTTTATGAAGGAATTATCAAAAAGCAGCCAATTCATCTCGACACTACAGAGTTATAGCATCACTTGCAGTTCACATACCTCAGACACACTCTTTCCAACTTTTGCAAAATTTAATAGATTGAATGGAGGACTTTAAAATATAAAACATGTAGCATTCAGGAAAAAAATAGTCAAAATGGAAGCACTGGCTTCTATCTATTAAATACAAAACATATATAAGACAAATAAATCAATATAGCATCGAGTATTTATGTATGTGAATGAAATAAATATTTGGGAAAACCTATTTAGAGAACTGTTAAGATGAGTTTCCATAATGAGGCTGTTAAAGAGTAAATTAAAAAGCAAACAAAAAAAATCAAGTTAAAAATAGCATTATGAAACACAGATTTTAGCTCTAAATGTCTGGTCTCCTTTCTAGTATCTTTTTATGTTATTATACCAAGAAAGTCATATAGCAGCATTGATTTTTGCGGGCAAATATTTGCAGAATCCTCTAGAAAAGGTGGTTTGAATGGAATTAACCATTGAAAAACATGGCTTTTCAGATTTCACTTTGACAGTTCTGACATATCTGATGAATCAATGGATTCGTATGAATTACAAGATCTGTTCATTAGAAAACTTTTTGAAGGTTCTAGCTGAACATTCATCAAAAACAATAACAACACAAAGAAATAGCCATGCAACATTATGTTTTCATCTGTTTTCACAAAAAATACCCCAAAATGCAGTTGCTACCTTTCTAAATAAATAAAGGAAAACAATTTTACAGAAAGACATGCAAAATCATAGCTCAGAATAATCATACTGAATTAATCAGAAAATTATATTCAAATATTTCATGTCTGAAGTATTTTTTTAAAAGAATTGCTAATACTTTTTATTTACCTATGCATTGTATGCTTGACAATGGTATAAGAGTTCTGGTCAGCTGTATCATTTACTTTTAATATCATTTATCTTCCAACAACTGTCTACTGCTTCTGTTCCGCCATCATTTCCAAGTGGGACAGACAAGTTGTTTTCCCATTTTATTAGAAAAAATTATCATTAGAGGAAGAAGCTTGTTAACAACCACAGTAAATATGAACATATATCCATATATAATCTTGCTAAGCACATGAAGATATCTTACATATGGAAAAAAAAAGGGCTTGTAGAAGCAAAATTGTCTTCAGGTATTGGGTCTAGAAACTTTTGCACCAAAACCTCAGTTTCTAGCCATTTCAATTAAAGCTAAACAAATAAATGCAGAAAAATTAATGCTAATCATAGGGTTGGATCATAGAATAATTCAGGTTGGAGAGGACCTCAGGAACTCTGTACTTCAACCTCCTGCTCAAAGCAGGGTCAGATATGAGTTCAGATCAGATTGCTTAAGGCTTTATGCTGTCAGGTCTTGAAAACCAGGGATGGAGACTGCACAGCCTCTAAGGACAACCTTCTCTAGTGCTGGGCTGCCTTAAGAGGGGAAAAGCTCTTCTTTACAAGCCAATCTAAACCCCTCTCTTTTCAATTTATGACCATTGTCTGTCATCTTCCTGTCAGAGCCTGGCTCTCTTTTTTTGATGTTGTCAAAACCATCTCATTTCCAGGTTAAATGAATTTGCCATCTAGACTGAACCTCGGTAGAGTGTCTATAAAAAATATACACTTAGTTCATTTTACATACACACATGGCATATGTATAGGCATAGGTCCAGGTCTGTATCCCTCTTGCATCCTAAAATAAAGCTTTATTTTCTCAGTTTACAAACAAGCAACAAATGGAATCTAGACATCCTTTCAGTAATATATAAATGCTGCTGGAAAAAACCCTCAACAAAAAACCACAAAGACAACTACCTAAATAGAAAAGTGTAAGGAAGCTTAGCAATGTTTACTGAAGGACAAAAGACGTATCTGATGGCTTTCAAAATGAGATGAGAGTCCATCTCTTTTTAGCAACAGTAAGTGTGCTTCACAGCCCTGTGAAGGAATTATGGTACACATGTGACAGGATTCATCCGTTCTTTCGTAGTATCATACCTTTGATGTCTAGAGTGTAGACGTCTACACAGAGCAAGTATTTCTGTGTACTGTTTAAAAAGAAATACGTACCTCTAAGGCATAATTCATTCAAGCTGTCTTAGCGATCTACCTTACAGAGGTCAGGTGAATCCTAGTTAGGGGGTATATAACATACATGGACCATATTCACACACACACACTATCTACATGCATAAATAGGAGCCTATGACATGGTATATACAATCAGAGGCAAATTTCAAGACCATATACAAAGGGTACCACATTGTTTTATATCTACTGACATGAATATGATTCCATGAAATATGGCAGTGGGAAATACACAGTGCATCTTTCCATTCTTAAAAAGTTAGCTTTAAACAGGAAAACAATTCGATTTAATTTGGAATGCAAATTGGCTAAAGATCTGGAATGGGTACCGTGCAACAAAGTCAGGGGCATTTATTTAATCTCATTTTCTCCTCAAACGTAATTCTGTGTAACTGTTAAATGTTAGAAGATATTTTAGTAAGACAGCAAATATAATTACATAGTCCATAAAAACCTAACAGGACTTCTATTTCTATAAGTTAGTAGTAGTGATTTATATTTCCTTTTTTTTTCTATTGAAACCTAACACATATAATTCACAGGACTGGTGCTACATGCTCTTTAGTTCTAGAGAAAACATGATTTCCGTTTATATGTGGATATATAAAAATATATTTTTATTAAAAAATAATGTGTTCATTTATGTAAGACTGGGACCACCTGATTTTCTGGTACAGAAGTTGAATCACAGACTAAACACTGAACCTGCATTCAACTGAAAATAACTTCTTTTTTGGAATGAAACAGCCTACTAAAATATTTTGGTGCAACTCAGTTCTAGTTTAAGAAGAATGTGATGTGTTATACATATACTGTTAATATGCCATTGCATGAATTTTTCCCCGTCTGAGTCAACTTGTCTGTTATGGTAACTGGCAAGTGATCTCTTTGTCTTTATCTTGACCCACAACCTTTTCCATCTTATCCTCTCAAACGGTTCTGCTGAGAAGGGCAAGTGAATGAGTTGCTCATAGGGATCTTGCATGCAACCAAGCTTGACCTATCACACCTTCACAAAGAGGCCAAGACAGCCCCCTTTCTTCTCCCAGCAGCAGTCTGGCAGTGGCTCCCAGATGCCCCCAGCCCCATGCACGCAAAGGGCCAGGTTTGTCAGGCAGTGACAGGCACCGGAACACGACCCTGTCACCCCTTCCCCAGCAGGGCCACCCCAGAGCTGAAGCTGGAGCAGAGCAGGCAGCAGCCACTGGCCCAAGGGTTAAACCAGCAACCTGATCAAGCCATGGGGAGGTAGAGCCCCTGCACTACTGGATCAGTGCACAACTGGAGCATCCCCCAACTAAGAGCAGAAACTGTATTGATTGGGATACAGTCTATTCCATCACATAGACATAATTTCTTTTTTTCACACTCCTAGTATTTTTCTCCTTACCTCTTCTATTTCTGAAAGGCCATAACATAAACTATACCCTACACAAAAGATATGGACTACCACAGCATCAAACCACCCAGTGATATAATGACATTCAAACTTGTAATTCCTATTCCTTTTGTAGTAATTTCTGAAATTCTGCTTGCTTTTTTGGACTACTTGTTAATTTTGACTCTGAGAGACCTATTCATAATGGATCGAGGAAATCATGTAGGAATGTTACTAAGACATTTAGCAGTTCATCATGTATGTATAATTGGAATTGTTTTTCCTCATATAAATGGCTTTATGCCAACTCTAAATATCACTGGACATTTTATTATCCAGTTATTCAGCTGTCATGAGATCATCCTACAACTCTTCATAGCTACCCTTAGTTTTTCTACACTGAACAGTTTTGTACCAGTTGCAAACTTTGCATTTTCTACATAATTTTCAAATCATTCATGAGAGAATGATAATTTTTCATCACTGTACAACAATTTGTCTATTCAGTCCTCTATATTCCTCTTTAAGCAACTATGAGCCTATTCAATAGTCTTTCCTTATTGTTATGAATCCTCTTTAATGAGATCATTTTTTTTCTTTTATACTTTTAATTATTAAGTATTTATTGATCAATAATATCATTAACTTCTTCAAGAACGTTAGTAGGTTGGTGAAGCATGACTTTCCTTCACCAAAGCTGTATGGATCTTCTCATTATATCATGTGTATTTGTCCACCTACTGATACTGCTCTTTATTATGGCATCTATTATCTTACTTGTAGTAGAGTTAGATTTATTCATCTACATTTCCTAAAATCATTGCTAGAGGCCTTTCTAAAAACTGGTGTCGGTTACATTTTCAGCTTACATTCCTTTGGTACTGTCCTGGGTTACAGTGTATTCTATTACCATCCTCATGAGCTGCCTCCTCCCTCCGGACTATCTCCTGTTAATGGGCCCATCAATGCCTTGCCCTGTGACTCACCATCCCATTGTGAGATGCTCCGCCCAGGGGGAAGGAGCCAAGCATTCCCACCTGGATATAATCTGGGGTTTGGAACAGCACAAGCAGCCTTTTCCACTGGATTCCCAGAGGAAGACCAGACCCTTCTACACCACAACTGGACCTTCAGGGGAAGACCAGACCTTTTCTACAGAATCACTGCTTCAACAGAACCATCACTCCAGGAGGACTGCAGCCACCATTTAATCCGACTGCTAACAACCCCCCTGATCATCAGGGGGCCAGGTTGTATTCTGACTCTGTCAGTGGGTTGTTTGTTTGAACTATTGCATTTATTTTATTTTTTTTTCCTATTAAATTGTATTTCTGACTTGGAGTGTCTCACTAGTTTGCTTTTCAAACTAGTACAGGTACTGAGACTGATTTAGCCAGCAACGTACAAACCATAGTCAATCTTTCAGCAATTTCCTAGGTGAGTTTCTCTGCTAGTCCTAGATGAATATCATGTGTTTCTACTGATTTATTGTTTGCTGTAACAATTTTTCCTAAAATTTCTTCTCTTGACAGTTCAACTGGAGATCATTCCACAATTTATCCACTCAATTTATGTGAACTTACTTCAGCACCTCAATGTCTTTCTTGAAGTGAGGGGCCCAGGACTGGACACAGGATTGGTCACACCTCATTAGTGCTGAGTACAGAGAAACAATCATTGCCCTGGTCCTCCTGGGCACACTATTTTTGATACAATCCAGAGTGCCGCTGACCTTGGGGTCACCTGGGCACATGCTGGGTTATGTGCAGGAGGCTGTTGACCAACACCCCCAGGTCCTCTTCTGCTGGACTCTTCTCCAGCCACTCTGCCCCCAGCCTTTAGTGCTGCTTGGGGTTGTTGTGATCGAAGTGCAGGGCCCAGCATTTAGTCTTGTTGAACCTCATGTTATTTACCTCTGCTTATTGATCCAGCCTCTCCAGATCCACAAACTTACTGAGGGTGCACTTGATCCCCTCATCCAGATCATTGATAAAGACATTAAGCTGGACTGGCCCCAGTGCTGAGCCCTGTGGAACCCCACTAGTGACTGGCTATCAGCTGGTTGTAGCACCATGCAGCACCACTCTCTGGGCCCAGCCATACAGGTTTTAACCCATTGAAGAGTGCACCTGTCCAAGCTGTGGGCTGCCAGCTTCTCCTGGAGAATTCTGTGGGAGTTAGTTTCAAAGGCAGCACACAGACATTCCAAAACAAACACGGAGGCAAAAACAGGAAACAAACCCTGCCAATTACACTAATTAATGGGCTAGCAAGAAACTAAAGGCACCACTTTGTGGAACATCAACTTTGATTATGGTCAAGCTGGGGAACTGGCAATAGTCTGTGCTGGAAGACTTGAGCACAGAAGTGTGTTTGTGTTTGCTAGAGAGCACAGAAATGGACTGACCAGTGAGTAAGGGACATGTGGGTAGGACAGGTAGGAGGGTCTAGGATCTGGGCAGGAGTGCTGGATGGACATAGATCCTCTGCTCAAGGAATCCATGAATATATGTGCTTGTGAAACAGGAGTGTTTTGTGTGCACTTCTGAGTCTGCCAGCCCAACAGGAGGAGGGGACTTGGCTGTCTGTGCTTATGTATTTAGGTGCTGTTGAAAACAATACCTTGTTTGTTGTAATCTGTGTGACCAGCCATGTCAGTGTCCTCTGTGTGTGTGTCTCTGGGACACATGCACATCTCCACTACTACTGCACACAGGGAAGAAACAGCTGCAGCCCTCAACATGCTCAGGTCCCCAGGGCAGTGTCCTGGGCTCTGTGGCCAGGCAGGAGGGATACCTGGATCAGAGCAGCTGGGAAAGACAGCCATGCTCCTAACATCTCTGAACATTCTTAAGTGGCACCACTTCTGCTTCGTGAATTTTGGCAGGTTTTTTGTTGGGTTTCTATTTGTTTGGCTAGGGTATTTTTGTCTGCTTCCATTGCTCTAGTGGTTATTTGGGTGATGCCTTATTCTAGGCTTAGAATTAAAAGCCAAACACAGTTAGAGGGAAAAAGGGTTTTACCTCGGTATTTATTCAAGGATCCTCTGGTGCACCACATCCAGGCAGAAAGCACCCCCGAATGCACACCGAAAGTGCACACCCGAAAGATGCACAATCCCCAAGATGCACACCCAAGATGCACACCCAAGATGCACACACACGATAATTCGCGTATACAGTTATAGACCTTGCACATTAGCATATCTATC
>VZTD01001204.1:110625-209860 GCA_013397725.1 Rhagologus leucostigma | reverse complement strand
AAAAAGCAAAAAATCATGGCATCATTGGAAGGGTGGTTTTTAATTGCAAATGGCAAGTGATGCATTTTACGTGGGCCTCTGGTTTGGTACTTCTTGATGTCCTATTTTATTATCTAGTCTTAAGAAAACTGGTTGAAATAATGGCAATAGCAGAGTAGACCTAGGCATAATTTAAAAAACTAAAGAGAAGCAGCAATGCATTTTACTTTGTAAAATACTCCAAAGGTAAATATGTTTATTGGAAATGAAAGATCAATATTGGAACTCAGTTTGAGACTAATAGCCACAATTTAGGTGGCTCTTAACAATGCATTCTTATTTAAATTCCTGTTTTAAACAAGGGGATCCTGTGGATAAAAAAAAACCAGAACAATGGCTCAGTTCATTTATTTTAGCATAGGCTTTTGGTGTCACACTGATGATTCAATAGGATAACCTTTTACATAAGCAGAATTCAAATCTACAGAAGTGGATGGCAGAAGAGGAAGTCTAAATCTTTTTCCAGGCCCTGGAACATTATACATTATAATCTCTTAAACTACTGAGTTAAAGGGCTAATTCTAGTGGATTTGGAGACTAAGGAAAAAAAGCCAAATTTATATGTGCTAAAACCGTACAGGAAATACAACCTAAATTTTTGTATATTTCAAATACTATATAAATACATGTTTTCAGCAAATAACCTGACTTTCCAAAAGATGCCTCATTCCTATTGATCTTCAACTGTGGATCAGTAGTTTTGATTTTTTAACTAACAATTTAATTTAAAAAAGCTTTTTATTTTGGTTTTCTTTGTTTTGTAATTATTTCTGTCTTAGACCAAAGATAAATGCTTTTGAATATGATATAGAAGATTACACTGTAATTGTGCAAATTTGATGTGTTCCAATACTAAGTTTTACACAGTCAGAAACCTTCAATAGAATTATTTGTATTGGATGACTTTTGGTATTAGGATTTTATTTTCAGTATCTCTACAGCATGATGAACTTAAACTGTATGTGGTGTACAGCATGTGGTAAAGAACTTCTGTAGTGGAAGATTACTTTCAGTCCCAAGTACTTACACTACTCAGAGGTTCCCCTAGCCATAATGATATAAAAACTATACAAAGTGTAGGTTTTTCCAAAGCCAAGAACCATCAAAATGACTTTTTAGCCTGTGGATTAGTTCCTTTTTTAATGGTACACTGCATATCTTTGCCAGTAACTTCTCTATTTCACACTTAATTTTCTTCACAACTCTCAAATGAATATTATCTGGTTTTAGTGATTTACTACACTTAATTTTTTAAGTTGCTCTATAACTTCCTCCTTGGAGGCTATCATTTTGTTAAGGCCACAGTATAATTTCCCATGAAAAGTGGCCTTGGAAGAGTGATTTCCCTGTAGCCCTAGATAGTTAAGATGGATGCAAAAAATTAATTTAACTCCTCTTCTACTTTACCATCCTCTCTAATTGCTCCCCTCACTCCTTATTCCAATACATCCAATGTCCTGTATCTTCCAACTTTTTATGTGCTGCATAAAGTTTTACTATTTATGTTGTTACACCTACCAGTGTAACACTGTGAAGTGCATGCAATGTAAAAACATGCAGAGCTATCTCGATGTTACTCAGCAGAAGACCTGTTGTGCCTTCTAAGTGACCTTGCATTTGTATTGACACTTAGATCCTTCCAAGGAGGGTAAAACACTTCAAAGTAAAGGTAGCATTTTATAAACTGCTGCATGAATGTAAGTGTGTGGAACAAAGCAGGAGAAACCCTGTTATTGAACAAAAACCTTGTGGATATAAATGTAGAAAACAAAGCTTGACCACTAAGGATCCTTGTCTGAATGGGAGAAATATGTTTCACAGTTCCTTTTTCCCAAAGCCCTTGATATCTGACTGCTGAAGGCACCTTCTCCAAAGTGTATTCAGTGGGGACAGGGTATAACCTTCTTAAGGCTTACTTACTGACTTTTTATAACATGCCTCCTTTTTAAAGAGTTCAGCAGTGTGGGGGGAAGAGTGGATGCTGATGAAAGATGAATGCTGAAGTAAACAATATTCAGTCCCCTCATTCTATGGTCAAGACTATGATCCCTGGACTGCTGTCTCCCAATGAAACTTGCAGCCAGAAGAAATCTGCCTCTTCACTTGCAGTGAGTCCCGATAAGTAGGACAGATGGTGGAGTCTGTAAATAGGTATGTCTGTAAATATGATGTCTGCCCTTATCAGGGCATGGCTGTGTGTGCTGCCAACCTTGAGCAGGGCATCACTGGTTTAAAGCCTGTGTCAGTGCCAGTGCCTGCTGCCTCCTCTGCTCCAGCTTCACCTCGGGGGTGGCCCAGCTGAGGAGGGGGTGACATCCCCAGACACAGACACTGCCTGCAAACAACGGCCCTTTGTGCCCATGGGGATGGTGGAGGTGGAGGCTGCATAGGGAGACAACCCAGCACAGACACCTCACTCCCCCAACAAACGGGATGGAGGATGCAGCAACTATTTTGTGCAACAGTTCATCCCATTTTGTTACTGAGGTTTCTCCTGTGCTAGACAATTAGGACTCTTCAAATACGAAAATGTTAACAGGACCAATAAGCATCTGTTATCCTTGTCTGTCTGGTGTGCTCCCTTTTGTCCATAAAATCCCTACCCTAATCAGCTCTGTCTTTTTATCACTTGAATACTTGTCTGATATTAAGGATAAGAAGGTCTGTGCAGGTTGCAGGATGGGAAGGACAGCCTGATAATACACCCACACTACCAGGTGAAAGGCTGAAATTAGCTCTGGAAAAATATCTCTATGAACAGTGTGGCTTCAATATGGATATAAATACCAGTGTTCATTATGTCATGTTTGCTTTATGCAGAGAAGCTATGTGCACTCTAAGGGAATCTGCTTTTAATCCTGAAGCAGTAGAAAAAGCATATTAATTTCTGCTGGCTTCATAGTTCTCTTCTGATACATCTCCTTCCTCAGAAAGGGATATTAATTACTGAGTATGAAAATAAGGATCAGATAGGCTCATGACACCATGAAAAATTAATTTCATAGATTACCATGAAATCCTGTTGAAGATGTGAAGTTAATTGAAGTCTGTTGACAGATTCAAGCTATAAAGAAATTAGAAATTTTGAAAGAGAAATAAACTGGGGGAAGATTGAGTGTCATAGATATAATTGCAACTTTTAAGTTAGGAATATATGAAGGAAAAGGTTTTAGATAAATCCTTTATCTGCTTGCCTCAAAACACAGTTGGACAAAGTCTCAGGCAGTCTGATCTGAGCAGATCCTGCTCCTATTGTGGTGTTGGACCAGTTAAGCACTAGTAGTCTTCTCTAGTCCATATAGTTTTATTGGTTTATGCTATTACTAAAAGACTGTTTTTTATTTCTTTGCACCTAAATAGTGTTTAGAGAAACACAGATGGGATGTTACGTTGTCCCTCCTGCTAGAAGTAAATATTGCTGCTGGTTTTATCAACACCTCTCTGAAAAAAACAAAACACAGTCCATTCCAGAAAAATATTTCCCTATTGTGCAAGTGTTAAATAAAACCCCCAAAACCAACAACAACCAATCAACCAACCAAATTTAGAAAAATCTTAGATTGCCTGTAAAAATAATCCTTTTAATACCTTTTTTGGTCAAGGTCTTTTATAATAGACCTATTTAACATTAATTTATGACTGGTGAGCTGAACAATTTTCTGTAGATGATAATTCTGTAATCTTTATTATCAACCTAAATCACCCACTGGAATCCCCTTCCTGACATATGAGATTTGAACAGATTCAATTGTATTTCTGCAGTAAGTACTATACTATACTAATTACTATATTAAGACAAATATAATTTCATTGCTAATAGAAAACTTACATCATAAAAATCAATCTGGTCCTTCTAAAGACAGTAAGAAGAGGATTGGATTGTAAATCAGTCATATACACTGGATTTTTTGATTATCATTAATAACTTCATAAGTGGAATTGAAAAAGTGTTCTTGGGATTCTGTATGATGAATATCAAGCACAGAATCCATTGTGTCCAATGGTCTTAATCTTTTCTTTAATGGCCACTCTTAACCATAATGCAAGATGTTATATAATTTATTGTCTGTCCAATGCCAAAGAGATAACAGGGTTTTCCTCTGAATGAATAAACAACCAAAGCCTTACGTCATGACAAATGGTGGAACACAGAGCAGAAAAGTCAAAAGACAATGCAAGGCTTTCAACAGTAACTGCTTTCCTGCTAGTTTAATGCATGTACATTTATTAAAATGAAAATAAATCCAATATAGATGATAAGACAGAACAGGTATTTCAATAACACAGAACAACTTTAATGAAGATATTCCAGATAACAGCAAAATGAGCAAAGTATTTCAGGTTTCTCCTGGACAGGAGGCAATTGTGGTGTGTTAAAGAACACATGACTTAGAGAAATAGATAAAAATATTGGAGGAGGAGGGAAAGCCCATAACCCACTTCTCCCAAACCCAAACTTTAAATATTTCTTAGGACTTTTTAAATATAATTATGAACTTAAAAGAACAGCAGCCACAGGATAGTAGACAAAATTTGACATCTCTTAGATCTACACGGAAAAAGCACTTCCGGAAATACTATTTCTCTGTTTCAGTTCTCAGAAGAGTTGATGATATGTGTTACAAATATACCCCAAACTCAACATTTGATCAAGACTTATGAAGAAAAAAAGAGGCCTTACAGAAAGTATCCAACTCCAAGAGACATTTGCTGTACCTAGTAACTCTACCCTTTGGAGCTGTATGGGTGCATAAGAAATGTCCCTTTGGCAACAAGGAGGTGGAAGTGCCACTTTGAAGAAATGCAATACTATACAAAGATAGTTATTTTTGTGCCATTTAGGTAATTGTAGTAGCAGTACTAGTCAGTATTCATTGTCTTACTAGCACTGATGTAAGGAAATGTGTGGGAGAACAGTTGTGGGCTGCGGGCAGCCTCGACCTTGATAAGTTACAGCTGTGTGTTGATTTTACAACAAGAAGCATGGAGTGATACAGGAGAAAGGTATAAAAGATTGTACTGTAGGATAATAAAGATTGATGCCTGCCGCTGCCTGCCGCTGCCTGCCACCATCTTCTGTGTCAGTTTTTTGTCCATTGTCAAATGGTGCCCAGTGTGAGGACTGTGACTGCAAACCTGAAAGCAGTCTTGTGTCCACCGACAGAAATGCAGAAAAACTGGCCCTGCTGGGTGGGTCCAAGGGTATAGTAGAAAAGCGTAAGTGCTGCATTAAACAAGATTCAGCAATGTTGCTTCCACAATCAAAAGGAGTTCTTCTTCAACATTGGTGGGTAACCCACTGAGTGTGATAAACCTTGAGAGAGAAGGAAAAGTCTATTTAGATTTACATCCATCTATAAAGAAAAAAAATCAAAAGATCAAAAGTCTTGTATTAGACCTTTGCAAGCATCTCTAAGACCGTGTAACTGAGCATTGTGTCTACACAGGCAAGAAGAAGACAAAAGCGTTGAATATATTATTAGCTCATTAAACTTTTGTCCAGCATTTACATTTAGGTCTTGTCCAGGCATTTTCAGAGTAGAGCGAAATCTTATGCCTGAATTATTGCAGATCCAGTTTATATATATATTCTGGCAAACTCTTATTCATAGTAGTGCTTGTGGGCGCTGTTTTAATACATATTTTAAAACAAAGTTTAAATATCCCTTTGGGTAAAATGAAAGACACAGATTAAAAAAAAATCATTGATCTAATTTCCCTTACCTTATCCTTTTTTGTATAATACAGGACTATAAAGGTCTGTAAAGAATGTAAATGTGCAAAAAATTACATCTTAAAACATTTGCCTACTAAACTTTAAGCTGCTAATGTCTAACTTTTCTAATCACAGTTTCACCAAGTCAGTTATCTGTGGGTAAGATAAAAGGGCATTCAGTTTCTCTCTTACCTCATGTTTTCCAGCCTGTTATTTCAAGAGTTACAGAATTTAGACAGATTACAGCATTTATTCGTACAAGCCTGATATATTCTTTCAAAATTAAACATATAAATGTTAATTAGCATCTATTCCACTAGTGCCCTCTGCAATACTGGCCCTTATCAAGATCACAAAAAACTGCGACTATGGAGCATGATAATCTATTTTTTATAATGTGGTTATAAGGCAAAGAAATGCTGGAACACATACTTTTCCTTATTTTTGTTTTTTTTTTATATTTTAAGCAGTAGTATTGATCCTGATACCTTAAATAGTTTTTAAAAAGCAAATAAATTCAGATTTTCTGAAATATCAGTGGTTATTTTCCATTTCATATCCTTTCATATTCTTCTGTTGGTGGGGGTACTGCTGGGGCAAAGCAGATCCCTATAGAACTTATTCTACCAAAATTATAGTGTGCACAATGCAGAGCAATGCATTGTTAGTTCAGGGATGGTACCATAGTCATGAACTCAGCCTTACATTTGCGGAAGGTCTGTAGAGTTTAAGCAGATAATGCATCTACTAAGTGTCCTGAATCACATAGGAAATGAAGCTTATTAAAACTATTCACAGATAATGTTAGGGGATTTCTTTCTGTCAGTCATTGAATATGTTATTTTTAAAATATATTTTCCTCATTAATCGAGTACTTCTGAAATGAAAATATTTGATGTTTTTGCTGATTCATTGTGGCATTCGGAAATCCTTGGTAAACATTCTCACATTCTGTGAGAAGCTATTTAAACCCCTTTTTAACTTTTTTTTTTGCACTAAGGTGTACTCTGCTCTGAGTTGCTTATTTAATTACAATTCCTATAGAGAAAGTAAAATTTAATTCTACACTTTAGAATTATTACACATCCTAATTATTTGGAAAATTAATACCATTCTTCATAGTGGAAAAATAGAAAGGGAGCAACATTCAGTATGAAATACAGATGATGTGTTTCAAATTTGACTAATACAGCAAGATGGTTTTTATATACAGATTTCATCTAATTATTTTAGAGTAAGACTGTTTTTATTGTAATAAACCTATAATAGCATGGATTTTTATAAACTTGGTAAAACACAACTTACTTGGTTTCTTGTGGCATGACACGAGAAATGAATATTTACTCTTTCATTCTCTGCTATGCATTGGTTGATACCAAGAAGTAGTTCTGCAAGTAAAGATGAACACATACATGTACCTTTTTCTTATTAAGTGGAACAAATAGCAAGCTTTATTTTAAGCAATAATTTAGTTCTGCTAAAAAGGGAGAACATCGGTGGTTCACCAGGGTTCCAGGTAGGGAAACCTTTTTCTATTTACCTTATTTATAAATGCTTTGGGAAAGGGACTAAACAGGGATACATTCAGCTATTAGTACAAGCCTATTTTAAAAAATATGTTCAAGGCCATGTTGAAAAGAAGAGCAAAACCACTTAACAAAACTGGGGGAGGTGGGAGGGGTGAAGAGAGAACAACGAAAATCACCACCACCACCAAAACCAACAAAGAAATTCCAAACTAATGGATTAAATTAAAAAGAGAGAAAATGTAAGTAATTAAGATGGGTAAGTAAAATCCTTGCTTTACGTGTAAAGTATGGTCTCTGAACACTGCCATTCTGAGTGAAATTTTAGTTTACGATACTTCTATGAAAACATCAAACTTAGTGCTTGGTGCAAGTCAAACTAGAGATTAAATCCTGGTGTTCATGGGTGATTGCAATTAACTGGACATTTTTGGGGGAAAAAAACCCAGCAGTGCACAAGTCTTCCATCAGGCTTCTCGAATGAATTGAGGACTATTTCCTACTGCAGATGCTGGATTATGTGACTAGGAACCATCCACTGATGGATTTCCTGCTCACAAACTGAGAAGTCTTACTTGACAACATAACTACCAGCGGTATCCTTGGATAGAGAGGTGATAACCCTCTTGAGCTTAAGATCTGGCTGGAAGGTTGTGTCCAGAGAGTTACAGTCAATGCCTTTATTTCCAAGTGAAGATCAATTAACAAATGTCTCTCAAGGGTTCATACCAAGATCAGTACTGTTTAATATCTTCACCAATGACATAGACAGTAGGATCAAGTGCACCGAGATTTGTGCAGACCAAGGTGAGTAGTGGTGTTAGAACCATGGAAACAGAATATCCTGAGTTGGAAGGGACTCTCAAGGATCACTGAGTCCAGCTCCTGGTCCTGAGCTCCACGCTTAGAATTGGGGCCAGTCCTATTTAGTATCTCTATTGATGATCTAGATGAAGGGATTTAGTACATGCTCAGGAACTTCATGGATGACACTAAACTGGGTGGGAGTGTTGACCTGCTGAAGGGCAGGGAGGCTGTGCACAAGGATCTGGACAGGCTGGCTGGATGGACTGAGGCCAGCTGTAAGGTTCAACAAGACCAAGTGCCAGGTCCTGTACTTGGGTCACAACAAACCCCTACAGTGCTACAGGCTGGAGACAGAGTGCCTGGAAAGTTGCCTGGTGCTGGTCAACAGCAGCTGAACATGAGCCAGCGTGTGCCCAGGTGGCCAAGAAGGCCAATGGCATCCTGGCCTGCGTCAACAATAGTGTTGCCAGCAGGACCAGGGCAGTGATTGTCCCTCTGTACTTGTCGCTGGTGAGGCAGCATCTTGAGTCCTGTGTCCAGTTCTGAGCCCCTCACCAAGAAGGACATCGAGGTGCTGGAGCAAGTCCAGAGAATGGCGACGAAGCTGGAGAAGGGTCTAGAGAGTAAGACCTATGAAAAGTGGCTGAAGGAGCTGGGATTGTTTGGCCTGGAGAAAAGGGGCTTCAGGGGAAACCTTTTTGCTCAAGTACCTGAAAGGAGATTGTAGCAAGGTGAAGGTTGGTGTCTTCTCCTGGACAAGGAAATGGCATCAAGCTGCACTAGAGGAGGTTCAGGTTGGACATTAGGAAGAATTTCTTCTATGACAGGATGGTTAGGCATTGGGATTGGCTGCCCAGGGAAGTGGTGGTGTCACCATCCCTGGAAATGTTTAAGAAATGACTGGATGTGTCACTTGGTGTTATGGTTTACTTGACAAAGCGGTGTTCAGTCAAAGGGTAGATGTTGCGGTGGCTAAGTCCACATTACACCCTCCACATTGCTACAGAATGGTCTCTCCCCACATCACTGTGCCAGAAAGTTCTCCCTTCATCAGTACCCCACCGGCCCCTGGCCCTCTCTCCCCTTCTGTCTCCTCCCCTTTTCCATTGGTCTCTGTTATGTCACTCAACCTTGCCTCTACCCCCTAGCCCTCAGACTATTGGTTTCTGATGCTCTGCCCGCCCCTGGTACCCCTCGGGATAAAACCACACGCGCGGGCGAATGTTCTAGGTTCTTTGCCTCTGTTCTCCTTTGAGTGCATTTGTTCTTGGGCCGTGGTGAGGACCCAATAAATGCCTCGGAATTGCACGCAAAGAATCCCTCCTGCCCCGGCACGTGCATAGACTGTGTGTGTGAGTGGCTTCTTGCGCCCACCTGCAAGGGTGAGACTGTGTGCTTGCGTGGGTGCTAGCAGGGCACTGCCAAAGCATCTCCATGAGGGACACCGTGGGAAAAACACAGCATTGGTCCATCAACCCCACACACCACGTTAGGTAGACTTTAAGATTTTGAAGGTCTTTTCCAATCGTAATGATTCTAAGATTCTATGATTTTTACAAATTATCCAAAAAAAGAGCATTGTATTTCTGCGTCAAATTTGGAGTATTATGAAGAAATAGAAAAATATTTAGCTTTTTTATTTTGATGAAGAAAAGGTAGAAATCTGTTGGTTTCTGGGGTTTTGTTTGTATTGTTTGTTGGGTTTTTTTCCTGTTGAGTTTGTTAGTTTGTTTGTTTTATTTTGGTTGGTTGGCTGTTTTTGTTTTGGTTTTTTATGGCTGGTTTTGGTTTTGTTTTGCTTCAGTTTGGGGTTTGAGGTATTAGTTTAATAGCTGAATCCAAAAGTTTTATATGTTCATAACTCTTCTCCAGGTATTCATGAGACTTCCTTTTAATCCCTTAAATACCCTGAAGGGCTGTGGCTAGCCTAATTGCGTCTGTTTCAGCCAAATGATTTAAGCACACAACTCATTAGAAAAGTCAGTAGTGATAGAGAAATCAGGAAAAAATATATCTATGGACCACTGTTTAAATCAAATGATAGATCAGGTCAGCTTCTTCTTGTAAATTACTGCTCATTTCTAACTCAATTTGAACTTTACTTGCTGAAGACCTATATTACTGTGAAAATTGCAACCTGCTCAATGTCTTTCACCAATCACCCTGTAGACAACTATTCAGAATAATGTATGTGCTTTGATGTTTCTGCTTTTGGTACTGACAACAATTTAGAAGTCATAATGTTTTTTCATTGATTCTCTAAGTGAAAAATTATCTTGTTCTTTTCTCTCATGTAATATTGCCATTGTCAGCTGAAGAAAACACTATTTTGAATTTTGTATCGAAAATAAGGTACTGCTGAAATGAATAACCACAGCTGGGAATGCTGTAATGACCTCTCACCAGATGTCCATGACATTTCCATTTGAGATAGTCTTTTTACGTTCCTAAATCTTGATCTCTTTCACATGTTCTCTTATCTATGCAATCTTGCTAGTTGTTCCTTATTATCATTTTCTTACCTCAGAGATGGATGTGGTATGCCTTTGGCTTTTGAGGATTATATTGCAGTCTGAATCCTACCCAGTTTATCCAAAATAATTCATTTTGGCTAAGTTTTGTCACTGTTTCTGACTATTGTAAATAAATCAGATATTCTTTTGGTCTCAATACTTAACATAATTTAAACTTGAATTGTTGTATAAAGTCCCTAAATTTACATATTAACCAGTAAAAGTAGTCTCTTCTCCTGAATCCCCACTTACTTCACTGGAGCTCTGCATAGACTAAAGCATTGGTTAATGAGGAGCTGCTTGCTAGACTGGTTTCAACTGACACATAATTAAAATTTGGTTAGACAAGACTTGATTTACATTGAATGGTAAACACTGAAAATGTGAAGTATCAGCTCTAAAAACATAATTTAAGAACCTGAAATTAAACTTAGAAATTTAAATTCTTACCCCATTCCTTAAAAGTTATTAGAAGAAGTGTCTAAATAGTTAAGATGTCTCATTTGCCACAAGTTACTGCTCTAAATAGATAAAACTTGTGTTTGAACAAAGCCTCCTATTATTGGCAGTATAGAAAGTTTAGCAGTGCTTTGGAATCAAGGCATTCTTTTACAGAAGGAAAATGTATCATTACATTTTTAAACAGATATCAAATGATGGAAGATAAATTAGTTGTCAAGACTTAAAAAATAAAGAAAAGTGGAAACCTGTAGTGCTTACTTTACTGCTGAAGATTAAATGATGTAAGAAATGGATGAATTTGGTTTAAATCCCACGTAGGGAAGATTTAAGGTCGTACATCCATAAATACTTTAGCTACAAATTGATATGCTAGATTGGAAACTTTAGGTATATCATTAGTAGATTTCCTCTTGCAGCTACTTTAACTGGCAAACACGGAAACTACAAGTTTGATGAGACAGCAAAAGTATAAAATGTCTAATCTGGGGATGAGTGCACCTGAATGAGGGTGATGTATAAACACTTCTACACAGGCTGTTCATTGTAAGGTGCATAGAATGGAAAACCACCAAATAATAAACAATTTGGACTGCTCAGGTACACTAGGGAATTTGAGCCCCATCAGACTGCAAATTCCAGACTGCAATTTCAGTGGAAATTCCCTGTTTCACATCAAGAGTGAATGCACTAACTGCAAAACTGTTCAGCACAGTAGATCAGGAGAGTAGGTTGATCCTTCTGCTTTGTTTCAGAAGTTACAATTACCATTTAATGTGCTTACCAAAAAAAAAAAGAAAAGATGTTCGCTTCAGGAAAAATTTAAAACTAGGAATCTAAATTGGAAGGAGATATAATATTTTCAGATATTGACACAGTAGCTGTCCGTTAGAGTTTAAAATTATTAGAATGTTTGTACAATAGTCATAATCACAAAGTATATCTGACAGTTATTTCCTTTTTGTGCACAATGATTCAGCTGCCATTTTTATTATTGAGCATTAGGCTCAAGATTATGGTTAGGTAATATGTAAAATAATTTTTTGTATATTTGTGAAGTATTTCATTTTCTTTTGCCACTTTTTTGGTACCTCAGACATGTAGAATTTATGTATATAATTTAATGACGTTATTAAAAAGTACAGTAATTTGTTTCATTCATTAACTGTACAAAAATCTGAAGTAATCTACCATACAAAGGAACAATGCTGTCATTTAGACCTTTAGTTCTGAATCAGTGAGCTTAATTCTGTGAGGTCTTATTCACTGTCAATCCATTTACTATAATAGAATTTCGTGAGAAATAAATGAGAATAGCACTGCTATATTTGTGCAAATTTCAGCGCGGTTAGTTCTTTAGTGTTTGGAATATTACTAATTTTCAAGATTCAATTTATTTTCTCTTAGAAAGAAAAGTAACAGTAGAAATATCTCTTCTTGATAGCCGAATTCTTCATAGTTTTGGTCAAAAAAAAAAGACACTAAAGAAGGATGTAAAACTAGGGTCAAAATTTTTCCATTGATTCAGCAAGCTTTCTAAATGTCAATGCTTATCTCAACTTTCATACGTTTTGAACCAGAGAATGTTACCAACTCTCTCTGTTGAGGACATAGTCTCAAAAATGTCAGCTGATTGTCAGATATGTAAGTTCCCTAAAGTGTTATCCGTAAATATTATATCCCTGGGTGCTGCTATGTTGGATTAGTCTCTTTTCTAGGATGGAATAGACAGGCTTCCTCCCCAACGAGTCCAGCACACTAAGAACCATAAAAATATTAAACCTCCTGTAATACTCTTTGTTCTTTACTGACACGATGTCTCACCAGAGCACAAAGGCAAGCAGTCCTGTGAGAGTTCTGTAACTAGGAGTAAGTCTCTAATGGGGTTCTCTTACAGATTTCACTCACAATCTGGTGCTTTCTAGATGACAGTCAATTTTCAAAAAGCATAGGAGTGACAGGATGCTACATTCAACATATACTCAGTTTTTAAACAGCATCATAAAAGTATTCTACAACCCTTGATAAAAATCTCTGTCTAAATTCTGAGAGTAATGCTAGCAATCGAGTATACAATAGGAATTGTTATTATTATCTTCAGAATACAGGTGAAACACAGGTGTAAGAAATCAGTCATGAAGTGGCAACACAGACCACTTGACAAATCTTGACAAAATTGTAATGTATAGATTAATATTTTCACTTGGCATAGGAGGGGTCATTTCACTTTTTAAATCCTAGTCTAACAAAATACAGTAGCCTTGGAGAATTAATAAGATTATATAAGGACTACATTGATAAATATTTAAAATCTTCTTTACCCAGGATATTTTAAGCTTTCTAAATTACAATTTCAAGGACTATAGGGAGGTGTTTTCCATATAAAATACTTAACACACAGTTATAATTTTTTTATGAGCATCCTGTAGTATAAAATATTTTTCTGTGGTGATGATGTGGCATCTAGTCTTATTATCTTATTATCTATTAGAGGAAATTTTGTTTTACTTTTAGTTTTTAAATTGCAGGACCAAACCTGGTGAAGGAAGACAGAGTAAGGTAAATATTAAGAACTCTGGAAATTAAAAAATGGGAATTATTGTTAAACTTTCCTAAATATTTAGTGCCCCGAAAAATAATACCTTTTCTGACAGAAATAAATACTAGTAAAATTTAACGGTCTGAAAACAATTAAGTTTTCCATATAAAAAACTTACTCAAATGTGAGACTATAGCGTTAGGATAATATTCCAATGCGTTATTTAAAATATTTGTTTTTAAATTCTCTCTATAAAAGGAACTTCATTAAGAAAGATTTTTGTGCACAAAAATTAAAAAGGGATAATGAATTATGCAAAAAAAGGTGTTAAAATTTAGAATTAAACATGCAAACCTGCAGATCACTTGCGATTCTTGGATATGTAAAAATTTTACAGATAAATATGTAGTTTTCTTAAATTTATTACCTGCATTACCATTTATTCTTTAAATGCACATCTTCATATTAGTTTAAATGTTCACTCATCATCTTGGCACCCTTTTACAATGAGAACAAAGTTGAAAAACCTTACCCAATAGATGACTATTTTTCAAAAGCAACGAATAAGAGATATTTTCATGTTTTCACAACATTAAAAACTATTCACGCAGTAAACAGCAGGCTATCACTTGTATTAAATATACATGAAAATCTCTAAAACATTCGAAATGTTTTGAAAACTGAAGTACGTTATTCACTGCTGACAAAAAAGAGAATGTAAATTAGTTTAAAGCTGGGGTGGTGTTGAAGATTAAAAAAAAAATCTTGTTTCTTAGTTTTGTCCAGAGACTAAGCATAGAGAAGAAATCACAAAAAAAACCCCAGACAGAACAACTGAGGATTACTGTCTCAAACAGAAGTGTAAACACTAAAATTCTGAAATGCTAAGAACGTGTCCGTCGTGTAAGCTGGTATGTGAAGCTCCTGGACTTTGAAAAGATTCCGAAAGCCATAAAAGTCTGAAGAAGTTAAAATCAAATGAAAAAAAAGTAAAAATATTAGATCTCATAAATTTCTCTGGGACTTTACAACTCAATTGAAATTTCCTGGAGAATGCTTTGTTATGTTACATGACCTTCTTGCCTACAATATCAACCTTTTTGTTTTATGCAGTCACTAAATACTTGAAGCTAAAATCTCTCCTCACTAAGCAAATGAACATAAATTTCTTCATTAAACAGATATTTTTTAATATTAAATATTTAAATGGCAATTTGGGCCCATAAAAAATGTCTTGACAAGCTTTTATAGAGGTGCTTTTAGGGACCTAATTACATCATAATTCATACATGAGAGTATTTAAGGTTTAATTACAAAATTTTATAGTATACTTTTTATCTTACTGTCTTTAGAATTTCATCATGTTTTCAGATATGTACAGGACCAGCATTTCTTCTCTGACAGAAACTTTGAACAAGCCAATATTGTTCAGATTTGTCTTTATATGCAAGTAATTCTAGATCCTGAAGAAAAGCCAGACTATTTTTTAAAACATAAAAAAAGTTGTTAGAGTTTGGTTAATAAATGATTTGTATTTCTAAACGTCTGAAGAAATCATTACTCTATATCTTTTTGTCATAGCAGTCTTAGAATAGACTGAAGGCTGTTTTGTTTTTTCTTTCCTGTATGTAAAGAAATTCCAAAGAGTAATGTTGAATTGCAAAAGTGTGGAATATCTGCTACTCTAGACCTTCCGAACTACGCATAAAATACTCATATGGCAACACAACACAAAAAACTGCCACATATCAAAGACACTGCTGCTAGATGTGTGCTGTCCTCCTAAACAGAAAGCCTCACTTATCATGACCTAACAAACACTTATGGGTCAAGAGTCACAAGTTGTTTACCACTGGTGTAAATGATGGGTAATATAATTAGAGAAAAAAAAATTCTCAGATCATCCTATGCTGCAACTTAAAATTAAAACTTAAAAAAAAAATTAAATTGAGCCTCAGTCTGATGAATAAGATTAGTTTTTGAGTTAGGAAGATTAGATAAAGTAGTATTTCCTTTATAGGACGGTCAGTATCTACTTTACATGTCTCCATCCACCTCAATCTGCAAAACAGTGCATATTTTTTAAGGTAATTATAAAATTCTGTCTTACAACAAAATTTGCATGGTAAAGAAGATAGAAGAAATAGAAGACAATAACGAGACTCTTCATCTTTTAACTCTAAGTTCTGACCCTGTTTTTATGGTCAAAGCACTTTGTTTTACCCTGTAATTGCTGCTATTTGTAGTCAATATTTAATGTTCCTTCCCTTGTAAAATCAGCCATCTTAGATCTAGAAAGCAGAGGAGTACAAAATCCATTTGTTGCTAATGGGAATCATGAAGCTGTCTTCTGCTGTTAGCTTTGACAAATAACATATCAAAAAAGAGTAATTGTAATTAGATTGATCTGTCCATAGCGGATTTGCATTAAATAGTAATATAAGTATGACTTCTAACCAAGTCTGGCACATAATCATAGTGTGATTTTGCTTATGAATATTTATTTTATACACTTACATTTTGGACAGAAGAAAATAAAACCAAGAAAAGCTATCATCACTGTCATTAACAAGATTCAATACCATTGCCATAGGATGAATTAAGAAAACCCAAACCCCACCAGATAAATAAACATTTATCATGAATGGGATTTAGCTTTAGGTCTATATAAAAGATGTAAAAATTCTTATTCATAATTCTATTTAATAGCTGATAGTTATTGCTAGTTTGGTTGTGTTACAAACATCTTTAGCTGGTTTTCAAATTTCGGTGTTTTTTTTTCTTAAAACAACAGTAAACTAAATTTAACTGATTATAAAAATGCATTTTTTACAGAAAAGTAAGAAGAGATTTCTCTCTGAAATTTCTGACATTTTACCTGGAATGAAAAAAAAATTACTTTCTTTTCCCGGAGAGCAAATCTCTGTTTAAATACAAAACCTGATGCACCCATATTTGAGTGAAGCATATGTTATTGTTTCCATCTCCTCTTCCATATTAACCCATGCTGGTACCTTCTCTTTCTTATCATTAGCCTGGCTTCATTTTGTCCTTAAACCTGAAGATAAGAAGTACCTTTATTCTACAGACAGATAGTAGCAGTGATCAAAAAGTAATATACATATATTTAACATATATACAAGCTGCACTATTTTTTAAAGGGAAATGTAATAGAGTAGGCTAAATTTCATACTAGCCGTTTCTTGGAATATAGTAATTTTTTTCTTCATTTAACTTTCTTACCTACAGATATTTTAAAAACTTGTTCAGCTGGTCACCTTCTTTTGCAACAAGATTAATTGGCAGTTTTGTGTGGTTTGAAAGCAAAATACTTACTCACAGTTTCCAGCATAATTCTCGGGTTGTTTTTTGTTTTTCGAGTATTTTTGTAGCGTTTTTTGTTGTTTTTTCCCTACACTCATACCTCACTGCTCAAATCTTACATTTGTTTGCTCAGGGCCTTAAAATAGGTCACCTAAAAGGTCTGTTGAACTATGTAATAAGTTAATATTATCCTGGTGTTAATAACAGGGAACACACAAGAATAAGGTGAGCAGATAGTTATACGTATCATGAATATTCTCCCTAAGATCAGTGAATCTATAATTCAGGCACTGTTTTAAACAAAGGTGTTCTTCTGACAGATAATATCACTCTTGACTGAGAGTAAGTCTCTTGGTCATGTCATCTCCATATTCCTTGGGACTTACAATAACATCAATGTAGAAATTGTGTCATCTCATATCAAACTTAACTGCTGTGGAATAAGTGACAGAACATTTGCACAGACATGGAAATTATACTTGCTGCATTTCTTTCTTAAGATAATAGGAGTATGGGGTTGTTTCAAAAGATTAGAGTATGTCTAAGTGCCTAATAGAGCTCATCATTATCTAATAAAGGAAACCAAAAATGTGTCTGATGACACAGATGATATGGAAATTTGTATACTTTGTGATCTTAGTTTTTCCAGGCTCAGCTCTGCAAGCTGATGCACAGACACAAGTCATGTCTAACCATTTTAGAATCTAGTCAGAACACAGGACTGTCCACGTGTTACTGTAGAGAAATCTTTTCTATTTGTACAGGTCCTTCAGACATGCAAGATTTTGTCCTTTCTTAAATATCTCATGCATTCACTGCAAATATAAAATTTAGATTGTGTAAATATGTTTGTACATCTAAATTTAATAGCACTTTTAAAAGATGTGTCTTTTCACAACTGTTATTTTTTAAAAAAAGCTAAAACAAACAAACAAAAAATATAACTTTCCTTAGGTTTAATGTTTAAAGATACTCTTCAAAAGGTAAGCAGATTATAAGAACTAGAGGATGAAGATATTGTCTTTCATTTTTTTCAAAATACTTCCCAATTTTTATCAATATTCTGGACAGGTGAAATGTGAGTAACAGAAATATCTCTTGGATGTCAACACTGCAGAAGAGAGTTTAGAAGAATGTAAAAAATCCTGTAAAGTATATGTTTGTCTTTACCAGTTATGCCTTTGCATTGGATCAGTTTTTATGCTGATAGAAATTATTATTATTAATAAACTTGGAATAGGTTTAGCAATTTTCACAAGTATTTTCTAGGGACGGGTGATATAGCATAGTTGAGGATTTGGGATCAAGGACATGATATGATTCCTCTCTGTCACTCAGGTATTAAACATGAATTATAGAAGGTGATTACATCTGTCACCCTTGCCTGAAGCAATGATATTAAGGTTTTACAGAGCTATCAAAAACCTGCTGTGTCAGAGATTAGCATGATTTCAAATTATTATCAAGCATGTGAGGATAATACTTTGGTTCAAACCATATTTGAAGAAACGTGGGAAATATAAAGAAGCTTCCATGTTGTCAAAGTTCTGCATAAATGGCAGCTCTTACAAAAAGGGTGGGGTTATTTGTCGCTGTTGTACCAGGGTTGGAGAGATACGAGGCAGGCAAGATCGAGGAAAAGCGGGATTAATTATTTATTTACAGACCGGGTTATATTCTCTAGATCATTTGAATAGCATCAGGTGATTGGTCCCTTGACCAATAGCTAAATCCTACAACACCCATTTCAAAACAATTCTGCAACTAGACATAACAATATTGCAAAACATTGTACAGCTGCAAGATAAAGGAATTATTTACAAAAACTCGTAGCAGTGTTTTCATAGCTTTCGTGAGAAACACAGAGCTCTCACAGAATGCTGCAGAAAACTGGAAAATTTCTCTGCTGAAGCTTTTCAGTGTCCACAGTTATTTTCATTCCTTTTTTTTTATGCATGCATAACTTTATCTTTTGCTGGCATAGAAAACGAAAATTTTCATCAGAATGATGAAAACAAAACTTTTTAATTAACCTAAAATAAAATAAGAATGTTGTATGAGATAATCTGTAAATGACACTGTAGTAAAACTGAACATCCATCCACTGAAGCTGTAAAATACCTTTCCACATATAATGACACACAGACATAGTTATTATCTGAGCTTGTTTGTGACGTTTTCATGAGCAATCTGTAAAGAAGCAGGTAGATAAAATGGAAGTAACTATGATAACACAGCAACATACTTTGTCCTCTTTCTATTGATAGAATACACCAGTACCTAAGGTCCAAACATATCTGTGGGCTAGCTCCTCTTTTCCACCTGTCCTGGGTAACCCAACAAATGTGTATTGTATTCCATATTTTTTCTACCCAATCTGCCCAAGACTGGTACTGTCCCTTTAAGACACAGAGGAGAGAAGCAGAACCGGAGTGTCTTGCCCCAGGTTTGTGGAGGTGAGGGATGCCAGGGTTCTTTGAAAAGTCTCTTTAAGAATTTCATAACACCCTTTTTTTGTCTGTCACAGAGGGAAACCCCCATCTCTGGAGCTGGGGAGGACATTATCTTTGGACTTTTTTTTCACTGCAGCCACCCAAGACAACCACGCCAGGAAAAGTGAGACTCCTGCATACCACATACCACCACTTCCAGCTGCTGACCTAGTTCCAGCTGCCACTCTCAATGGACCTGGGAGAGACCTTGTCCAGTGGCACAGAGCAAACAGCTCAGCAGTATTTGACTGGTTTTGGACAGCAGTAGTTCTCCAGGCTTCTTTTTTTTTCGCCCGTGTTTCCCATTGGTTGTTGTTTGGGGGAAGAGGGAGTTTTGTAATCATGGAGCTTCAGTTGCTGTGGGTTGTTTTTTTTTTTTCATTTGTTCTCTCTCTCCCCCACATGGTCATGAGAAGGAGGCTTCCCTGACATCTTGTCTTTGTCCCCTGGACAATGCAGTCAGCTATGGAGGCTGTGGTACTGGGGGAGGAGCTTGCCCACATCTTGTTTCCTTTATTCCCAGGGAGTCAATGGGATTTAGAACCTTTATATCTCGTGATTATTACTGTTTTCTTGCTTGTAGCTGGGGTTTTTTTTAGTAAACTGGTATTTTTTCACGTATCTTCTTGCATTTGTCTTTCCATATTGGTGAAAGGGGAGTGGTTAAAACTAAAAGGGGAGTAACTCCTTTTGGAATGTCCGCCCCGTATAAATTGTTTTAAACCAAGACACTACCATACAGGTGAAAGCAGCTAAACATACTCAAAGGCTTTTCAGAAACTGTATGTCTTTAATTTTTAGGCATCTTAGTAGATCAGAGTAACAGTTCTTATTTTACAGACTGGAAAGAGAACGTGATTCTTTTCAGCTAAATGTACCTACCTGAAAGTTAGGTTCTTAGACTAAGTTAGTCCCATAATCTTCTTCTGCATTACTCTACTTGGGAAAGACAAAGGATAGAAAGGAAGAAAGTCTCATTTTCTGTGTAAAAGGCCAGTGAAAGATGTACTGGTTTAAAACATAGTGAGAAAGTAAAACCCACTTGAGCTTTTCCCTTTCCCTCGCTGTAAGGCCTCCAAAACTTCGCTCAACGAGACACTGAAAAAGGGCTTACAGTTTTTCATGTAATCTGAGTTAGACACATGGGAGAAATACCAACAAGATATTCTCAAGAGGTCAAAACAACAAAACAAAATTTACCAGCAACTTTAGAAAATCAGAGAACTTTGACAAAAGTTTTACAGCAGCATTCAATCAACATAAAACATTCCACAAAGCATTAACTTAGCCTCCTCCATGATGTGGGTGGTATGGAATTAAACAGTGCTAGAAACTCCACCCCTTTCCTCTATAACTTTGACATAAGCACATAGCTGTTAGATATGAAAAATAGGACCGGTCTGTCAAATGCCATAGGTCAAGATCAGAGAAATCACCATCAACGGATACTTTGTGGTAGTGATCTGCTATCTGTTTGTAGACCACACAGTAAGGAATTCAAAGAAGCCTTAGGTCTGCACACTCTGGTTCCCATAAAGACTTCAGTTATACTGTTATTATACTTTTATTTGCTGGGAAAACAAAACTGTGGCACATAAGCAATTCAGGAGATCTTTGAAATATATCAAGGACAACTTCCTTACTCAGTAGTTGAATATGTCAACTAGGAGTGCTGCCCTTCTGGACCTACATATAAAGAAGAGTTGTTTCAAAACGTGACCATCAGTGGTAATCTTGGTTGCACTGACCGTGAGATCACAGAGTTTTAAGATCTGAAAGACCATGAGGAAAATAATCCAAGACTAAAGACCTGGATTTCAGAATGACAGAACTAGTTCAGGGAGTGACCCCTGGAAGTCTGTCATGAAGAGAAAATGAGCTAAGGAATACTGGGAGAATTTCAGAAACATCTTTCTTAAAGGATCAGTCAGACAAGGAACAAGTATAACATAAAGACCAGCTTGGTTAGAGCTAGTAAAAGAATTTTAAAACCAAACCAAATAAGCAAACAACAACAACAAAAAGCAAAACCAACTCAACCAAAAAACCCAAACCAAACCAAAACCCTAAAAACAAAGCAACTGCAGACCCTGCCAAAATAAACCAAAACAAAACAAGAACTAAGTATGGAAAGGCTCCGAAAGAGGTATATAGAAACAGTGATTGAGCATTCACAGGTGACATTAAGAGGCTAAAATCTCAGCTGGAGCTCAAACAGCCCAAACTTATAATAGAAATGTAAAAAAAACCCCAAAAAACAAAACAAACAAACAAACAAAAAACCAACAAGAAAAGAGTTCTCTACCTATGTAAGTGGAAAATTCTGTACCCGTGTAAGTGCAAGGAGTATGAAGGTCCACTTCTGAACACTTCTGGGACTAGCAAGTTACTCAAAAATAGCATTAAAAAGTTGAGATACTTAATGCCCTCTTTGCCTCAGTCTTCATAGTTAAGGTCAGTTCCAAATTCTCTTTGCCAAGAGCAATGATGAAGCAAAGAGCAAAGAATGATCAAGAGAGCATCTGAACAATTTGGACATATACACACCTTCAGGGCCTGACACGATATGTCAGGGTGCTAAGAGAGTTGTATGACACCCTTGCAAAATCATTCTCTGTCATCTCTGAAAGGGTTATAGGGTCCAAGGGGAATCCTGAATTATTCTGATAGGGAAAAGAATACATCCATCTAGACACAGGGCAAAAAGGAAGATCCAGGAAACTGCAGGCCAGTTAGCATCACATCAGTCATTGTGAAAATTAAGGAATAAGTCCTCATGGAAGAAAATTTCCAGGACGTGTAGGACAAAACAAACAGTAAAAAGTGATGGGGAAAGGCAACACAGATTTACCAAAGGTAAATTGTGCTTCACCAACCCCATTGTCTTCTGTGATGTTTGGTGGATGAAGGCAGAGCTGTGGATGTTTTGTATCTTGATTTTAGCAAAGCATTTGACATGGTCTCCCTCAACATTCTTGTTGGCCTGTTGGTCAGGATACAGATTGGACAGGAAGATCATAGAATAGATAGAAAACAACCTAAATTGCTAGGCTGAAAGGGTGGTATTTAATGTTCCAAACAATCACTTGTTCATGAGTGGAGTTTCTCAGAGATTGGTACTGCATCTGTTGGTATTCAGTATCTTCATATATGGTTGGGATGACGAGATTGAATGCAGTCTTTAAGAGAGACTCTTCCAATACCTGAAAACAACTAGAGAGGAGGTAGAGAAAGAGACATGGTGGTAGGCAAGAGGGAAAAGGCACAAGCTAATTCAGGGAAAATTCTGTCTGAATGTAAGAAGAAATTCTTTATTGTGAACACAATTATACACATGATTAGGTCACTCAGAGAACTGGTGAAATCTTTCTTCCAGGAATTATTCCAGAACTGGCTTGACACTGCATGGCCTAGTCCAAGGCTTTTCTTTCAAACAAAGGTTGGACCAGATGATTTCTAGATGTCCCTTCCAGAATAGACTTTTATATGATTCCGTGATATCTGCAAGAAATATCTCTTACAACTAAAGATGACAAAAAGGTGAAAGAATGCAGCTGACAGAGGTGAGGACTCCCTGGTCATAAATGCATCTGAAATTCAGGATATAACTTTTCATGTAATTGCATCTGTGGTTCAAAGGTAGGTAAAGTTGATGGGGGTTTTTTACGTTCTTGTAAATCACTGTGGTAACACTACTACATAAAACAACCTTGTGGTGGCAAGAGTGAAAATAATCCCTCTCACTTCAGCTTTCAAAATGTAGGCATCTAATCTAAACGAGCCATCCAGGATCTCATCATAATTAGTATGGAGAGACAGAAGTCTCTGGAAAAAAAGATCATAGACAACTCCTGCAAGCCAGATACCTATCATTTAGGCATGGCTAAAATTAACTGAGATGAATTGCTTTTTAAGTGACATGCCCAAGGAAAAGTAATTACGTCTTGCAAAGTAATTCGCTCTGATTTTTTTCTGAAAAGGAATAAGTTCAAAAAGGGATTCACCATGTCCAGACTCATGTTCTGACTCTGAGAAAACAAATGAGTTCAGATATTTAGGCAGTGTTTTTTATGGGGTGTCCAACACAATGTTACTAAGACCATTATGGGGCTGTATAGAATCTGCTAGTAATGGAAAAAGAATCTCATCAGAGATAGAAAGATAGCAGATTTAAGTCTTTGGCAAGAGAACTGTTGGGGCTAGGAAAAAGAACTCGCAACTGTTTTGTGTGAATAGTGTGCCTAGGTTTAATTCGTGCTATTCCAGGCTTTTATGTCTTTTTTGTAGGTTTTTTTATACCTAATATAACAGAATTCATCTCTGGGTTATAGTATAATAATTTTGATTAGTTCTAAGGGAATATTCAATTTTTGTAATGATCTGTGACTTGCTTAAAAATAGAATATACACTTTAACACAGAATAGTCCTTGCCCTGAGAACTGCTTGATTTATTCTTTGCCAGCAGTTCTGCACCTAAGGTCTTATTTAAAATATGTTTTCCAGTCTTTCTGCCTTAACTCCTTCAGTTTATTTCAAGGGGAGCCAGAATTGTTTGCCTTGGGCTTTCCACATGATTGTGGTCCTTTGCTTCTCAAATCAGTTCCTGAGGCAAGAGATATAACCACTGTAAATCCTTAGAAACAATACTTTATTGGCTCCAGAACTATCTGCTTTCTTTTCAGGAACAAGTATACGGCAGAACTCATAGAATCTGTGGCTGCACAGATTAGTTGGGCTTAAAAGACCATTATTGCTTCTGATTTTTGGAAGGGGGTTTGGAACATGGAGAAACTGACAAAATGAGATCTCTATGTACTGGGCAATTTTGTAAATCATTTGCATCTCAGCTACCTAAATGGTAATTCTAAGAAGTATTTTTAAATTATACCTAGTTTATGGGTTCTGAACTCTCTAAAACACAATTCTGTTATTTGTGATCCACATGCAAAACAATACCTAAAATTACACCCATTCTGTAGTTCTCTTAGATACATGGATATTCTCATCCTTGCTTTTTCAGTCAAATCATATTAAGCAAAAGAAATGACAACTGTAAATATAAGAGAAAAAAAGAACAGTACATTTAGATTGTTCAGCTTCTTAGCCTTTCTTAGCTCACTTTTTAGCCAAACTGAAGATCTGTAAGATAGATCTGTTTTTACATGCACAACAATCTTTTGCAATAACGGAGGCCCATACTTCTTTTGGCATCTGAGCTGAGTAAATTAGTTGTGAGTGAACATATTCTTAATTAATTTATTCTTATAACAAATCTTATTAAAAAGTACAAAAAGGAGGCAGAATGTAGTAATAATAACAAGAACGAAACTTTTCATTTATTGTGGTATGGTGCGTTGACTTCACTGGCCTCCAGGTGCCCATCAAGCCACTCTATCATTGCCTCTTCTCAACAGGAGAGGGGGAGAAAATATGATGAAAAGCTTGTGCATCAAGATAAGGATGAAGAACACATACCACTTACTGTCACAAGAAAATGTGACTCAGCTTAGGGAAATTAATTTAATTTATTTCCAATAATCCAAATAGGATAATGAAGAAATAAACGCAAATATTAAAAATATATTTCTCCCACCCCTTCCTTCTCCCCGTGCTCAACTTCTCTTCTGATTTCTCTACCTACTCCCGAGTGGCACATGTATGTGAGGAATGGGAGATTGTGGTCAGCTTATAACATATTATCTCTGCTACTTCATTCTCCTCACAATCTTCTGATAAATTGTGGGGTCTTACCCATGGGATACAGTCATTCATGAACTTCTCCAATGTCAGTCCCTGCCACAGGCTGTAGCTCCTCATGAACTACTCCAGCTTGATCTCCTCTCCATAGTGCCACAGGTCCTGCCAGGAGCCTGCTCCTTTGCAGGATCTTCACAAGATCGAACCTTCCTTTGGGAACATCCCTTGACTCCAGTATGAGCTTCTCCATGGGCTACAGATGGCTATCGGCTCCACCATGGACCTCCATGGGCTGCAGAGGGACAACCTCCATCAGTTTCTAGTGTCTTCTCATGGAAGTGACCTGCTCAGCACCTCCTACTATCAAACTTTGCTACATAAATGTCCTGGGGTGACTGTATGATACTGTATTCCTTATCATCTGTTTATTGCCCAGACATGAGTTCTGTACCTTTAAGCTAGGTTTGGGAGAGAGGGGGGAAGCCAGTGGAATTCTTTTGCCAGCCTATGTTCAAAACACAGATAACTCCCTCGGTTTTTCCCCAGCTCCCAGCTCTTTTTCTCAGGAGACAAAGAGTTAAAATTCTTCGCTTTTAGCTACCTTCTTGTTCGTTAGCTGAGGCAAGAAGTTTTTTCCCAGGACTGTGGCTTCTTCTTCTTCTTCTCCTGGAACTGTTCAGCTTTGCTCCGGTCCAAAACACCAGAACATTGCCAGGAGCCCTATGCCATGGCCCGGAGGAAGGCCCTGGGGTGCCGCACCCCAGCTCCAGAGGACCTCGGGAGAAGCCGAGCAGGACTCTAAAAAATCCACCATCTTTCTCCACAATGAGAAGGTTTATTATCTAACATTATTAATCTTTTTTTCTCCCCTGTGCCTGTGTGCACCCTGTTTGTTAAATAAATAGGTTTTTTCACTTTCATCCAAGAAATTCCTTTCAAACCTGTGGCGAAGGGACTGCCGAAACCTGCCTTCCATTAGAGGACATGTTCATCTCAGGACGTTTCCTCCTAATTTGTCTCTAACTGAGACAATAAACCAAATACATATGGACACTGCGTGAGGGCTGTGAGGAGTCTCTAGACTGTAAGAAAGTATAATCCTAAGTCTGTAGACTAAAGCTGACATGTCAGATATAAATCTGTGTACTACCTATTCAGCCAATGTCATATCTGCTTTGGTTTTGCTGCAATACAAAATAAATCAAAGTGGTTTTACAAAGCAGCACCTTTCAGTTAAGAATCTCCATTATTAAATAGCCAATTTGCAAGGAACAAGATATATGGGCTCCATGTCTCTCAGAGTACCGTATCACCTCCTTTCTTTACTATCACATCATCTTCACAGAAAATGACTCCCACTTACAGTGATCAATGCTTGACAGAGTAAAAGGCTATTCTATAAAAGGGATGGGTATTCCAGTGCAACTGTAGAATAGTTTACTACTTTGTTTTCCATATTTTTTTACATATATTATGTTTAATACATTTCTGAACATTTCATGGGTTTTTTTATTATGAAGTTATTCATTATAAAAAACAGAACTGGAAAGCAGAAAGCATTCTTGTGGTTTGCGTACATTAAAGAGTAAACTCAGAAGCACAGATGTGGACTCTTACTAGCAACAGATCACAGTATTTTTATGGACAAATCTAAATCTAATGCTCAGCCTAAATATGATTATGTTTGTTTTCTCTGTTGGTTGCATCTGGTACTTGCAAGGATTTTATTCTCAAGTGTTGATTTACATCAACAGAATAATTCATAATTGTTGTTGTAAGTTATTTGATAATATATATCATTGTGTTTGGAGTTCGACACAGCCACACAGTCCTGGATGAAACTAAATATCTTGCATCTGTGATCCCAATTTATGCAAATTGTTATAGGCTGCTAAAATTAGCTGTTTCTAGGCCACTTTATGTGACTACATGGGTTGCCTTTTTTGTGTGTGTGCGTGTGTGTTTGCAGAAGCGAATGACAATGCATCTTTGCTTTTCCTTTCTGATACACACTAGAAAATAGAGGCATACTGTGTTCTCTCATATATAACACTGACATATGCAATTGGATACCTGTTCTTTTTAGTTCTCTAGTTCTAGCTGCTAACAACTGAGTATTAATATGATACAAAAATGATTAAAAATTATATTTATATATTGGTCTGTTTATACTGTCTTTTATATTAAAAATCTATAAATGCATGTTCTGGTAACTTCTTGAAGTCGGCATTATAGCCATAAGAAAAATTACTTTTGGAGAAAATAATCTCCTCTGGTTTGGTAATACACATTTATGCCTTTAAACTGTTTCTTTTATTAGTAATTTTTTATCATCTTAGTATATTTAGCTTAGGAGGAACTCTGTTTTGCTGTGGAGAGGAATATGACCTCTTCCTCTCTCTCTTTCATCATATCCAGTATTTCTAGGTCTGAGTATTTTTTTTCTCTATAAGAGGTTCCCAAGAGGAATATTTATAAAATTACTTTGAAAACCAGCAAAATAATACTTTCTAGATTGCAATATTTTGTCAGTCTTATCTGAGGGGAAAATGTGATCTAAAGTGTGTTATTCTCTTATAAATAAAACTCCTATGTGTTTTATTTCCTGCTGCTGCATATTTGATAAAGATTTAAAATTCCCTCTTTTATTGATCAAGCCTTCAGTGAATGAGTTTGTTACAAAGTTCAGAATTCATCAAACTGAAATAATTCAAAGGTCTTTCTTGCAGTTTTTAGACCCCAAAATAATTTATTTGTTTGTTTTGCTACTAAAACCACTGCAGAATGCATTGTGGAAGACTGCAACTACACAAAATAGTCTACAGCACAACTGCATTTGTTAGTGTTGATGTCACAGTTGTGTAAAGAAGAGAATACATTTATATAGAAAAGAAAGAACTATGGAAAACAAAATACATTAAATGGTGTCACCAAGCATTGGGCACCTAGATGGTTGCAGGATAAAATTAGATTTTATGAATGAGAAGTAATAGCATTCCCACTGACAAGTGGTGGGATGCTACCCAGTGTTTGGGAACAGCAAAGCTCCTCTATGACACAGGAGGATAGAAACAATGTTGTATTGTCTTCAGGCTTAGAAAGATAAAGCGTACAGTGAGAGAAATAAAATGTTTTTGCAATTTAGAGAAGTAAAAGACATTTTAAGGGACAGAATATTTATTCATTTTTGTTGACAATTGATTGACCTTGCTTCTTTGGCAATCAGTTTTTAAACTCTTTTTGTGTTGGCTCATAGTTTCAATTCCTTCTCCTCTGTTATTTAACTTTCTCTCAGGTATTTATTCTGTATGTGCATACTACAGCTATGAGCTAGGCTGATTTCCCTTTGTATTTTTGTGATGCTTTTTGAGACACTGAGGCAAAAATAGTGATGAATATGAGAATGAAAAAGATAATGTTGGTATCCAGGAAAGGTAATAAATGTTCTTTTTTCCTCTCTTATCATCTTTTCATTCTGAAATTCAGTAGAAACTATTTGGTTTAATATTCTTTCAAGAAATATCCTTACAATCTAAATTTAATAAGTCTTTGATGGGAAGTTAAATACAACTCTAGCCAGTATAGGGGGTGTAGCAAGATAATGGCAGCAGGGCCTGGGGCTGCCCCATGCTGGACACAGATGGTTCAAGTCAATCCACCTGCCATAGGGTACAGTTGAGCCCACAGATGAGGGGGTAGTGGCTTCAGGAAAACACAATTTAAAAATGGGCCAAAAATGTCAGATAGTGGAGGGATGACAGACTTGAAAGGAATGAGGAAAAAAAAGAGGCAACACCAAGGTGAGAGAAGAAATCTGGGAGGTAGTACTCCAAGCACCAGAGCAGAGATTCCCCTCAAGCATGTGGGAAGAACCCAAGTCAAATCTTGTTTGCCCATGACAATAGCTGGCAAGGGATCTCTCTGTCTTTATGTGAACTCGTGAGCTTTTCCATCTCATTTTCTCCCCTGCCCTTGTGAGGATGAAGAGTGAGAGAGTGACTGAGAGGGAATCTGGCAGCCAGACAGCATCGACCCATCACACACACACTAGATGTAACATAACAGATGTAGGTAAAGCAGAATATAGAATATAGAACATAAAATACCTAATATCTGTATTTCCAGAATTACATTGATTTCAAATTCAGGGGAAGAAATTCATAATTGCAGCTCTGGGACAAAAGAAAAGGAAGCTTTGACACAAGGCAGCACATTTTGATAATAAAAGAAAAAAATATGTTCTGAGATTGTGATCAAAATAATTAGCGAAAGAGTGAAATTGCCTGCAGAGACAGCTTTTGTCAGGACCTCAAGAGCAGTGCTAGGACACAGTGTCCCTGTTCAGTGCCTCCTCCCACTGCTCACACCCCGAATCCCACATCAGCCCCTGGGGATGCCAGCTGATGCTGATGTGCCCAGTGAAGCCGCAGCAGGGTTGGCCTTCAGCCCTCCACAGCCCTGCCCTGACTGGCCATGGGCCCTGCTGAGCTGGGCTCACACTTCGGCCCAAATTGAGCCTGTCCTCAGACTGTGCCCAGGGATGTGCCTGATGCCCAGGGCTGAGGCTTCCTCAGTGTCCCCCCCACTGTCTTGTTCCTGGCTGGGGTTCCTCGCCCCCACCTTTCCCAGCAAGTAGGCAAGATTTTGGGAGGGACAACTGGAACCAATATACAAGGCCGAAGAGATATTACATATCACGTGACATTGTTCTCAGGTATAAGAGTTCATGGAAAAGAGAAGGAAGGTGGTATTTTCATGGTTATACTGCTTGTCTTACCAAGTAATTTTACCCATGCTAAGGTCCTGCTTTCCTGGAATAGGCTGAGCATATGCCTGCTGATGTTAAGCAGTGAATGAATTCCTTATTTTTCTTTGTTTCCATATATATCTTTGCTTAACCTGCTAAATTGTCTTTATCTCACTTTTGCTCTTCTGGTTCTCTCCCTCATCCCACGGGAGTGGCATAAGTAATGACAGAATAAAAGCTTGGCTACCACCTGGGGTCAACCCACCACAAGCACATAATTGTCCTGGTTACAGAAAATAATTTAGTATTGTGCTACATTGAGTATAAAGCTTCAAAGTCTGCACAAGTAATACATGAGTCTAGAGAGATTTGTGGAGAAATAATTAGATGGTATCACTAGCAAGAAATGAAGTTTCTTAGTGTGAAGTGATATATTTATACTAGATTTTATAAGAAAATACTTTTATGGACTTGTACATATTGCCAGAGCCTTGAGATCTTTTCCTAATGGTTCACACTCTTGTTTTACTCATGAAGTGGACAATACATATTTTCAAGACAGTTTGGGTTTTTTTAACACATGTTAGCTTATGATCTACATGCAGGATATCATTTCTCTGAGGGATGAATTGGGATGCATTTTTCCTTCTCCTCTTAGTGCAAGGAGCACATCCCTATTTGTTTACACGCCTTTGTAGTTGATACGCCCACCCCTGAAGGCAGAATAACTGAGGTTCTTTTTAACAGAGACCCTTGGGTCAGATTGGAGTGAAATAACACTGAATGGCCAGTGCATATATACCTATCTGTGAAAGAAAGAGAAAGATAAGCATAGATAGTGCAGAGGAAAAATGCAGGGTGACAGGACCAAGAATGCTCACTGACTCAAACAGGTTTGACTTCTGGGAGCTGACATTCTGTTTCCTTGACTTTAAACAGGTATCTCTTATGCTACATTACTTAGCCTGACTACTGACTGTGTTTGTCCTTGTAGTGCAGTTAGTCTGACCTTAATCAGGCCAAACTGATCATCACTGAAAGGATGCTTACTGAGGAAAAGTGTGTAGGTTGAAAAGTTAAAACCTTTATGAATAGAAATATATACGGCGAGAGATAAATATATATACACTTTAAATGAATAATATTTTCTGTGGTATCGCAGATGATAAAGTGATAAAAGAAAGTTAAAAATTTTAAACCTGGACTAATAAAAAAGGAAAGTTGTTATTGATTTATTCACAGACAGTATGTTCACATGGGTTTCTTAGCTTTCTAAATATAGCCTTAAAAATTGTCCAGGTCCTGTACCTTTCTGTCCACTGTGAAACTCGGCAGCACTATTGACCTCATTTTTCTGGACTCAGTCTGCACACATTCTCCTTTCATAACAAGATCTGTATGACTACTACAAGCCATACTATTCACACAAATCTTCATGTAAAAGGAATGATGTGTAGAGATGAAAAAGAGTGTGCTAATTAGGAATTAGAATAGAAGGACAGAAACAGTATATGCTGCGTTGGAAGGTACCCATCGGAATCATTGAGTCCAACTCCTGGCCCTGCACAGGCCACTCCAAGACTCACACCATGTGTGCCTGAAGAGCGTGGTCCAAATTCTTCTTGAACTCAGACAGGCTTGGTGCTGTGATCATTTCCCTGGGGAGTCTATTCCAGTGGTCAACCTCCCTCTGCGTGAAAAACCTTTTCATGATCTCCATCCTAAACCTCTCCTGTCTCAGCTTCAAGCTGTTTCAAGTCTTGTCACTGGTCATGGGAATGAAGAGATCAGTACCTGCTCCTCTGCTTAAGAATCAAAAACATGACTACGCCTAGATATAAAATGGAATTCTGGTTAATTTTGCCTAATACAGTATTCAATTCCCTGCCTGCAGGAGATATAGCTTCATCAGTGTCATACTGTCAGAGTCTCTGTCTGAACACTTCTTAATTTCATAACAGATAAAGATAGGTATACCATAAAAAAAATTGATTCAAGCAAAGCAAATATATATGAAGATAGAAATGAAAAGTTTTGCTATATAAGGCTCTTCCAAAACATCCAGTTTAATAACTTACTAATGCCTATTGAAACAGTTCTTGTTTTTATTTTGGTGTCTGCATGATAAATACAAAGGACAGAAAGAGTGGTAATGGGGTTCTTAAAGTTTATAAGCTTATAGGAATGGTTGTGAGCTGTTTCACTTAATTTATATGTACTTCTTGTTAGGTGCTATTTCTAAACAATCTATTAAAATCCTTCAAAATTATTTTTTACTGACTGGGTCTGAGAGCAGTTTAAAGAGATTGCTTGGGAGTCAGTAGATAAGTTTTTTATTTTTATGCAGTAATGCAGCTATTTGGTTTTTTTAATCTAACTAGTGCTAGGACACATATTTTTAAAAAATCTCCAATGACTTCTGCATACAAAACTCTAATACAGAACTGGAATAGCATTAATGTGATGCAGTATACTTTTACCCATCAAAAAGTCAGATAGCCATTCCTACAAAAAAATCTGGAATGTGATTCAATTTATTGCTTGACAGGTAAGTTACTATGTACTTTTATTTCATAGAGGCTGGCAGGTAAGTTGACTCTTACATCTGGATCTGATTCAAAGAAAAGAGGAAAAGGAAAATTTGTATATTTTCATCTGAAAGGATTAAAGGAAAGAAGAAAGATATAATTCATGGTATCAGTTGCTGGTCTTTTAAAAAAGTAATATATTTTTCACTCTTTAGAATGACAGTCTCTGATACAAACACTAGTATATTTTTGATTTGTAAGATATTTGGCAAATACATTTTATTTGCTTGTCCTAGTAGTCCTTGAGAACTAGATCCTAAAATAGAGAAATCCTTATTCATAAGGAAACAGCACATCTGCATATTGTTCTACAGCAACCTTTTCCCTTTTCCCCAGATTTGACCAACCAGCTATTATAAAAACATGAATAAATGTCTCTATATTTTTCTGACCTCTATACTTTTGTCAAATTGATATATAAGTTCATAAAGAGTAGATAACAAATTTTAAAGACTAAGTGGACATATTGACTCCTAATGAACAGTAGCTAAGCAAAAAATTGTTGTTCACTTTGTTTCTACAACAAAGGAAAAAATAGCATTCATTGGCCATGTGGTCAGTATTCTTGGCTGCACTGCAGTACAGATGGTGTATTATGGTACAAACAAGATTAGAAAAGGTTAGATGACTTTGTTTCCTCAAGATCCCCAGTTTGGTACTTTACAGTAAACAATAACAAATATCATAAAAGCTTTGAATGAGATTCACTGGAAGAGTTGTTATTCAGTGCCTTACCAGGTGTGCAGGGAGTTCTCAGGAAAATGGTCTTCCAAATATTAAAGAACGAACCAACATTCCTTCTTTCTTTCTTTCTTTCTTTCCTTCTTTCTTTCTTTCCTTCTTTCCTTCTTTTTCTTTCTCTCTCTCTCTCTCTCTCTCTTTAACAGACTTGATGCCCCAATGATGGATGTCCTGGGTTACAGTGTATTCTATTACCATCTTCATGAGCTGTTGAAACCAGGTGTGGCAATGTTCCCTGCCTCCTTCCTCCGGACTATCTCCTGTTAATGGGCAACAATGCCTTGCCTCATGACTCACCATCCCATTGTGAGATGCTCCGCCCAGGGGGAAGGAGCCAAGCATTCCCACCTGGATATAATCTGGGGTTTGGAACAGCACAGGTAGCTTTTTCCACTGGATTCCAAGAGGAAGACCAGGATTTTTCTACACCACCACTGGACCTTCAGAGGGAGACCAGACCGTTCTACAGGATCAACGCTTCAACAGAACCATCACTCCAGGAGGACTGCAGCCACCATTTAATCGGACTGCTACCAACTCCCTGACCGACAGAGGGTCAGGTTGTACTCTGACTCTGTCAGTGAGTTGTTTTTTTGTACTATTGCATTTATTTTATTTTTTCCTATTAAATTGTATTTCTGACTTGGAGTATCTCACTAGTTTGCTTTCAAACTAGTACATGGATGACAAAAAGGATGAAGAATGATAAGGGAAAGAATACCCGTTTTTCATCCCTAAACTGCTGTTCAAGAACATCCACTTATATTGTATTTCAGAGCTCCAGGGTTTTGAAACCTGGAAGTTTCTGGAGCATTTTTCTTGTAGTAATAACATAAAAGGCGCATAAAGTGTACTTTAACAACATTATGGCAGGGTAAACGACTTTAAAGAAAAATACGCTACTTTTTAAAAATTTATTTATTTACAATATGTAGCAGTTTCTTTATGGAAACTCTATAACACGTTATAACTTGTATTCTATAGCAGCAAACAATATTTGGTATGCTTTGTGCATTGTCTCCAGGCTCATTTCTTTTTTATTTGTCATTGTAGCACACAGAGATATAATTCAGAGACAATACGTAGTAAGGTGGTATACCACCAGATAAATTAGGTATCTGGAAAAGATATCATGCTGAACTATCCTTTAGCACAAAGTTGTACCTTGAAGGAATGTCCAAGTCTTTAAAAAGCTTATCTGTTAGCTTCAGTGAGAGTACATCTGAAGGCAAGGCCTGCTCTCAGCAGGTGCTTGGCATCTTGCAGGATGAAGCTTTACTGAATATTTCATCAATAATAGGAGACTTTTTTCATATGGTATGAGATTTAATACTTGTTTCTATTGATGTCTCAGTCCATCTATCTGACCATAGCATTTCTGCAGTTTTGGCTCTGGACTGTGATTACTTCTTTTTATGATCATCATATATCTTACCATAAGTCAAAGCATGCCAATTAAAGTGTTCTTTTCAGAGGGTTTTCTTAGCATGAGATTTTATAGTATATTATTTTTGGTCAATCAATAACCACATCTTCTACTATTTTGTTCAAAAGATAGAAAATATTTTAACTTCTACATTTTTACTTCATTGAGAAAAGGTTACATAGATAAATATAGATTCCTAATTGTGTCATTATAAAAGGAGTGGGAAAGCTGACACAGGGAAATGAAGGCAAGGAGTGTTGTTGCCATAAAAGATTACATATAAGTGGTGCTTATTTCTACTTTCAGGACATTTAAAGAATCCAGGATTCAGTATGATCAATTCAAACTGTGCTCCTGAAAATAACAAAAGACACCCCACAGTCTGTCAGAAATATTGACTATTAGAGTTTACTGAATAGTGGCTCAAGCTTTGTCTGCTTAGAAGTCCTGTTCGTTTTGTTAAGCTCACCTAGTATGATACTATTCCTTATAGAAAAGTGACCTTTAAACTACATGACACCTTTAAAATTTTGTGCAGAACTCTCACTGACTTGAAAGGGAGTTCTGCGTGCAGTTGCATGTAGCTCACAAACATGGCAGGAGACAGTTAGCTGGGGCTTCTTAGCGAAGTTTCCCTAATTCAGATAACCATTTGGGGATTTATATAGAGATGCAGAGATGAATGACAAGCAAAACATATTCAAATAGTTTTGGTTTGTTTTGGGTTTTTTAATGAAAAATAGTATTACCTAAAAAAACTACTGCTCAAAAATCAGACTATATTATATTTTTTATAGGATGTAATTAACCATTTTTTCCTTTGCTGAGCTTCTTTGTGACCAGTACAAATGGAATTGTCACAGAATGCCATGGTTTTATTGCAATTGAAAACAAATAATGAGGCTGAGTTTCATTATTGCCAAATCAAGATTATTAACTTTGTTTATCTGAATTTAGCATGACAAAAAGCAATGCATCATGATGATCCAGAAATATCAGTTTGTGAACCCTAAAGATACATCTCCCTAGACATATACTCTGCATTTTATTTGCATTATTTGAATTATTTATTCATTTTTAACATCTTTTTGCTTTATTATGACAAGATTTGTTTTAAACATTAGGATAAATTCTTATATAGAGGTAATGTTCTTACCTGTAATTCTTACATATATTTCTTTGCGGTTTCAAATTCACATCAGAGCATACTGTGTAACACCAATGATACCATTACTACAATTTGTTTTTCTATTTTCTTACGAAATAAAAATATTTGTAGAAAAAAATCCTAAGAAAAAACCCCACATTTATTTTCCTTTTTAATCAGCAAACAAGGTCACTACATTTCTAAGGAAAAGATAGACTCTACATATCAGTATACCCGCAATACAATTCTTTCATCTCAGACTTAAAAGTCCAAAACTTTAATTTCATATCTTTGATGTTAAAGTAAGTTGGCAGTTATTTGTGCAACACCAGTCTTTTTACTGGGGGAGCAGAAAAAGTAATAGAGAAGGCCTTGAGAATTGTTGCATGGTGATTAATTGATTCTTAGTGCAGTCACAAATCCTGTTAAATTCAGTGAAAACTTTGCTTTAATATAAGAAATCCTATAATACACAACCGTACTTGGAGAAATTTGGTCGAAAAACTACTAAAAACCCAAAAACTTGATATCCAGATAATATATTTTTGCCTTTAATGTATTGCTTAAGTCCTATGTATTCTGTAAAATGGGGATAATATTTCATATGATTTGCAGTTTATGATAATGAATGAAGCACTTGAACTATAGGGATGAATGGCCCAAGAGAAACAGCATAAAATGACTAATTCTGTGCATATGCTAGTGTTTCTTGCTTAGGCACCAAATTTCCTAAAAATTGTAGAGGCCAAGTGAAATAATTCTCCTCAATTAAGTGTTTATGTTCCTTATAATATTGGTAGAGGGAACTCGGCTGCACAGAATGGTTGAGAGAGGACTAGGATAATATCAGTTTTTGATTTTTCTGCCTAGTTTTTAGTTGTTTTGTTGGTTACTCTGTTTTTTCTTTTTAATATATTATATGGCTTTTTGTGGTATGCAGTATCACAGTTTACAAAACGCATATTAAATAAATGTGCCTGTGTCTTCTATTTTATTACTCCATTTTATTATAGAGGCACAGCTGGAGTTTGAATGACTGAAATTGCAAAGGATTTTAATGTAACGCATTGCTCTGTACAATAATTTAATTTACCAAACATGACTTACTTATTCTTTAATTTAGCCTTTCTGTAAAGAACGTCTTCTTAATGGAAAGGCAAAGCCAAATTATACTGTGTTATCATTCATAAATCATACTTTCTTTTCATGCCTAATTAAATATGAAGTGTCAGTAGAATACTGTAAAAAGCTTATTTCTTCCTACTTATACATCTTCTTCCTTTCGGTTGTTGTTGCGGATAGGTAAAACCTCATAAAATGAAGGCCTTGTTACCCCTGTAAAATCATGGTTCACTTCTGTTACTTTGGCTAAGTAGAAAAGGATTCTGGGTAATGACTCCACTGGAATAGAGATAAAAAACAAGTTATGTAATTATCACATGTTTGCATCATGGTTTATGGTAGTTGGTTGAATTATGGTTGTTGTGCTTTAACGGAATGTTACTGATAAAGGCCTAATTGCTTAAAAAGGCCCATTTTTTGGAATAAACGAGCTCCCTTTTGCAGCTGCCTGAGGATTCTGCATTGCTTCCTACACCAAGTTATGATTAAAATATTTTTATTATTTATATTTTTCAAGGAAATGACAATATAACTTTTGCAACATAATCTGAATACTGCAAAATTTTTTTCTTGTCTCTCTTTGTACACTGGGTCACACTTTTCCAGCTTGGAGATCGGAAATCAACTCTTTAACTGTTCCTGGTTTCTGTTTCTTTCATTTTTTAAAGTTTTTTTTCTCCATTTCTCAGAGTATCAATTTTATGTTGCTTGACATTTTTATAACAAACTTGTAAGCTCATTAAAAACATAAGCTTTCAACTGGCTGTGAAGATCCTCTCCATCCCTTGGTATAACCTGTTTTCTCTCATCCACATGGCCGTGAATGATATTGCGAGGGGAGACTCAGACAATATCACCAGTAAGCACAGAATTGAGGGGGCTAGAGTGAAAGGCAGGGGAGCCCATGTGATGGTGGGTTTGGCCCCAGGGGTGAAATGGAAAAGCTTGAGCAACACTGGATGCATCTTGTAAGTCAGTGCCTGGCTATGCAGACCTTGCTGCTGGAAGGACTGTGGCTTAACAATCACAAGACCCTCGGTGAGTAGTGAGAACATCTAAAGAGAGACAGGATCTAGATGACAAGCAGGGCCACAACCCAGTTAATTAGTCAAAAACTCAGGAGAGTTTTGTAATAGGTTTGGGAAAAATGGTGAATAAATACTGAAGAGTAGTTAATATACCAGATGCAGTGAGAAACAGTATGATGTAGATGGCTGTCACATTTCTAAGAAATTGGTGTTAATGGACAGTCATCCTTCAAGCTTTCTTGCAAATGTACAGTATAGAAAAAAGCCCAGGTGGAATTAGAGCTCTGTGTGTGTGTTTGTTCAGAGCATTCCTCCCTTTGGGAACAAAGAGAAGTGGTAGGGTAGACTGTTAACAAATAAGTTGATGTGGATATATTTAAACTTTTGAGAAAGTACAGGCAGAGAAGATGAAGAGTTATTCCATTCCATGCACGGGTACAACATGAGTGCATTTTCCCTTTCCAAGGAGTGCTGTGGCAGTTGAGAACAAATACTTTACTTATAGCTGCCTATCTCATTTTAGAAGTACTCAAGTTTTAGAGTAATAATTTAGATTAGATATTAGGAAGAAATTTTTTACTGTGAGGGTGGTAAGGCACTGGGACAGGTTGTCAAGAGAAGCTGTGCATATCCCATCCTTGGAAGTGTTTGATGCCAAGTTGGACGGGGCTTTGAGTAACTTGATCTAGTAGAATGCCTCCCTGCCAGTGGCAGAGGGTGGAATTAGATGATCTTTAATGTCACTTCCAACCCAAACCATTCTATGATTCTATTGCGGGTGTCTTCATGGCCCACCAATAGCAAATAACCTGGATGACAATGACTGCTAAGAATGTGAATATAAATTTTAGGTCTGTATGTGTTTACCCAGAACCAGTCAGGTTACAGAGGAGGATGACCATTGTCTGGTTTTATCAGTAACACCCTGTGAAAAAGTAGGAACCAAAAGTTTTTAAAATGACATAGAATAAAATAAGCATATTTTGCAGAATATTATAATACAGAAATTTAAATTTTCTTTACTCCACAAATTTTTAATATAATATCAATTTTTCACTGAATGCAAAAATTTGATTCTTATCAAACCAGCTGGAACAGTCTTTAAATATTGCTTTCTTAAACAAGTATTAACATTTGACTATATGTCCTTTCATCAGAAATTGTCAGATCTAGTAATCCAAACAAAATTTTTTACTCAGCCTATTAAGTGTTTAGACTAATGCAATGCATTTTACAATTATTTTTAGGCCATTTACAGTGAGAGTCCTCATGAACATGGAGTCATATATGCTCTCAGTAAAAAACAATTGTTATCAAATAACAGCTGTTCTGCCTCAATGGAGGAAGGAAGATCTGAGTTTTGATGCTTTTCACATCTTACAACACCAAGAAGAATGCTACTTGATGTTGGTGCTTTAATGATGGAGACACCTGTTCACTTTCAGCTACTGTGGATAGATAAAGCCTCATAACTCATTCTTCATGAACAGTAACACAGAACATCTATCAGATGGTAATGATTTTCAGTCACAACTAACATGGAATTAATTTAAACCAGAAACCTAGTAGTAAAATCATGTACATCGTCAATCAGGAAGCCCATTAAACTACACTAAGGTCATATAAGAAGAGAGTGGCAGATTTAAGCACTGAGGTTCCTCTAAAAATTGAATGGTATTGATTAACATTGAATAAAGGACCAGAATACCAGCATATATCTTGCTTTTAAACAGTAAAGAAGTAAAAATTTTACATTTCAGTGTCCTTAATTTGGTGACTTTAGGAACAACATATTAATGTTTTATTAAGGAGTGACATAAATTACATTTTTAGGAAACAAGACAACATATGTATTTTTTTTTTTCCAGTCATAACTATGTGGGCTATAGATACTCATTTTCTGATACAAAATAAAACCAAAGAGAAATCAGGGTGCAGACAACTTTGTGTCACTCTGTATAATATCTTCCACATTGAGAAATTAATAAAAGTGCTTAAAGGTTGTGAATTGTAGGATATGATTTTAGATGTTAGATCTGTAAAATATGGAGGTTATTTTCAGTTGATGGAGCAGTCTCTCATCTTCCTATCAATGCTGCATCCACATCCACAAGAGCGAAGTTCAAACCTGCATGGATGACATTTGGAGCTCTTATTAAAGAAGTAACAAAGGTTAAAAAGTTAAGGACGTAAACCCAGGTATTTCTGAACTGAGTAGGTATCACTACTCAGAAATAATAATGAAAGAAAAGACACTCATATGGGTAACTAAGAAATTAATAAAAGCTATCAGGATGGGAAAAAAGCACCCAGTGACATAAAATAAAATATAAAGAGTACTGAGAAGATTATGAAGTAAAGCCAAGCAATTTATAAAAGCTAAAAGTGGCATGAGAGGATTGCCCAGGAAAAGAGGGAAATAGTAAAAGATTTTTCATATATAATGTTTTTGACAGGGAAATACAGTCAGCATGCAAATCATGGGAATCCTAATCAGGATGCCTGGAGAGCCCTCAGAATCCTTTCCAATACAGACATTTATCCTCCCAGAGGAGTCCATTCTGTCATAGAGAATTCTTCTGTACTTTTAATTTGACTTTCTTTTCCCAGTACATTAAAAAACTCTTGGAATTCTTATTTCTCATTTTGTTTATCACAGGCAAGTACATAACAATATTTTCAATGCACAAGGAAATTAATAAACAGAAACAAGTCATGTTATTTCCTCTTAAAGTAAGAATAAAATAAATCTCCTGTGTCTAGAGTATCCTGCCATAATGGATTCAGGACGAAGATGACAGTACCTTTTCAAGAGATCAAAGACAACAAATTGATACTGTTAATGTGATAATAAAGATAGTATTGAGCACATAAGTAGGATATTTCTCCTATAATTGCAATTCAGAGCTCCAATGAACAACCAAGATTTGTGATAGTAATCAAAATGTAGAGATGCTACAATTATTAGACGAATTATTACGATATTCTGTATACATGTCCATCCAAATTTAAGGCATGTAAGTTTTTTTTGCTATTTTATTTTGCTATATTATTTTGCTATGTTCTTTTGAATCTTAAATTTAAAGAATCAAAATAATATCCTGTTTGCATATTTGTAATAACAGTATTGAATCCCTGCCCAATCAAAAAGTGCTAATAAAAATTATAGGCTATGTAAGAGAAAGAAAAACAAAAGTAAATCACATGGAAATATTTATACTAACACTTGTTATCTGGATGTTATAAAGTTTTCAATTATTAAATTATGTGGGGTTGATACAGAGACACAAAGCAGCTTCAGGGACCAGTTCAGGAAAGTCATTTCACAAAGAAGGAAAGTTTTTGGAGAAGATATGATAATGATAGTAGGTGATGAAGACAGGCAACAAAGAAGTTAAATACAGCTTTGCTAGCATAGCAAGACTGGAGTGGGGTAAAAGCTATAAAGGTCCTTACATCAGGACCACTTTATTTAAACCTGAAGTAGACAGGTGATTTCTTCAGAACAAGTTCATCAACACAGTTGTTTTGCTACAGAGTGTGTGTATGTGTGCATGAGTGTATTTGTCTTGGATAACAACTTCCTTTGGCATGGTACAAAGATATAGAGCAGTAGAAAAAGAGGTCACAAGGATTCCTTGAAGAACTTAGATTTTACAGCCATTGCTCCAGTTTGGAAGCAATTACCAGTATAAAAGACTGATACATATGATCAGTTGAACTGGATTTCACAACTAAATTAAAACTAAATTCTACTAGCAAGACTGGGAACATAGGAGTCAGGATGAAGGGAAAAATATATTTTGCACTCTTATAACTGAGAATTCTAGTTGCTTAAATATGTTGGCTATTAGTCCTAAGTCTGTGAAGTAATTCCTCCCCCGTGACCTATTGTGAAGATTATTTAATCAATTAATATACTGTCAGGACCTTTTCTCTTATTCTGTAGTGTACGAGATGTCTGTAAAAATAGTGATAGTGCATTTGATAGCAAGAGAACCTTGGGCTACTATGCTCGATTATTGTACGCTCAATATCGAAGCTCTTTTTCTTTCTTTTTTAAAATTATTTTCCTTTTTTTTTCTTTTTTTCACACCTTCTTAGAGACAAAATTCATACTAGAATGGGGTTGAAGATAGAAATTTGTCTTTGGACTTTGAAGATCCTAAATCTTTAGATATTATTACATGTAATCTAAAACATTAAATAGGCAGTACAGCATTAAAGTAATCCAGATATGCTAAGGTAAGAAACCATTATTAGAAAGAAATTAGATGTTCAAATGCAGTGTCTTGCCAAAATTATGATTGGCTAGAATGGAAATCATTTTGTTGTGAAGCTGTGAAACAGTATGATTTTATAAGGCTGGAGCATGGCATAAGGCATACAGACAGGTATGACATAATACATACATACATCCAATACCATCAACTTTCAGGCACTCTTTCACAGAGGTGCAAAACGTATTTAAGTGATCATTAAGACTGGAACCAGCATGTCTGTTAACATGTGAGTTAGTATGTGTCTGTGCACTATTTAACTATTCTTTAAAAAATAGCTTATATCAAATATGCAGGAGTAATTTTATTTTCCACACAATTCAGGCCTTTTCCTTGTCTTTTGGAAAAAAGCTCTTATCTCAGTTATATTTCTAACTTGTAAGAGTATTTATGGTATAGATATCTTACTTTGTCCAGTTTGGATTTCTTTTCTTTTTTTTGCCCTTGACACATACTATATTGAATAGAAGTTAAAAATTCTTTTATTATAAAGCTTGAAAAAAAAGAAGTCCATTTGTTCTGGAACATGGGATCTTCCTTCATCGTGTGATTTTTTGGTATTTATACAGATTCTTCTCTTCCTCTCTCTTCTTGTTCCCCACCCTACCCCTTCTCTTTCCTCCCCTCTGCTCTTTCTTGATTATGCACACTTGTGGTAAGAATGAGACAAGTCTTGGTTACTTCAGAAGTATGAAGATGCAATGTGCAAAGTTGAAGCTGGCATTCTCAGAACATGAGTTCTTTTCTGTAAGGGGTTCCATCTACCACCATGACATATGTGTTTAAAGACACCTTCGTGTCAGTGTGATCTAATCCTTTTCAGAGATATAACACTTATCTCTTTCGTTCTGGTGGCTGATATAAAATAGATAAGAAGACAATTAAAAGTGAGTAACGAGTTGATGTTTTGTTCTTTTTAAGCAATTTCAGCATTTAGCACTAAGCACTTCTAAAACACTACTAGAAGGAATTATTGTAGGGAGAGTTTTAACTGGTTTTTTTAAAATATTGTTTTTCCTTTCCTTGTAAGAACAGTACAGTGTCTTACATTTCATTAACTGGAGTTTTCCCATATTGTTTTTATCCACATACATTGACATAAAAGTGGCATTCCAAAAAAAAAAAAATACTGTAACAGATAGCTACAATTAACAGAATGTCTAATGCTTTACTGGATTAATTGCTCTTTCTAAAAGTCTGTGAAGAGCTAGTGTACAATTGTCCTGCTATGGCCTCTGCACAATTAAGCAATTTATCTGAGAACCCTTGCAAGGTGAGAAACACTAAATGGAACAATAAAATCCTCTCAAAACCAGCTTGTAGGTCTTCATGACTCAGGACCTGCTTGTCTTTTCTACCTGTGGAGTCACATTAGGGAAGGAACTTGCTGTTTAATTTATTTAGGGAAAATTATAATTTGGATAATAGGAAGATAAAAGTTAATGTTGATAAGAACATGCATGCATCCATGCATAGAAGCATTATGCATAACAATAAGATTAATGTGAACTGACCTCTGTAAGATGGAAGACTAAGAGAAACTTAATTCAGAGGGAATACTGGAAGAGGTCTCTGTAAATATCACTCATTATTTTCCTGCTAGTCTTGACAAAGGCTACAGGAAAACAAATGACCTTTTATTTACAGCATCAAAATCTGCAGATACATAAGCAGCATCACTGCTTTATTGTCTGCTGCTGCAGGAAGTTTAGCCATATATTCTCCACCAGTGGCTCATTATTTATTATTTTTGAAGGAAAAAAATGTCTATTACCCCCTAATTCAGTCCTTAACAGAGATGACAAACTCAGGACTCTGAGCAAGACTCAGGTGTGGTTCATAGATTGGATATGGGGATGCTGTTGCTTTGGATTAGGAAGTAAATAATTTATAATAACTAATTTGAGAGATGCTGACAGCCAATTTCAATATTGTTGGATTTGTTTTTCTAAAGTAATTTACAATTCATATTCATCTTCTGTTGCCTGTTTGGAAGTGGTTGATTAAAATTTTTCAATATTTGGATTTTGAATTCAGTTCATAATTTCTAATTAAATAGATAGGCAACATAGTATTTCTGTGTCCTTACAGATAGGTGCAAAAAGTTGGGAAGCAAAAGTGAAGGAAGGCAGTGCTGGAGCTGTGAAGGGTTTAAGATTGTTGAGAAAAACATTGCAGAGACAAGAACTCAGAAAAACACCCAGGTGAAAACTGCTTTTCTATCTCTGGCCTTTCCTTATTAAAATTTCTCTTAAAGATTCACTGTTTCTGGGATAGACACAAAATTAGATTTTTATATTTATGACATGTGAAACCTGTGGGATTTAGGGCATGTTGTCTGCATCTTCTGTATCTACTAACCATTGCCAGCTCTTTGGAAAAGATTTTTTTTTGTGTCTGTTGCAAGATAATCAGAAATAGAAACAATACTTTTGATATACACAGTATGATAGTCAAGATTTCCTTACAATTGTAATCAACTGTATGAAGTGAAAGCTGCCAGGGAACTCGAGTTTGCTGAAGTACTGCAGCTCATAGTATTCAAATGTATTTCTTATCAGTGTAGTTAAAGGCTGAGAATTAGTGACAAGTTGCCAGCAAGGAGATAGATAGTTATCTAAAAGAGGATTTCAAAACCCTGCTGGCTGCCTAAGAGTAGAAAATTAAAAGGAGCAAGCAAGGAGTATGTTCTACCCCTTTTCATTCCCAAGCATCTAAATCCAGGCCAACTGGAAATTTCTTCCTCCACTCAGCTGTAAGACATCTCAACTATAAGGCAGATAAAATGTGTATGCAAGCCTTTTTAATGTCCCAGCTAGGTTTTAATTGAAGAGATTTTGACAAGTGCATAAAAATGTAATCAAGTACGTGACCATGTACTCAACTGAGTTTGTATGAGGCTCAGTCAAGGCATGGTCTTACAAGCTGTAGACAGTGTACTGAAAGTGAAATATCTTCTAGGGGCACCTTGGACAAGGGCTTTTAATGGTGTTACCAGATGAAAAATTGTCTACATCTGGTGAACTAACAACATGCTTACTCTTCAAAGCCCGCAGGACCATGGAACTGCACAATGCCCATTGTGTAAGAAGGAGAACTAGAAGGCAACCAGCCTCAGTTTTCTGCCAGCTTTACCAGGTCACAGTCAGTCAGCTGTAACTTTGGGGTTCCCAACCACTAGGGACCACCAAAGAGATCTCCAGGACGAAAGAATGCATGCATAAGAGGGGAGGGGCGGGGGGAGATATGTTAATGATTTTGGGGAAATGATTACCATATGTATGTTTATTCTGGGACAACCAGTGAATATGTTTCTAAAACACAGTATTTAAACAGAAACGTTTTTGTACTCAGCAAGCACAGTTTTCAGAGGAGATATCCCCTCGCACATCTGGCCAAACACAGAATGTCCGCTTCTTAATACTATGTTGGTGTTAAGGACTTTCTTTATTTTTGCTGAACCTTTGGTAAAAATATTGTAGGGGTGGGTGTGACTGGATCCATCTCCATCATAACTTAAGATAGGAGAGGAAAGCACTGCTGAAAAGTTTTCATTCTTCTAATGATTTTAAGAAAGACCATTAAACCACACGTCACCAGTGATGAGACTAGAATCCTCATTAAAACTGAAAATCAGCACTATCAGAAACTTAGTAGCTAAAACATTAGAGCAACTATGGGGAGAAACCATAAAGTCGCTGCATTTTGGTGTTTTATACATCCAAGTCCTTCTATCCACTAGCTTTGAAGTATCATTTTAGTTAGGAAAGTACATAATGGCTTAGAATAGCAGTATATAGCACATATAGTTATTCTGTGAAGTAACTATATGTTATCTTCCTCTTATTTTCTTCTTCAGCCATTGGAACAGGATTCCCAGGAAAGTGGTTGAGACACCATCACATATTTAACAGACATGTAGATGTGACACAAAAGGACATGTTTTAGCAGCGGACTTGACAGTACTGGGTTAATGGCTGGATTCAAAGGTCTTTTCTGACCTAAACAGTTCTATGATTCTATTCTTTTCTAGGTATTTCTTCTTTATACACACTTTGACTGGCTAATATTGTTTCATGGGAAATGGAAGATACATAGATGAAGTACTAAATGGAAGGTACATAGATGAAACATTATGACGTGTTTGCCTGCACTCAGATCATTTTATTTCCTGCAATTGCTCTTTTAGGTTTTTACAATCCAGGATCACAGATGTTTATGTGTAGGCACTTCACATGAATCCAATAAACATTTCACCATTATAACAGAAAGAAATCATTGCTCAAGGCTGCATTTCCAATGGTCTGAGTCATCTATGTGCAAGCCAGCATACGTTTCACTTCCATGTTTTTGAACCCAAAAGGGGAAATATTTCTAATTCTAAATGTGGTCTGCATTAATTAGAAACACTATCCTACGGAATCTACACGTATTAAAAATATGAGTACTTTTGTACCACAGTCTTTGGCCTTACCCCTTCTTTCCTTTCTACTGTTATAACTACTTTTTCCACTACATCAATCACAACTAGTTATCATTTTAGGCAGATTTTGGATTATCTTCATTGTTCTCTACATTTATTTGGTCCTTTTGATGGATAAATTCAGCTGCACTATAACACTTGAAAGCTACGGTGACCTCCTACCACACAGACAGCAAGCGATTGGGGGTTTATTGCATGGCATATTTGTGAATGAGGAGAAAAAAAACATACTTTGTCCTTAATACCTGCACAAAAAAAGTGCATCTAAAATACAACTGTCTGTGACATCTACTTACAGTGGTAGTAATCACTTACTATTTTCTCTAATAATAATGGTTGAATTAACTTTTGGTTCTGTATTTCTACTATCACCTTTTCTGTTGTACAGTAGATATTTTCTTATTTTGCAAGACTTCCCATGATAGTAACACATTAATGTATTCTCTTCTTTTTAATCTTCAGTGGTGCTGAAGGCAGAAGGAGAATACATTAGGCAGAAAAGAGAGGGATTAAGATCTCATGTTTTGCAGTAATGAGGACTTAGATCAGCTTATATTTGGCTTGAAGTGGTATTTCTTTAGCCTACCTTTATTCTACCCATAGACTTTATATCACTTGCAGATTTATGTATTATTATAACCTTTTTTTTTTTTCTAATTTATAGTCCCCCTAAAATTCTGCAACTAGGATATGGAATATATCATATCCTAAGACAACTGAAAAAAACATTAATTTGGTCTGAAACTGCTGGTAAATCTTTCTATTTCCAACTTATTCTGATTTACCTGTGAGTGTAGCTGATCAGAGACCCAGATGTATCTCGCTCATTCATCTGAGGAAATGTAAATAAGTACTTCTGTAGAAGTCATCTGAAAGGTATGTTCTAATAACAAGAGCTTATACATGCAAAGAAAGAAGCTGAACATAAATTTAGGTTCAAAACTAGATTGTGTGTGTACAGCTGGCATTGGAGTTTGATAAGAGAGAATAAACTACAATATTTCTCATTTTTCAGTTGATTCATTTTTAAGAACCTTGGTTTACTGGAGAGGATATTTTTCAGCAAGCAATTTCTATTTTAACTCTGGTTTGATTGTGAGATATATCTTTTCGCACTCACTTTCTCCAGAACAGTATGATTAAAACCTAGCAAAATGATTTTTTAAGTTGTTTTGAGAATTAAATTCTGGTTGCACCAAAACGACCACAAGTTTCAAAGATATCCACAACAGCTAATATTAGGTCATATGCAATAGAATAAGTTCTTTTGCTGTGTTCAGTATAGGCTAAAACACATTAAGTTGTATAATTTTTGACAGTGTTTTGGGGAGTGAATTAAAAAATTGAATTGCATCTAAATTTAGGAGTTTGTTTTACTTTTTACTTCATTAGCAGATTGATTGTGATTTTTTAAATTTTTACTTAGGTTGTCACTATCTTTCATGAACAGAATCTGGAAATATTTCCTGCATCCTCACTGGCTTCCTCTATATTTTATTATTTACTAGTGAATGTCCCTTTTGATTCTTAAGTTGGTCTCTGGTTGTATTAAATTTGACAATGGTGGGCAGCGTATGAAAACTCATCAATAAAACTTATTTTTTTTTCTTTGTGCCCTTCATGCCACTATGTGTCTCGAGAAATGTCAAAGTTTGTTTTCTGTGTCATTTTTTCATTATGTTTGAGTAAAAAGATTGAGAATTCCAGACACTTTTATCCAGCTTACTTCTCCTGCCAATGAATGTTAGATAAAATGTTTCTTGCACGGAACGCTATACTTTTCAGAAAAGATTCTCATATCACCTCTTAACAGTTAAATGAATGTTTTAAAAATCAAGAAACATTTAAAGAGAAATATTAAAATCAGCTTTACACAACTGTATGTAATACTCTGTTTGCTACAGTTGTAATATGGCCATTGTAAACACAATCAAACAGTATAACACATCATTTTAAACTGCTTGGAACTGCCTCTATCCTTGTATGCTGAAGAAGCTTCTCAAATTCCTTTTGTGCCCTTGCAACACTCCTTTTCATCATGATGCTGTTGATATAACTATTTGATGAAGTGCTTTGAATTCCTAATGAGCAGATGTTAGCTCTATGGAAGTTATGTTATCCTCCTTGGTGGTTGGACACATAACTTCTAAGGGGAGGGATTGTTCAATAAATAATTAATAACAAGAAGCTTTCCTACGTAGATGAGAGACAGATCCTATTTAAAACGATTTTGTCTCAGTGGTTGATCTGTCTAACTCCAGGGTTATTTTATCTCAAACTTGTATTAGTTCTGCTTCAATTAGCATTTTAGTCCCCAGTGGGGCACTGCTGATTAATTAGTTATTGTTCAGTAACTTCATCTTCTGGCCCTGACTCCAGCCACTCAGTCTAGTGTGCATTGATCAGCCTCTGGATCTGTGGCATGTTCCTTTTAAGGCTGCTAAATGACTGACCAGTCTGAGTGAACCAGATATTGACCTTGACTTCGACTCAGAAACGTATTTAAGCACATACCTATGTCTAAGAAGGAGAATAATGTGACACATTCAACTAAACTATTTCTTTCTGCCTAAAGTTAGGGAGATACTTTAATACTACATTGCAGTTGGAGCTTTGGCTGATTGACTTATTGGTGAAGTATCCTAGCTGGTTTGAAGAGTAAAAACACTGAAACTTGGACAGTTTTTTATATCATCCTATCTATCTTAAACTCTAAGTCATATCAGATACCTCCTATGTACATAAGAATGTACAAAAATCTTTGCCATGGACAAATCATTCATAGGAGATTGCTCTTTCTAAAAATATGACACCTAATACTTTATGAAGGCCTCAACACAAAATGTTTTCAAAACAGTACTCATATTCATTTCTCCTTATTGGTGGAAAACTGTAAGGGGAGGGAACTCATTTTAGAGTGTCTGCCTCTTAAATTGTCTTAAACCAAGACAAGAAGAAACAAATTTTTGATCCCAGGAATATTAGACCTCATATAATTTGTTTTTATGAACTACCTAGGGCCCATCCAATCCAGTTATGGAAATGTGACTGAGGATCTCAATTAGGAATCAGTGGTTCTCATTCCTTAAATAAACAATGCATTTATACAACATAATTAATCAGTGCTCTGAAAGCGTGGCAGAATTTCAGGGGAACATGTTTTCTCCATTAAGTGTATCTTCATTCATTGTCTTTAGTATTCATTAATATCTCTTTTATGTGCTTTCACGTAGGTGGCATTTCCATAGCTTTGGAGAGAAGTTGTTGCCAATGCCCGGAAAACCGAAGTGAAGAAACTTGTATGCTGAGAAAGCAGTGTCTGAAAGGTTCCATAGGATTTGTAAGCTCAGAAGAGCCGCTGATTCTGCAGGAATGGATAGTCTCAGGAGACCAAGAGGCTTCTTCCACACGGTGGTTGCATGGTAGTGCAACTTAGGCTGCATCTAAGAGGTCAGGGACTGCTTGAATGCAGATGAAGACTGTAGGGTTATAAGTATGCATGGTGAAACAAACCTCTGAAGGCCTTTATAAACACCTGTATAGAAGACACTGGTGTGCCAGTAACTCTTTGTACTTGTGTCTCCTGTTCGAAATCAAGTCCAAACTGAGAAGACCTGGACAGGTAACTGTGTGAATACCTGTGTAAATGAACTTTGTGTGAATAAATGTGTGTTTTTTGAATGTGTATGTGTTTTGTTAGCAATCATGTTATTAATAATTCTACTGATAATAACAACTTAGTGTTTAAAAGCTTTCAGAAGGAGTACTGTGATCTGTGCCTGCCCTCTGACTCAAAGGAGAGAAGATGTACATTATGGGAATTTTCCCCGCTTCAGCGTCATAGTTACGTATTAGTTACGTAATAGCTTAGTTACATATAGTTACCTACATTTAGGTAGATTGGATTTGGGACAGTCTTTCATCTACATTTTTCTGATCTTTATAGCCCCTATTAATATAAGAAAATACCTTGCACCTTGAAGTGTTAGGGGAATAATAATAAAAAAAAAAAGTAGTATCTTCATAATTGGGCTAGTGATGAATACTGAACACCTGTGCTGTCTATCCTAAAGTCCAATTTAGCCTGAGTATTCCTTAGCAGAATGTGATATTTTTAAAAGAAATCAAATTAAACCATGCTTTTCAAAAAAAAATTTGATTATGTGTTTATCAAAATAGCTTTTTCATGTCCAATGAGAATGGAGCCTAAAGAGAGTAATTCATGTGCTAAGCTGTTTTTTTTACCCATGAAGTGGAAAATCCAGCAGGTATAATTGAAAATAAGAAAGCAAATATAATTTTATTAACCTGTGAAAAATGTCCTAAGCATTTGAAGTACTGTTCTTGTTGGAATTGCCTTCACTGAGTTTTTTAAAAAGTCTTGAATTACAGAAAGGGAATGGAAACCTCATCCAAATGCAGTCCAGTTCCTGTCTAAATTTTGGTGAGTCCTTTAACACAGTGAATTTCTGAAGAGATGGATTCAGAGCCCAGTTCTGTACTAGTATCTTGAGCATTCTCCATTCTAATTTCTCCATCTTCCCTTTTGTTTACACATTCCATGTCAATTTTTGGTGCTAAAAACACAAACAAAAATCCTCCCCCCCCCTTTCATGTGACATTCATAAAGGAAATAGTTATTAAAATCCAAGAATTCTCTCAAATCTTAAACTTAAAAAAAGACTTACTTGAAAGCATCCTAAGGGCTAGTTAGAAGACTATGTAAACAGACATAATGTTTGTTTTAAATAATTAAAACTTTCCATACATAAAGATTTTAGGAAAATAATTTAAACAATTTTATTTTGTAGACATTTGCTTTGATTTTCTCATTTTCAGTATAGAATAAATTATATCAGAGATACACACAGCATATTAAAAAAAACCCTAACTTGGGGTGTGATAGAACATTTGGTTTCACAGTTTAAGTTATAATACTGTACTGCATAGAGTAGTTTTCCTTATTACAGAAAATGTAAATGCTGTAGGTCTTTTTCATGTTTTTATGTATTTTTTCTTTTCTATTAGGTAATCATAGTCGAAAACCTGACTAGCAATAGAGTTTCAAGTGAATGTTGCTGTGAGGAAAGCCAAGAAACAGCATGAAAAATATAAGTCATGTTGATTTAAATTGGTGACACTTAACCTGGAACTGCTGCAAGGCACTCTGGCATAAAACAGAACCACCCAAGAGCCACAATATATGTTTTACTAGTCTACTAAACAAAAAATACTTGTAAAAATTTATTATAAAATAAAGGTTAAAACATTCATCCATTGAATTACATATAATTTGCTGTACTAACAGGGTTATTTATGATAGGCTCAAAGTGGTTTCTTACATTGCAAATCAGAAGTGAAACTAGAAAGTGCTGCTAGAAAGAAACTAGAAGTGCTGCTAGATGCGGGTGGTTAGTTGTACGGCTGGGCAATTATCTATCTTCAGTCTACAGAGCATCTGCAGACAGAAATACTAAAATGGGCATTTGGAAACTTCCTTATACTGAGAAGCAAATTTCTGCTATCTTGATGGTCAGATTCTTTAATGTTACAAACCTCATTTTAGTGGGAATTATCTAGTGAAAAAGTTAGGGCATGTCTTGTAGGGCTTATCATTAGCATTGTGCACACTGCTATGTTTTTAAATAATTGCTACATTGTTCTCTGATGTGATTACTTTCTAGAGAGCAACAAACCCCAAAAAATCTGTCTCTTAAAGCACATGAATTCTTGAGACCATATTGACTTAGAATCTCCCCAAAGTGTTACCAAGGAAATAACATTTCTGACCACCTGTATTTATCTTTGATAAATAAAAGGCTATTAGACTGAAAAAAAATTCAGAGGAGTTATTCAAGTTTCCTCGTCCATTGTAAAATAGCCACATATGTTCATGAACCTTTCAGCTGCTGCAATTTTCTACTAAAACAAGCGACATAGGTTTTCTGGCTTTAGCTGTTCTCTCATTCATCGAAAAGCTAATTACATCACAATTATATGTCAGCACATACTGATGCTGAAGAAATCACTGAAATGTTAAGAATGTTAAGAAGTAAGAAAAGTTACCCCTATCATAATTAATATCCTGAATTAATAACAGCGTAAATGGCAAGCCAAAAAATGACTGCTGGCCATGCTCTCCCCACACTCTGAATCTTACATACAAGATGAACTCACTATTTAGTTCTGCTCCCGTCCCACTGGTACATCTGCTCCTCACCATAAGGTGAGATCTAATAAAGGACAACCACTCCAGCAAACAGTGTCAAGAATTTTTTTCATTTCCGCAGGTTAATGTCATCTCTGTGTTTATGAAAAATCTTCAAGATTTTTTATTTCAGTTGCAATTCCTGCACTTTGTTCTATCTTAGAAAAGGTGTTTTTTTCTGGGATTCTGAATGTTCATAGAGAAAATATAAAGAAGTGAATAATCAAAATGACCACAACAACTGCAACTTGTTTGTGCTATTTCACTTACATATTTTTTTTAATTTTAGTACCTATTGTTAAAATACTTAGTGACCCATTCTTCATTTTCTTGCTCTTCAGCAGAATGCTGTTTGTATAAGCTGAGTATGTTTCAAACTTAGGAATAGAGTCAGAATTTTTTGAATGTTAGCCTATTAAGAAATGAAGCCGTTTCTGCACTTCCAATTATTTCTCACGTATTATTTGGTGAATTTTCTTTTATGGAACAATGCATATTATGGTGCTAGTAATGCTTTAGGAAATGCACATACCCATGAATATTGTAGTGTAGCCCTTAGAAGTAATATTTTTATATCCTCATACCAGAATCAGTTTTTAAATTATTTTTAAAATTTGCTATGAAGCGACAATGTCTGTCTGACCTACCAAACACCTTTGTAAATTGCCTATTAAAAAAAAATCAATATGCCTGATAGAAACTAGTGTTAACATCTTTGTTCCTATAAATATTAGCTATATATTGCTTTGCCATTTTAGTATTAAACTACAGACGTAGTTATTACTTCCTTTTTGGATTTCTCTCTCTATGCAGACCTGAATAGGAAAAATAGGCATGCGAAGGATTTAGACACACTTAAAAATGTAGTTGTTGAAAGTGAACTGGTGTTGGAGTAAGTCACTCAAGTGCAAAATATAAAATTTCAAATTCCTATGAAAGGACTTTCCGTAAAAGGATTTATCACACAGTGCAAATATTTCTTCAACAACACACTGATATATTCTCCCTAAGTTTCCTTTATAGTCAAGAATAGGTGCTACTAGATTGAGAACTAAGAAATAAAGGTGTTTCTAGATAGAGAATTGCATGAACTCTGTTAGATACGTACCAGAGGATGCACTGAATAGTGCTTTAAAACTGTTTCCTTCTACTGAATATAAAAGGAGTCTATACACAAATCTGAACAATTCAGGTGTATAAATTTCCAGAATAGGTTTCTGAAGTCAAGTGAGATAAATACTGATTTTTTTGGATGTCTTTTGACTGTTTTATTTGTTTGGATTTTGTTTTTACATTAGAGTCACTTTAGTCCAAATGCACTAAAAGTCCACTTATGGAAACAAAAAGAGTATCTCTCTAAAACTTGCTTAGCTCTTGTTTGTAGCAAGACATTTTCAAATTCATACTTTAGATATTTCTGAACTTAATTTTCACCATATTTTGTGGTCATGTTTTCAAGTTTAGACACTACACATATTGCACTTGACACACTTCTGCAAAACGTAAATTTAGACAAAAAGAAAGAGATTTTTTTTTCCCCAGCAAATGATATAACTCTGATGAGATCCAATGCCTGAGAATAGGATTCATTTCCTTTTTCTTGAGGAAGGTAAAAATTGTATCTTTATAGACATCATCTCAATCACTCAATTATATTGGAGAGAAAGTGACATAATAAAAACTCCAGATATGAGGGAAAACAATGTGTGATTTTACATACAACCTTTATAGCTAAGGCAACCTTTTATAAGGGTAAGTTGAAATATTTATTAATTTTATTCTTGAAGTTTATCATGTAAAATTCAACTGCAATGCCTGAAGCAGTAATAGACATTCAAAATTCTTTCTTTCCAAGTGTATGTTCTTCTAGTCATATTCAATTGCTTCAACCATGTCCTCTCCCTTTCATGTCATTTTTATTTCTTTTCTAAAGAGAGTAGTCATAATGGGTACACTGAGGATAACAGTGCCCCATTGTATTTTGCAGCGTGTAGTTTGCAGTTGTTTTAAGGAGACTGAAGAATTTACATCGGCGTCAAAAAGAGCAAGATACTGAACTCTTGGTCTTTGAATATGAGTGACTACATTCCAACTTTAGGCAACCACAAGATGACAAATCCCTAGAGAATGCAAGCCCTTTCAGATGTCTGGACTTAATTTCACTAATACTCAGAAAACCATATTTACTCTCAGTGTGCTAATTATAGGTTACAGTCATGACTAAATTATTTTTCGGTTCACACACTTTTCCAAGCAAGTCCAAGCCCAATTTTTTAACTAAACTTGCTGGTTTTCAGTTTGTCTACAGGGTGAAGCCTAAGAAGCCAAGTTTTTTGCTTTGCTATTTTGAAGTAATCCAAAATTTAAAAACACTATTCCTAAGGACAATCACATGCATATAGGACCCAGTGAAACAAATCTGCTAGGTTTGCACTGACTACATTTAATTCTGCATAAATCAGCATGAGGTGTCAGTGTTTCAGAACATCACTATCATAAACATGGCTACAGATAGAACAGACAAGCATAGATACAATCAGTATTAACATATCTTATTCATGAAGGTTAATGCAGTGCTTTACTGAAGGGTGCACAGCTCTTGATACAAGAGGAAAAGACTCAAGCAAACGCAAATTAAACCTGAGGATACCTCATTTCTCCCACAGACTTTACAAACCATGAAAATGCACTTTAATGAAAGCAGACAGATACTGAGTTTCTCTGTCTCCAGGTAAGGGAGTCTGAACTTTTAGTATGTGCATTATTTACAGTTGTACTTGTTTCCTTTCTGATGGATGTAATATTCTCAAGGTTATAAAAATTTCTCTGTTACTGCTAGTAAGCTCTGCATAGAAGAAGTAAAATCCATTAACACTTCAACTATTTAACAGTACACTGTGGTGTATATGTGACTTCAAATGCTGTTGATTGAATTCAATAGATGTTGGTTCATGATTTCATTTCACAGCCTGTTAGGTGACTTATATCCATTTTCTGACACTTCCTTTGTTAAGCTCTCTTTAAAATTATGTCTGTTAGAGACACATACGTACTTCATAGAAGTGGCGTGAGGGAGAGAATTATTTCTGCAGAACACAAACTTAAGTCAAAAATCTCTAAAAAATAATTTTTTTTTCTTGATTAATTGTTCGAAGCAGAGCTCAAAGACACTACAAATAAATTTCTGCACTAAATCCAGTAAGATTCTTTATCTAAACAAGAAAGAATGTGTGTGTATCTGTACAAACAGATAAGCGAAATAACAAACAAAAAATTATATAAGGTAAAAACGAAATAAACATTTTGTTGAACTATATTTTTATTTAAAAAAAAAAAGAAAAAAACAACTCAACCTTTTATTTGTATGTACTCAAGTTGGCAGAAAATTCCTTCTGTCTTTTTAGTAATGCCAGTCAGTGAGTGTATATCGATATAAGAGAATTTGTTACTCTGAACTGAAACTGATTAAAATTGAATGTACAATGTATTGGTAAAATCAGACGACAATTCCTGGCTTTGAACAATGTGTTTAGATAAGATGTTTCTATAAAATCAAGTATCCTGAAGAAATATACCAGAGATGCAATTCAGCTGCACTGTTGGACAACACACAAGAAAGTAGGCTGGTTCTTGCTTTGAGAATCTTGGTGTTTCCAAAATACCTCTGACTTCTTCAATAATGATTTGTTCTACTTTCTTCCTATATTGCCGATGATGTGAGTTACTCCTACGCATTTTGTAAATGGCATCTAAAACATTTTAAGCACCATTTTAAAACATTTTAAGCACCAGAAAGCATAAGGCACCAAGGTCAAAGCTCAGCTGAACTCTTGTTTAACCACTTTGAGACAAATGAATGCACATGAGTTATTGCACCCAAACGTACCACATGTAGCAAAGCAAATATGTCCTCAGATTTTTTCAATTAAGTTCCATTGAATTTCACTGCACAGTATCCAACGATAACCTATGCACACGTTCTGGACTGTTAGTGTTCTCTAATGGATGTTGTGATTTATCCATTTCTAAGTCCATGTACATCTAAATGAGAATGACCTATAGAGTCATTTTAATTAAAACTCTCATTGCCCACTTGTTGGCCTCTAAGATTCATGCATCCTTTCTAGTCCTTTGACAAGATAAGTTAGATACATGTGTGATTGCAGATTTTACAATTTAAATTCTGCAGAGAGAAGAGTTGCAAACAAAAATCTCGTTAATAAATTCACGCTATTTCCAGTCCTAAAAAATCTAGATTTACTCAAAATTGGAGATTTTCAGCACTGATTATTTTACTGTTCCTTTGAAGATATGTATCTTCCTTTGCTTTTGTTTTAAATTTTCATAGAGTACCTTAATCAACCCTTTCATCCTGACTGATGAAAAGGATCACTCAATTTTAATTATCAACTTCCTTATTCCAAAATTTTTCAAAGGGGTAAGATTGAAGTGAAATTAATACCACCTCATTTAAAAGTATTTCTACATGTAGGAACAAGCAGCAGATAGTAAGCCCACTCAAAAACTCTACCAGAAGAGAAACTCTTTTAGAAAAACTAATGTATCTTTACCTGAGTAAACAAAATTCAGAGAGTATATGAAGAAAGTAACAAAATTTCAACTACAAGCTGAGCTACAGATAAAAAAGGAGACTTCTAACAGCTATTGAGGTAAAAGTTTTTATAATAGCTGAAATGCTGTTCTAGCAAAATTTCATCTGCAATGTAAAGCTGATGTGCATAGCTCTTCTGATGCTTAAAAATGGAATAAACATCCATATGAAGATAAATTAGAGGAAAATTGTAATTCAATACCCACAACCAGACAGCTGATGTTCTGCCTTATTGAGAAAAAAAATCGTTCAATTAGTCTTGTTCAGAACTGCAGAAAAGATCTCTTGGTGCATATGTTAATAAGCCAAAACCACTGATTAAGACTATGCCTTAGAAATAATAGTGTATGTAAAGAATGTCAAACATGATATTATGGGATCACACAGAGACCAGCACCAGTAGAGCAGAAGGACTGGTCAAGTTGACCTCCAGAAAGTCCCTTCCAATCTCACCTTTCTGTAATTCTGAGATTCTGTATGGGTTTCGGGATTTGACTTTTATGATTATGTGGGAAAAAACCCAGTAAAATCTGTGAGGCCTTTCTTGAAGTCTGCTTCTGTGTGACACTGAAGGAAATCAAATTCTTGAAGGTTCTATTTGCTTCCAAAAAAACCCGTAGTTAAATCAAAGGCCTGGACCCAGTGGAAAAATGTCTTATAATGATGGCCAAACTCAATAAGAATTAGGCCTCTTGTACCCTACTTCAAGGGTACATCAAGAAACAAACATCAAGGAAAAAAAAGTAGTATGGAGCACCAAGAAACTAATCTTGTGCTGGGCAAGATTAATAAGAGTATCCAATCATCCGATTTTTCTACATGTAGTTATATGTATATTGACATGGAGTGACTTTTTCTTCTACCGAAACTCATTAAAGAATGCAAATTAATACTTAAAGTCTACAAAATTTTGATAGTAATCTTTCATAGGCAATACATATGACTTTACTGACACTCTTAGCTTATCTAATGAAAATCTAGATTCTGTTTTTCTTGTACTGAAATTAAACTAGTTTATACACTTCAGTTCAGTATTAAAGAAAAATTCAAGTTCAAAGAACAGCTTACTCTATGAATGCTACATAACACTCTCTTAGTAATAGTAACTTATTTGATAATAAGTTGCAGAGCTTTCAACAGTACTGAAAATATTTTCATCATATGAAAGGAACAGCAAACACTGTTCTAGAACAGAATGCAAAGCATTTTCGTATCACTTTCTGATAGTAAGGCCTCTCAAACCGGTCTCCTGTAGCTTGATTATTTATGTAAGGCATTGATAGCTGTGGTTCAGTATTGCCAGCGAAGATGAAGCTTTAGAGATTTAATCTGATTCACTTTTCACAAGTGAAGTATCTCACTGAAAATATGTATGGAACTGATAGATGGGAATTGTCTGTGTGGGAATGCAAGACCCTCAGTGTAACCATTCTCAAAAAAATCTATTAATGTTACGCTACCACTGAGAAGATTTTTCTAGAAACATAGCTTCTAGATAGGATTACAGACTAAAACATTTTAAAATTTTGCTTTCCATGGAAATGAAAACTAAAAAATTGTTGAACAACATGAGTTACTGAATATTTGGATCTTTACAATCTTGGTTTTTTGTTCTCTGAAATTCCTTGTATTTGAAGTGTCTTCACTTTCGCTCCACCCTTGCAGCTGTGCTGTCTGCCAGCTAGGAGGGACCACCGGCACCGGGCATACACCCTCACCAGAGGGGGTGGTGGGGGCTGATCACGGCCCCCAGGACGGCAGGCGAAGCTCCAGCCCGGGTTCGCCTTGCCGACCGATGGAAAGGGTGCGCAGAGGAGGTAGAGACGAGGTGGAGGGGCTTCTTCACGGAAAAGGAGAAGGTTTATTGAAGGCGAGGGTCCAAGATAAATCCAGGGAGGGGCACGAAGAAGCGAAAAAATGGCAGTGACATGCGGTTTTATACCCCTACAGAAGGGAGGGGAAATCACATAATAACCAATGATATAGCAGTAAGGGGGTGTTACAGAGGCGGGGAACAGGGTACTTAACCAATAGCGATAGGGGTAGGCAGGGAGAATTAACATGGGCCAATGGGGGACCGAGGAACACAGAACTTTCTAGAGGGGAAACCAAATATAGAGGAGAAGGGGAGGAGATGGTGGTGGCCCATTATGGGGTGTAATCTGCATGTCCCACACAGCCCTCTGGGAACTCACCCTATCCTTAGGGCTCTTGGGCTGTGTGAGCATCGAACCAATGGACTCAGTGGTCCATCTGATCTTGCTGGCCGTTGCAGCGGCCATGGCGCACCACAACACACCCTGTCTCGCATGTCCCTTCACTTCAGTCTTTCTCATGGTAATATCACAATATAGTTTTATTTTGAGAATATTCCCTCAGTTGTCTCCCATTTTCTACTTAAATTTCAAATTTGTTGCATACAGATAGTAAGCAAAAGAAAACCCCTCTCCCTTTGTATATAAGAGTTAGTATTATCCAAAAAGAGCTAATGGTGACAAACATTTCTTTACATTTCTCTTCAATTAGAAGTTTGATCAGTCTAGACTTCAGAAAGAAGTTCCTGCACACAGGATTTCCAGGTGTTTTTCCAGAATATTGAGTGTCTTACAGAGCTTTAACAACAATTCAAAGGTTCAAAGGTCATTCTTGCAATTGTGAACTACTATTTCTGCTGAATCATGTTTTTGGGTTTTGGTTGTCCTCTGTAGGTTTGGTGGTTTTTTTGCAATATTGCCTAAGACTTATATTAAGAATAAAACCCGTTTTAGGCAGTTAGTGAAGCATTTACATTTAAATAGTCTCATCTGAAATGAAAAGTATGTTCCATCGTCTTCCTGTAATGCAAAAGGCAAGCAGTGAAATAAAATTTTAATATTAAATATACGTTTTTTTACCATACATTTTTTTCCCAGTATGCTTGACTACAAATAGAGACCCAACAGAACTAAGTAACAAATCAAACCTCCAATAATTATGCCTTTCACCTGTCCAAGCCCCACAAGTCCATGGACAATGGTGTACAAATACAATTTTTAAGAAATTTAAGAAATTATTCTGCATCATATAAGCCATGATTTTCTTTTCCTGAACATTTTTTTTTTTAATTCTACCCAAGCTATACTCTTCAGATAATTGTAGATCTCCGTTTAGCAAGGATAAGTGTGTAGAACCACAGAAATATTTTGCTTAATCATTAATCAAAGTAGGAATTTTACAAGCCCTGCTTAGGTGATAGATTCTGCTAAATTGAGAGAGTGATAGGAAATAATTGGTCCTGGAAAATACCAGGAAAAAATGAAATGGAAGGGAGAAGTACAGGCTTACTAAGGGGTAAGTATGGTAATGTAAATGATAAAGATGGAGTATCAACACTTAAGTGAAGAGGCTAATGTAGAATAATATGCTTTATTTTGATCAGTCTGTAAAAGGACAGTAATTCTCTCCCTGTTAGATCTTGAATGTATTAGTGCCGTAACTTGCACACAATAAAATTGTCCTTGTCAGAGCCTGCGGTCATTCCTTGTGGAAGAACTGGGATCTTTGGGCAGCAAATTTACCGGACCAGAAACAATCTGCGATACAACACTGACAGGAGGAACAGCAAAACCCCAGGGAAACAATGGGCATTAACAGAGTACACAAGACAAGTCCAGGGAGTACAAGTCACAAATAAGCATTACAGTTGCTGTTCTTAAAACAAACAAACAAACAAACAAATCCATCAGATTCCAGTGCCCTAAAGTTGCAATAAAACCATTACTTCCAATATAAGGAAGCTGCTGTTAAGTACAACAAAGAAAAACACCTTTTTACTATGCCTGCAGAAATATAGATAGACTGTCTTTTCTCCACAGAATGTTTCTATTTTTATCGCTGAGGATAAATGTAATGTTTACGTGGTCAGAAGTAGAATTAATAAAAAGTAGTTTGCTTACAATAAAAAAAGCTCAAAAAACTTCACCAAAATTTTTCTAAACTTTTTAGATCTGCTTCTCTATTGGTCCATACTTCATATAGTTCACATTTGCACAAAGACAGTGAAAAGCGAGTGTAATAAGCCACAAAAATTAGACTTTTCATATTCCTTTGCCATAATGACAGAGTAAGCAGTAAAGCAAGCCTGGATGTAAAGTACAATTTTTAATATTCTAGCTCTGGTTCTAATGAATTATAAATGTGTGAATCTAAATCTCAGTTCAAGCTTTTAAGAATTGTAGTCTCTTATTTTTTTTACTTAGGAAATAATCTAGGGAGAAAAACGGAAACTTTTTTTTTTCCCTTCCGTTTTATGATCATCTCTGCTTTCTGGCAATGCTTTGATTAGAGTACTAACTGGCTCAGGATAGAGTCCTTTATTTCAACACTGTCTGCAGCAAAAGCTATTTAAGCAGCTACCTGTTCCTCTTGCAGATCAATGCCTCTTCAGTTGAGCTTGTGAAACATACTGGAAGACTCACATTGTCCTATGACTCTAATCCAGATCAGTGAAATTATAACCTTAAAAAACACTTCCACATAGAGGGTTTCCTTCCCTCCCTCACCCCTCCTATAAAAACAATATTCTAAATATACTTTCTTTAGAGACAAAGCTATTTTAAGAGATACACTTCCCCGTTTAATCTCACACTTCACCACTGTGGATCACTTTCAGCTCAGAAATTATGTTGTTCTGAAGGCTTTGCTTGTTGTAGACCTTATTTTATTTCAATTTTACGCAAGTTGCTGGTTTATAGTTCATTATTATAAATCAGTTTTGTCTGTTTATGAGAACAAGCCGTGAGGAGTACAAGGGAAACAGTCACTTGTTAAGCTTCTTCCACTAGGAAAAATTTATGTGAAATCAAACCTCGAGGCTACTAGCTTAATCTCAGAAATATAGTGTACAGGTATAGGATTTCAGTAAGAGAATTCAGATTGAGTTTTTTTAAGTATTCCACATCTGGCCACTTCTGTCACTAATTTTATATGCCTTCCTCCAATTGTTGGTCTGAAGAAGTTATAAAGAATTTGATGTGATGATGTGCTAAAGTATCTGAACTAAAAATATTATGTCATTAATAAATAACTTCTGTAGAAATCCTCCATTAAAATTCCTCATCGTTACATAGAAAGAGCTGCCCAGATGTTGCCTGAGAACAACTTGGTACTTGTACTTATGTTTTACTACTGCTGTCTCCCATGTACTTGAAGCTTGTACTCATTTTGTGCTACCTGGAAATTTAATATTCCTTCCTATTCAAGTCATTAGTTCAAGTCATTTGGCTTACTATCGAGTCAAATCTGTAAAGAGAGTATTTCCTTCTGACTGCTCATGTTCACATGTGAGACAAGATTCTTAACTCCTAAGAGTGTAGCTTGAATTTGCCCGTTATGTTAAATTATCCTAATACAAAAGGACAAGAATGCTGGAGTCTTAAGTAAGTGTCGTAGCACGATAATAACTCTTTCATAGAACACTGACTTGTTTTTTGAACTTTGCTTCCATAAGATGATTTTGCATTCTTCTGCTTTGAATAACTTAAAATGTAACAATTAAAATATTTTCTATATCTTCTAGGTAATTTGCTTCAATTTTTTAAATTAATTTTTGATTTCTAGCCAAAGAATATACTATTACTTTCAAAAGAAAGTGGTGGCTTAAGGTTACAAAAATTCTTCCATAAGAAGCATACAGAGAGGAAAGGAGTCATAGAACCTAAAAACATGGAAATCTTGAGATAGGGGATGATGGTGGATGGGAGTGTTATAGATTCGGTGTTATGTGATCAAGTAGTTCTCACAGTACTAAATATCAGAACTGAGATTTGGCTTTGTGCCTTTATGCTTTATTATTCCTCAAAATAACAGCCAATCTCCCTTGGTTTAATTAAATTTGACTTATATTTTATAGATTAAAAACTTCAAATGAAGACTACACATACTTGTTAAAATGGTTTTCCTCAGCTCATACAGTACTGAAGGAATATTTAAATGGAAAGTGACTCTGTACTACTAACAGTACTCTTAGATTACAGTTGGAAGGTTTAAAGGAAAACAGCTTAAAAAAAATTTAAACTACAAATTCAAAGAACATGACTTATTCACATGAGTTTTTGGAAGAAAATACTTTCTGAAGAAAACATACATCATTGATTAACTTGTAATTACATGATAAAAACAGTGTCCTTGTAAGGAGAACAGTTTTAACATGCTTACTGAGAACAGAACAGCTGAAGAATGTGTCAAAAGTTATACATAGGCTATTACCACAAAGCATAAAGTGGTTGAAAGGGATATGTAAAGTGAAAGAGTAAGTGCTGACTGCCCAGAGAGATTATACCCATTTCAGAAGTTCCTTTGGACCAATTCTAACTTGGTTCCTTACACTGAATACTGATCAGCAATCAGAGTTCACAAGCTACACTCATGGGGACTTTCTTAAAGTTTATTTTAATATGCAAGGAAAGTGGTTCATTCTAACAGGACACTAGGATGTATGGAGTTGGAGGTATAAGGAAGTGGGTATGACTGGAAATTTTTATTCAAACACACACTAGGATTTCATCTGAAATGCTAATGTAGTAGCATCCACCAACAGTGCAGAGTGCAAGTAAGAGCTTTAAGTAGAGTTTAACTCCTAGGAATTGATTGTTCTCTTTTCTTGAAACAAAAGTTCTTCTGATTAACAATGTTAATGTTCATTTCATGGAACTTTCTTTCTGCCTTAGTCTCAGTGTTTATACTTTGAAGATTCAGTATTTGTCTCCTATTAAACTCCATTTCACTGACTTGCTGCAAGGAACATGTGCACTTCCTTTCTGAGGAAGTTACAAGAGAGGGAGAGGGACTTTTTACAACAGCATGTAGTGATAGGACAAAGGGGCAAGGGCTTTAAACTGAAAGAGGGTTGGTTTAAGCATTAGGAACAAATTCTTTACTTTGGACATGGTGAGGCACTGGAACAGGTTCCCAGGGAAGTTGCGGATGCTCTGATGTGGTTGGGGCCCTAAGCAACCTGGAAGTTTTCCCTGTCCAGGGCAGGGGGTTTGGAACTAGATGATCTTTAAGGTCCCTCCCAACTCAAACCTTTCTATTATTCTCTGATTAATAATTATATTGCATTTTATATCTTTAAAGTATTCTTCAAATAATTGCTAATTAAGTCTCATACAACTTTAGTGATCTTTTTTCTGCATTTTTAATACTATTATACAAGTTTTCTTGCTAAAACCTAATAACTGGAATTATAATAGGGATTTAGGCACCAAAAATCTCTTCAGGCACTAAAATTAGTCAGTATTACTATTCACTCTCCACCTTACCTTTTGAAGTTTAATAGTTGATCTTAATTACCAACACCTTCAATTTAATTCTGGTTGTAACTTAAAGAACACAGGAACACATAAAGTTTATACAAGTTTAATCAGCCTCAGAACAAGTTCTCCATAAACTTTTGTGTTTGGGCATAATTGCCTGAATCCTGAAGAGCATCAAAACTCTATATTTTTGCTAAATGGACCTAGCTTCACTTTTTTAGTTGCTAGATAAACATTCTGACAACCAGAATATAGCAACAACTAAGATCTTAGATTTAAATTGTTTATTTTCTGTGTCACAGTTAAGGGATAAATTAATGAAGAGCAAGAACACTCTTTGTCTTTCAATGCCCTAACTGCTGGAAGAGATGATTATTTTAACAATCAACACACTTGTCCATTGAATACTTATTTATTTCAGGACTTCCTTGTCTTCCACTTTCTTAAGGCTTCTGAAAATTTGGTGTCACAACATATGAGTCTTGCAAACTGTACAGTCATCTCTGAATCTAGACAAAATATAGAGATATTATTTCTTACTAAAATTAATTTGCTTCCCATAAACACTACGTACATTTATCTGCTTGGTTCTATATTACATTTTCATGAGAGAAATTTCATGTTACATACATTCAAGCTTGAAGGACAATAGCTTTACATAATGGAGGTTTTTGGCCTTCAGCATAAGTCTGAGGAACCTGAAACAGTCCCTTCTCACAGCTTTGACTCACCCTGTCAAAACACTGTGTTGGATCAGGAATTAGCAAATGAGCACCATATGTCATTTGATTTGATTGGATACAAAACTAACCTTGGCACTGGATTTTGTAAAGATAGATTTGATACTTCTCTAAGCCTATTACTGACTGATTGTTGAATGCTTTTATATAATAGATGACAAATTATGACTTTTAAATACAATTTTAAAACAAAATCCAACTAGAATGTCTGAAGTTACAGATCTTCACTCTTGCTTCAATGAAGAGTACACATTTCTTTTCAGATCCACCTTGTCCTTATCTACTTTGGTTCAACCTGAATTGTCCCTACTGTTATAACTTTAATTTTCTCATTTGTTATAAAATCTGTAATTACTATAGTTTCTCTTTAATACTCTCAGATACAATAGTATTGGGAAAACTATTGGATACTATGTAATGAATGATCTAAAAGCTTAATCTATAGCTGCTCAAAATGAATCTATTACAGTTTTTCTGTAGTACACACCCTAACAGTTTTTAGGGGCTTCATGAACACTTTAAAAAGATAAGGTCCTTACTTTAGGTTACATTTGAATTGGGCACTGGAGTAGCAAATTGGTTTGGAGAAATAAGGCAAATATATAAGTTGTGTGGTCAAGCATTTTAGGTTGGCATGCCTTGTCATGTTCCCTCAATCCATCAATTAATGATAGACAAGCCAGTGACTGTTTCCAGCTTGTCAATTTATTTTTTATGGTCTGTAATTCTTCTTGCTCCTATTTAGAAAGAGACGGTGAATATTTTTTGTCATATTCAGACTGATATTTGGCCATTCAACACATCTAAAGTTAACAGTTCAATCTTTTTTATTATCTACTGAAAAAAAAACAACTAGTAAATTTGTTTTACTATAATAGAGTAAAATTTTAAATCAAGTAACAGAGACAAGTAGTCGAGCAAATAATGGGTATTTAACATAGACTTTTGAGAAGAAGTAAATGTGCAGTATAAATCAAATAATTTTTAGAGCATTTATTTTGTTGATTTTTTTCCCCTTTAAACCTTCATTCATGGTCAGGGGAGAAATAATAAAGATAATAAATCAGTAGGGTGATAAATTAACCATGACATTTTTCACTAAACTATTTAAAATCTTAAGCCTATAGTGAAGAAATTCTGTTTGCATCCTCTTGTCGAACACACATAAATAATTATGTTTAGATTTTTATTTCACAATATCAATCTCATGCAATAGTAAATTATCCAAAATGAATCTGGCAGTTATGTACAATGTATTATTCACATTTACACACAACTGATATAATTTTCCAGTTAGCTTTTTGATTACATAGTGATTTCTGTCATCTATTCATTGTACATATCTCATATTCCTCAACAGCTTTATAGTCTTGTTACTGTCATGATTTCCTACAATTATTTTCCCTAAAATATTGATCCAATCTCTGTCCTAGTCTTATTTATTCACCCATCTCTTTGTGAAGCAGGTCTAGGGCAGTAGAGCTTCATCTGTGTTTTCAATAGTAACTTCCTATCTGGGTTTACTTACAAGGTTTCTGCTTCTGTGGTTTTTCAGAAACTTTTTAGCTGTTATTTTCTTCACTTGACCTCTCTCATTTCTTTCCTTATGTCAGCACTCAGAAACCTGTATCTTGAAGAAGATCTGTTGCTCCCTTCTCTATTTTTGAGAAAACTCTCAGAGATCCAGAATATTTTGGAAATAAACACTAAGACTTTTTTCCCCCACTCTGTTTTCATGTTAGGGGTTTTTTGGGTTTTTTTTTTAGTTTGGCTGGTTTTTTTTGTTTTAGTTTTTGTTAATATCCACTGGACTATTTGAGACATAGAACATCCTAAAACTGGGAGAAATTCTGGATAAAAATATATTGATGTGATGGTAGAACTCCAATATTCCTTCTGTTGGAAAAATCTCATTTCTCTTTTAGAATAGAAAACTAGAACTAATTTCCCCTGGTGTTTATGTGGATAAAAACTCAAAAAGAGGTGTTTCTGATCCAGAAGAGAAGCTAGACAGTTAAATGCCTAACTTTCTAGCACCTCTTATTTGACAAAAATGGCAACAGTGAGGACAAAGAATTTGTATCTTTAGCTTAATCTAAACCTGAAGATTATGATTTCATCAAAAGTTATTTTAAAAAATAGGAAAAGATATAAGTGAATCAGGACATATGCCTTTCCTATTTCTGAATGAAATAAAATATAATTGAAATGAATGGCTGAAAGTTTCTTGGCGTAGGTCTTGGTACTTGTTTATATTCTGGAGTCTGTTTTTCCTTTCCAGTAGTTATGTCTTACTCATCATCTTTAGTTCAACTGAAGATCAAAATCTTTTTTATCTCATCTGCATGTCAATTATTTACTTCAGAAAACTCATTTAATATTATCCAGCAACAGATCCATTATGCAATCTACCCATGTTTTGCTTTTACAGAAAAAAAAATGAAAATAAGTTATTGGCAGATTTAAATTGTTAATGCCCTTTGGGTTATGTTCCTGAATAATTCACAGGTCAAGCTAAATTTTGAAATACAAAGTTCTATCTGAGCACCACAGACATGAAAACACGACATAAGAACAAAGAGGTAAACATGGATCTGACATGAGCTGCAAAGAAAGCAGCCCTTATGCCATTCCTGAAGTTCAGCATTCACTAGAGGAATGCTCTTCTTTTCTGTACTTTGTTGTAATGTCCTGTAGTTGAGGATAGATGAGGGAATGTGAAAGCTGCAATAAGCAGACTAATGGCAACACTGGTGGGGCTGCATCTGAGGTTACCCTGCTTCTGTGTTACGCTGAGGCCCCACTGTGAAAAGCCTTGACTGATGTCAGGCAAGTCCCAAAACCAACAAAAAAATAAAATTCTCTATAGCAGTGTTACTGTAGACTATTGTTATGCAATATAGAAAGAGAACAATTATATATATCTAAAGCCAAAAAAACTTACAGAAAGACCATTGACAGTTCTACGGATTAAAAAATGTGCCTTCATTGCTGCCTTCCTTTGGAGAGATAAAAAGAAACTCTAAAGATTTCAAACATTTAACATTTCAGAATTTTAATAAATGCTGTCTCCAAAAATGCCTGACATGTCTATCGCTGTTTGCATCCCCATTACTCCTTTTTTCTTATTCTTTTACTTCTGATGGTTGGTTGGTTGGTTGGTTGGTTGGTTGGTTGGTTGGTTGGTTGGTTGGTTGGTTGGTTGGTTGGTTTGGGGGGTTTTTGTTGCTGTGTTTTGATTGGGGTTTTTTTGTTAATTTGTCCCTAATTGTGAATGTTCTAAGTTTAAGTGTGAGTGAAGTTCATACCCTTAGAGTTCTTAAAACCTGTAACACTCTATATACTTTCAGGTTATAATATACTCAGAGTAAAAGAGCTCCCATGTTCTTCTCTGCAATTGCTATAAGATAGTGCCCAATACTCAAAAAGCATCACCTGCAAATTTGCCTTTAACTGCAAAATTGCCTTTAACTTCCTCTTTGGTTGCCCCTTCATCTTTCTAATTTCAAAACAAACTGCACAGTGGTTCATGAAGAACTGCTGTTTACACAACCAATAAGGATACCATACCAATAGTTTGCCTCTCCTTTCCTAGTTCATAGATAATCAGTTGTATGATCGGTAATCAGTTGTTCCTCATACTCCCTTATTCAGGCAGTATCCTTCACATGATTAGTGTGAGTGTTTTTTAACTAAGGCTTCTTTTCGCTAATGAAATCCATGAATTCTTAGTCTGGGGAGTATGAAATTCATGGGATATGTACCTTCTTCTATTGTCAACACTATAGAACTGCAAATAAGATGTTCATAACTACTGAGATATTACTTGTATTCTGAGTGCGTTAGCATGCTAGCAAGTAGAGATTGTACTGCCTACATAATCAAAGGAGTTTTTAATTAGGAATTTCATATTTTACTGATAAACATCTTCAAGAGGATCCTAATGAAAGGCACACTCTTTATTTTATATCCAGTCGAGAAGAATTATTCTGCTAGTAGTATTCTGCTAATTACACAATGAAGTGGGAAGGACTATGCAATATAAGCCACAGCACATAAATGTGCTATGACATCTCTTCTTCAACCAAGATTGCTATTCAACATTTCCTGAATTTATCTTTGCAACTTATTTTGAATATCTGACTAGGAAATAGAGAAATAATGCAAAATGACTATACTATTAAAATTACGTAATGAAACCATGCTATCCCACCAGCCTAAACAACCCATTTTTGGGAAAAAAAAAAATTAATCTTGTTCACGTACATTAAAATTATTTGAAAAAAACTCAAACCAAACACTATAGCAGTATGATAGGTTTTTTTAATTTTTTTTTTCTGAATTGGAAAATGTAATGCAAATGCTAAAGAGATTAAACTGTTGAACTTGCCAGTTCTGAAACACACTGCCAAGAGGAAAATTCTGCTCTAGGCAGAGAACTATATCTCATGGGAAGGAGGTATTATACCTTGCCTCAATTTCTAAAACATGCGTTTTTAATATGCTGCTGAAGAGTAAAATATGTCTCCCAGTAGAACATGACATGATTGTGCTCACTTTATTTTATGCTTCCAATCTACTGCTTCATAGACTGTTAAGAATGAAGCCATGTTGAAATTTATGGTTTCACTCACCTGTAATTTTAGTAAAGTAGCTCGGTGAAGAGATTCATCCAAGCAGGAATAAATATGAAATACAGAAAAATCTTAGTAAGAAATAAATGATGTAAACATATACTTGTTGCCTTTACAATATTATGGGAATATATGTGTAATATACGTATTGAGTGTTCTATGAGGGCACCATAATATCATAATTTTTCTGTCATCATAATTCGGCATGGTTTTTGTTCCATGGAATAAAAATGCTCATAGCACAGTGCTATATTTTTATCTCCAATTTAAGAGGTCCTTAATAAAGCATCTAGTGTAAATTAATATTTCTCTAGGGAATAAGTAACAAGGATAAATGTTAAGAACAAAACACCTTGATGTTTCTGGAATTCTGATTAGTGAAACATAATCATACCAGTGAGCTTCATAGAATCCTGATTAAAACAAAGCATTATGTGAAAACAGGCTATTTAATTTAAAGTGTTCTTAGTGTCTTTGGTGACTCTTGTTTTAATACAAAAGAAGATGCACACAGTTAAAATTGAATTGCACACAAGCAGCTTGATAAACCAACAATACTGTAAGGCTGTCATTTCATTATAGTGCTGCATATTAAAAACACAAAGAAACCTAAGACTTAGAAAATTACTATATCCAATATTGTGTCAAGGTAAAGGCAGCATGCAAATAATGCTTACTTCCATAATAATAGTGTCTTGGCGAATATTAGTGAATCATCTTGGTCAGATGGCATTTATTTATCATACGCTATCTATTAGCAGCTAAATAAAATAAGGATTCCTGAGACCTGATCTGGGGGCATACTTGCATATTGTGATATCCAACTTCCATATTCTCTATATTTACGCATTTTCTCTGGAAAACATTGGTAGAATTAAGTATTGTGTTCCAGTAGCTGAGTTCTTCATGGTGAAGTAATAATTTTTTATTACGCCAGTTAACATAGTTGCAAAACCAGAGTAGTTTCTCTTTAAATAATCCCTTGGTGCTATATGTTTGAAACAGAAGTGGCCAACTTAAAAATGAACCATGAATTAAGAGCATTTGTTCTAAGTTTCACCAGATGAAATGATCTATCTGCCCAAAGAGAGAAGAAATCTTAGTCCAAATGGCAGGAGCAAACATGGATTCATAGCATCACTATTATTAACATTCTCCAGAAAGCTAATGTACCCAAATTGGGTCCTGCTTTAGTCTATGAAGAGACCAAACACATTGGTAGACTTCTTCCAGGACTCAAACTTTGCTGGAGATAGCTCTCTGAACACTGTGTTAACATATTCCAAATCTTTATAATACTTCTGGCATCAATTCATCTATTTTGGGTTTGCCTTAGGACCAAAATATTTTCTCATGTTAAAAACTTCCCTTTAAGGTGGTTCCCATGGGACAAAGTTTTGGCTTATGTGCCCTGATTTATATTCAGTATTATGTTTAATACTTGAAAAGTCAAATATGGTTGGAGGTAAGATATTTGTGTTGAATAAAGAAAGCAAAGATCACATGTCAACAAAGCCTTTTCCTGGTACACTGCAGCAGCAAGAATTTCTAGGTCATAAATTGTTTGCTTTGACTGATAGAGAAGGCTTCCATAAAATATTATAGTCACTTTTGTCTTAAAATGCTTTAAAGTGACTTCTCAGTGATAAGGCTTTAAGAAAAGATGAATTCATATTATTTTTTGTATGACAAAAATACATCTATTTTATTTCTTAATAATATTTCTTTGTTTCTTTTTTTAAAAATGAGACATTTAAAGGAGTTCTTTTCTGAAATGACGCGTATTAATCAGTGATCTGGAAAGAATCAGAAGACCAGGTGACCATTTTATGTTCATTACATTTCTTAAGAAAAAGGAGAGATTGATGGTGATTCAGATTAATGAGGAATAACTAGTAGTCATAACTAAATAGATAAAGTGCTAAGATGTTCAGTTATTCTACAGTTTCTCAGTCACTGTTAAAACTATCTTGGTAGCAGGAAAGTAAAAAAAATTATAAAAATTATCTCTGATATAACTAGAAAAAAATAAAAATCATACTAGAACACCTTCAGAATATTTATATTAAAGGTGTTTATGAACTAAGTATTTAGATGCTCTATGAAACTTAAATTTTACGCAATCATTAGAAAAAGGGATAAATCACTTCAATATTGAAATAGACAGGAAATACAGCTATAAACTGATATTTATGTCAGTTTGAAAGCAATAAACATATTATCTTAAGGAAAAGAAGACAATACAAAGAAACCTGACATGGTTAATATAAAAAGAATGTGCTTGTATCTGTAAAATGCAATAGATGGCTCAAGAGTTGTTCTCCTGGTGAAAATACAGCTTTTTTATTGTTGGTGTAGTCATTGCTAGTGTGAAACAGCAGTCCCGTAGAGGTCAGTTGAGTATATTAGGCCTTTCTTCAGCTAATCCAAGTTTTGTATTGGATTTTTAAAGAAAAGCTTGATAGATATAAAAATTGCAGTGTGAACAGCCTGAGTCCTATGTGTATGACAATTATACCTGTTTGGTTTTGATGCTGCCATCTGAGTCTGTAGTTGTGGTAGACACCAAATTTCAGGCAACTTGGCTAAGAGGCCTTGGTCTATGAATGAACATCTTTAGAAACACAAAGCTGAAATCTACCATGAAGTTAAATGTTTTGATACTGAAGCTAAAATGTACTAAAGAGAAGCAGGTTTTCAGTTCATGAGGTCAATATTAGCTTGTATTCAATCTGTATTGGACCATGCTGCCTACACAAGTTATGAAGATTTGCCTCATTTTATATAGTTGTTGAACAACAAGAATTATATATCATATTGGATTAATTAACATGTTAGAAGGGATAAATTATACCTTGCTCTTGAATGAGTTCATGGGGAATATGAGTGCAAAAGAACACCTCCTCTAAACAGCCTCTATCACTGCAACAATCAAGTACAGGTTATGTCCAAGGAACACAAAGACAGGGATTAGTTCTTAGTTGACTGTTCTATCTGTTCGTTTGCGTAGCCCTATTTATGGAGCTAAGGATTCTAATTTTTTTTTATACAGACTAGTATTTTTGTGACTTTTTACCAAGCCTAGAAGAAGCTATAAGAAGTAATCAACACTGTATATCAATAGCCATTTATTCCAGTACCTAGTAATGTATATTCTTAAGACACACAGGTTTTTCCCCACTCTAGTAAATGAAAGGCTTCAGGCACTAAACATGAGACAACCTGGCACATATTAGCTTGTGTTTGCACAGGTACTCTCCTCCCAGCCAAAACAGGGTGACTTTATCCAAACTGCCTTTGGGAATTAAATCTCTCCTGTCCTGACCCCTGTCTGGACATTGGCTGAGACACTGCTAAAGAGCCTGGGCCGAAATACTGCACAGAACGTGCTCACAGTTTGCCAGTTCTCATGGCAGGAATCTGGATCTGTAGTCATATCAAGAAATTAACCCTAACTCTGTTTCCAATAATTCTGCCTCAATCTGTGAGTCTGGTCCTAGCACAAAGAATTAAGGATTAATGAGTTACTTCTGTCATGAAAGAAAGAAGATAAAATTCTTCTTCTTAAAGAATGGTTTTATAAAAGACCAGGTCTGAGAACAGAAACATTATTAGATCTTTGCATGGAGCAGAGCAAGATTCTGCAATGTGGTATAAGAGTTCATGAGAATTTGCTGTTGAAACTTTCTTACTGATTGAGGGATTCTCTGTAGTAAGGTAATTACTTATTTGAGAACTATAGGGATGTTAAGTGTATCTTTTCAAACTCAAATTCAACAGAACTTCGGTTCCTTCACTGGCAATTAAACCTGCTAAGAGAAAGGGATTTAAATGTTGGCACTCATTTTTATGTGAACACTATAATTAAATTAGTGAGGCAGTAGGAGAAATGACATGCAAAGCAAGGTTTATATTAATTTATACATTTATACATTTGTACATTTGTATAAATTCTGAAATACATACTCTTTATCATGAGTAACTGTGAAAAAGAACTATATATGATAATTTTAGACTCAGAGCCAAAGGGGAAACTGCTTGCCACTAAACAATGGAGTTGCCCTGCTTACAGCACAGCTGTATGAACACTGTTTACACAGAAGTGAACAGTGATCACACAAATTGGGCAAAGGCAGGGAAAAGTACTTAAGTCAACAGAGGGGGAGTGACCAGCCATGCAAGTGACTTGAAAATATGTGACATCCTTGAAAAATGTGTTCTTAATCCTGAGATTTAGAAATGTGCAGATCAGAACTGTTGCTAGGTGATCACATTTCCTTCTGAAACAGTTTTATGCCACTAATGTACTTCCATAAGGAAATGATAAGGTCATTCTCACTATAAATCTTTTTGCATACAAGAAGAAGGATTTAACACAGATTTATAGAGTTGATGCGCATTCATGAGCACCCAACACTGTCTAGACATGCCATCTGTGGGGCTTTATCTTCCTCTTCAGAATGGCACAAGTCTTTCATCCATTGTCAGCAGTATGTGGATGTCTTGAATACCTTTACTGTTTGAGAAAATCAACTGAGCTTGAATGCACATGAGCTTGAATGCACACGATTGAATTTTGTTCATAGTGGATGATGAAGCAAGAACAATTTGAGTTTTTTATAACTTACAGAAGTCACTTCCAATTTTACAGATTCTCCATGTTCTTTGGTCTGCTACCTGCAGGAAACATTTGAATAATTAGCTGGAGATGTAACCTATCCTTCCTGGCTGAGCACATTTACCAAGATTTAGAACCAGCACCTATGATTCGTAGACTTTTACTGAAGAATGCAAATGTCTTTTTAAGCATTACACAGAGTCTGAAAGAGAAGTAACTTATGATTATGCAGATTGTCCTCTTTCTTTTCAAACACTAACTAGAAATATTGCTAATGGACTGCCATACCTCTTAGCACAGGCGAATCATGTTAATTCCTTTGGTATTTTCAGCCGCCCATGACTCAATGGAAAAAATTCTTGTGTTTTCAGAGAATATCAAATGTGCAGGACCCCATTCATGGTAGATCTTCTGTTGTTCCATATGCCAGCTTTTCTGATCATTGTTAAGTGATCTTTCTGTGTCTGACCAACATGCCTACAAGCTGCATAAATGCCATAGGGAGCAGTTAGAAACGTAAGGATATTAATTTCACAAGAAAAAGAGAAATGCATTTGAATAGGCTGTGGTCTGGTGAACTTTGCCTCCCGGCAAGCCGCTGCACTCAGTTACAAAGTCTGTATTTAATACTGTGTCTGCCTGAATAAGCACTGCTTTCTAGTCTGCAGAGTGCCTTTCACTATAATACAGAGGGACATGGCCTAGTTTACATAGCAGATATCTTGTAATAAGTAAAGATAAAATAATATTTGTAAAGTGAAGGTCTGTAAGAACCTAGGTTTAGGAAACATCTCTGTTCAATGATTTCAAAACAACTTGTCTATCTAAAATTAACTTTATATACAATAAGCAGTGTGCCACACACACATAAGTGTTGCTGATGTCTAATAATTTTAATCTGAATTTTTCTTCACAGTAAATTATTTTCAGGCTCTACTCTGAAAATTAAGACTGACAAAAAAAAAGGACTGAATTTTGGAAATAAATATACAGACTTAAGAGGCCTTCAGAGAAATGGGAAAAAACGTTCTCTGTAATTGGGAGAGTGAAAAATGAAACATCACTGAACACAAGTCTTGGAAAAAATCTTCTTAGAGTAATAATTTCCAGACGAGAAAAATGTACTGAAATTTATAAATAATGAATCAAAATTCTGGTGGGCATAGTAGAATTGTCCAAAGAAAGTGGGATTAGTTGAACAACTAAGTTTGAAAATGTATTATGGGACTTTAAACAAACCTTCTTAAACAGAATTATTTTTAACATTTTGTTAAATATATAACACCTTACAACTTAACCTTTAGTGTTATTACAACAGTAAATTCTTTCCCTTTTTCTCTGTCAGTAGTGGAATGCAATTAAGTAACACTCACCGAGACAGAACCTTTTTCCATTTCATCTACAACCTTTTTTCATTTGCCAGCAGCAATACTGCTGCCTTTGGATGATGCTTAAGTTTACCTAAAATAGGGAGCCATCATGCACAATTTATAAATGCATTGTGCTGAACTGAAAAATGGTTTATTCATGATTCTGAGGCTACATTCATACATGGAAAACTTTTATGCATCTCCTTTTGAAAGTGAAAATATTGCTAAAATGTGAGACTATTTTCTATAAAGACCTGTGGAAACATCAAGGAAATAATGTCCAAACAGACTCATATCTACTGAGTCTCCAGTAGCATGAAAATCAGAAAAATAATCTGAGTCATATTGTTATGCTATTTAGTATTTTTTTGAGTAAGGGACTGGTTCTGGAGTCTTCTCCCTGTCTTCAGGAAGTTACATTCTAACATATTTCTTCAGCATTTATATAAAACTTTTAAGATGTTCCATAGCAATCATTTGAAAATATTATCTTCCCTATAACTTCAGTACATATTGAGAAGTTGTATTAAGAACTCATACTTAAAATATTCAGTGCACTTCTAGCTTCTTATATGCTCTTCACTGAACATTATCATCAAATGTCTTATAATTTTTTGAGCAGTACCTTGCTAACTATTCCCTCAACTTTATTTATTGTCTGAGTGAATAGAAAGTTGACCAGTGGAATTCAGCATTAAAAATTTATGGGGAAAATCCCATATTTTTTCTTATGTAGGAGGCTTCCATTAAAACATTAATGGAAACTTTATCTACTCTTTTGACTTACTGCCCTTCAGGGACTATCACATCACCTTTTTTTTTTTTTTTAATCCCCCATTTCTTGTATTCATCTATTAGAGTTGCACCTGCTTAGCAGTTTTCCCAGAGTTTTCCACAACACATTACTTGTCAGGGTCTAGAGAGAGTCATATAGTGGCAGCCTGTGCATTTAATACAGACTGCAGAAACTTCTGCAAATTTTTATGATCACTGCTTACTTTATTTTAAATTTAACTAAAAAGTAACGAAAATGTGATATATTTGGTTTAAGATGACTTTGGCTGCTTGTTGATCATGTTGCCTAAAGGGGAAGTGAATTGATTTTGAGACAGCTACAAATGGACAAATGTTGCCTGGCTGATAAAACTAAGAACATATTTTGTGATACAGAGCTCACCTTTCTTTACTTTCTTTCCAAGATAATGCTTAGGAGAAGAGAGGTGAGACTTTTTGCTCTGTGAAGGAGTAACCATTTATGAAAATAGAAATATTTGACTGATTGTCCAGTACTTAGAAATGTTAGACTAGATCTTCCATAGAATTTATTCTTTACTTCAGTGTTTATTAAATATTCATAGCTGTATTGTGTATTAGGAGTTTTATAGCAGAATGTTACTTCTTTTATGATTGTGTAAAGACCCCTTGGGGACTACTTCTGTGGTAGGCCATTTTTAACATATAATGAGCAACACATCAGCTAAAACTGATTGAGAATTAATTTTATCCCTCTCTTTTTTTAGCAAGATCTTTTTCCTTTATATGCTCTTGGAAATTCATCATATGCATCAATAAAATGATCTTGTGCTGATCACATGAAACCAGGGTTTCTATTGCTTTTATATTTTACTATCCAATTATAAGATATTTTTTATATTCATTTGTAATATTTTCCCATTTTCTTTTCCTTCTAGCAGTTGCTTTTCTCCAGTTCATGCATTAAGACACTTGCCGTGACTTTGGTCAGACTGTCTCCCATTCTCTGTTTCTGAGCACTCTAGCCTATTGCATCCTAATTATAGTGTATTTTAGAATTCCCTGGCTGGGGCATTAGTTCAGTACTAACTCACATAGAAGAGTGTCTCCCACTGAGTCAGTAGCACTAAAAAACTTGCTACAATACTGAAGCATTCCTTAGAGGTCTCCGACTCCATTAATTCAACCTGAATGTGCTTAGCTTGTTAGGTCTGACAGGATTACAATCCATGGTAGCATAACTGCCTGGGTTCATAGAAGACTGTAGATTTGACAGTGGTTTTTCAAGAGAATAATTTTCCAGTGGAAGAATGGTGATTCCAACAAGGATTGACTAAAAAACCCAAATGCAAATAAATTACTTTATAAAAAAATTCACAGTAATAATTTCTTTTTAAGATGTGGAATTATATTAAAAATAATCATTACAATATATTTAATTTGCAAATATCAGTGTAATTGCAACTTCATAATAAAAAGGATTTATTAATTTCTTATACATTGCGCACCTAAATATATGGATTTTAGATGAAAAGGAGTGAAGAAAACATCTTTCAAAACAGAGAATTCATATTACATCTTAAACTTCAGAAGTCCTCTACATTCTTTTAAATATGTCCTAATATTTACTGATACATCTGAATTAAGTAGTCACTCTGAAGAATGGTAAGAATTGCTACAAATCGGGTCTGAATAATCCTGATATTCTAGCTCTAAGTAATCTAGTTTAAAAGGTATTTTTTCTGTCATTTTACTAAATTAAGTCATTAATGCACTCTCTAAGAACATGGATAGTCTTACTGATTTCCCTACATCTAAAGACTATTGATAAAATGTAGAAAACCTTAATGGTTTTTGAGAAAACCTTAAAGATCATTGAGCATAGTAATGTATGAAGCAAAATGAAAAATAGTAGCAGCAGTAGGAGTCTTGACTGTGTTAGGTGTTGCTGGAACAAGGAAGGTAACTGTTTAGCACCCTATGATTAGCTGTGCTAATTGTATTTGTTAATGGTTATAACAGATCCATAATTACACTAACAGCAAGGGCCCACAGTTCTGGAGAAGGACTCTGTTAAATCTGCTAAGCATGACAGAAGCAGAATTTAGCATTATTTTACAGAACTCATTCCCAGAACTTAAGCTTCTTGGATATTTTGAGATTTATGATAACTTTTCTCAAGTATATGCCAAAAATACTTGAACTACCTTCAGAGCTTCAGTTGTCATTTATAACCCGATATATGAGTTCACGTACCTTGCAAAACCTTAAAATCCAGTCATTCTTCTCATCTGTAGTTGTAAAGTTACAATGCTTATATCTTGTAACAGCAGTTTTTATCAGAACATCTCAAGGTATATAACAGAGGAAGCCAGTATTAGTTCTTTAAATAATTGTGGTACAAAACATATTCTTGAATTTATGAGCAAATGAAAGCTGTCTTCTTCTCACACAAAAGTGGTGATTATTACTCCTTTACAACATTGACACATGGGTAATATGTTCTATAGAGTCTTTTGCTGTTGGTTTTCCTTTTCATGAGTTTGAATAACCATCAAGAAACTCCAGTTAATGCCACTCATTTAATGAAGATACTCTTTTACTGGCTGCTCTGACTGCAGTTGCCTTCCAGAAATGGCATACTGTAAACCTTAATTTATCTGACATTATGGCAGCCTCATACTTCTTGATTTCACTGTAATGAATAAAGGTACTATACCTCCAGGGTCATCAAGTCATTATTTCTGATGTAGAAGAGAACATGTATTATCCCACTCCATTTCTATTTTCTGCTTAGATAATATGTTAAAGATTTGAGAACCAAAAGTACTCTGTAGAACAAACAAGCACTATAAAGTGGCCTTTCTTCTATATAGAGCTAAACCCCAACTATTTTAATAGCTTTTGTTGCATTTTTTTTGTTCTCATAATAAATCACACTTCTCTAAAGAACAAAAATAATTGCTATGCATGTCTAAAAAAATGTACTGGTCAAAAGATTTTCCTTCATGTTTGCTCAAGTTTCATATTATGTATTTTTCTTTAGGTAAATTTTTTTAAAATATTTTTGGAGGTGTTATAGTCTAACCCCATCCAGCAGCCAAATACCACGCAGCTGCCTCACTCACTCGCTTGCCAGTGGGATGGGGACAGAATCAGAAGGGTAAAAGCTGAAACCTTATGGATTGAGATAAAGACAGTTTATTAAGGAAAACACAAGCCTCACATGCAAGAAAATTAATTCACTGCTTCCCATGGGCAGGCAGGTGTTCAGCCATCTCCTGGAGAGCAGGGCCCCCATCACATGTAACAGTGACTTGGGAAGACAAACACTATCACTCCAAACATTCCCCCTTCCTCTTTCTTCCCCCCACTTTAAATACTGAGCATGATGTCATGTGATATGGAAGATCCCATTTGTCAATCTGAGTCACCTGTCCCAGCTCTGTCTCCTCCCCAGCTTCCCATGTTCCCAGCCTCCCTGAAAATGTGGCAGTAGGAAAAGCAGAAAAGGCCTTGCCTCTGTGTAAGCCCTGCTCAGCAATAAAAAAAAATCTCTATATTACCAACCCTGTGCTCAGCACAAATCCAAAGCATAACCCCATACCAACCACTGTGAGGAAACTTAACTCTACTCCAGCCAAAACCAGCGTAAATGGCTTGACCTTCTTACTTCTGCCTTTTAAAATGTTTGGTGGTGTAAAGGCATAAAAAAAGTTTGTATTGCTAAAGGAAGATAAGAGCAATGAGATTGTTTTTCAAGTCTTGTACATATATGCATGTCTGTTCCCTTTTAGGAAGGTTGTTATTGCTTTGGTAATATTCTAGCAGGTTGCCTGAAATAAAGAAGAGTTAAAAGATTTTTTTTTCTGTATCTGTATATATATTTTCTGTTGTTCAGCTGTACCACTGTTCAATTGGAGAGAGAACTGAGGAAAAATTCATGTTTTAGAAAGAGGTATAAAGATGAAAGTTGTCAAAACATGCACAGTAATATATTTAACAAGAACTTCATGGAGTTAGGAAGTTACCTGTTTGTAAAGCAGTTATCAAATTATGAATACACAGATTATGCAAAGAAAAGGATTACCTCTATATTATGTAAAATGTTTACATTAAAGCCAACTTCCAATTTAGCACTGTCTGTGATAAATTTTCATTGCAAACCAAATGACCAGCCTACACTTATTTTTCCCAATAGCCCTCAGCAACAGGTCAGATCTCTTTTGTTGTGTAATGCTGAGCTCCCCTTTCTCTAGCATAAATGTATGGAGTTTGCATCAAGCAGAATAATTTTTCTATGGTGCTATAGGTCTGAATAATTGTCTGAACAATGTGCTTCCATACTGTGTATATTACAATCAGATATGCTAGAGAATAAACCATTATTTTATTTACATTAAGCTAAAGGGAAGCAGCAGAGGATAGATGTAAGATGCATTTTTCTAAGCCTGAACATTCAAAGTGAAGTTTCCATGTTCTCCTTAATCTGACATCCATTCTTGAGGGTGGATTTAAGGTCATTTGCATGTTAATTAACTGATTGTGGGTGTTGCTAAGGATTTACACATCTACATTCTTAGCTACAGCAGCAAATAGCTGCCGGCTATTTGGAACTGCACTGCAAAAAACTGGTGGGATCACTGCTTGAAAAAATATAGTGCTTTGAGCAAAGGCCAATGATACAAGCAAAAATAAATTCATAAAAATATTAGAAGCTCATAACCAAACACTGGTTTTCTAACACTGATAAGATCTAAGAGTCTAGCAGAACAGGAACCAGTATCCTTACAGGCATACTCTTGTATATGTCCACATGAGTCCTTAATAGGTCCTAAGAGCTCCAGTCTGACCTCAAGCTCCAAAGCACGGGCAAAAATGATTACTGATCTTATTGATCTCTTATTATTTATGTATGTATGTATTTATTTATTTATTAAGTTAGCATCTCCACCATTAATACCACAGATCACACAAGATTGCTAGGAGCTGTCTGGGGTACCAGCTCAGTGGAAAGGAAGCTATAGCCTGAAACGAGCACTTCCACATAATAAGGCATGGCAGCATGAAGCTTTCCAGAACAGGATTACAACGGTGCAGCAAATAATGTATAAAGCTGCTCATTTGCCAGACAAGCAGTGTTGACTTAAGAACCTATGCTATCTGTTGTTTTGGAAAATAACTCTAAGTAACAGGATGCCACTGTTTAAGACTCATATCTCCCACAGTTGTTTTGAATTAAGCTTTGTTACCAACAGCTAGTGAAGTTAGTTGTAAATTTTAAAACATTACTCATAAGAGTATTTTTTCTCCTCTTCTTATAAAATTGCAAAATTGTAATAGAGCTGGGAGAAAGGAAAAGTCTTAGAAACAAAAATTCTTGTATGCTTATAAATTTCCAAAGGTATTTTGCTTATTAAGAAATGTTCTTTGGAAAACCCCATTCTCTCTGGAGTTCAGTGTGCCAACCTCTAACCCTGGAAGCACATACTAGTGCAGTCCCAGTTGGTAGATTTTAATGAAAAAATGTGTGTTAGAACAGTATGGAAACACATTTTCTACAAGTTCTTTTTCCTTTGGCATTAAGTTTTACAGAGAAACTAGGTCTTTGTCTCCTAAAAGAGTTCATTTAGTGTTAACAGAAAATTCTTCAGAAAAAATATTTTCTTTCAATATCAGTCTGTGTCCACAATTAATGAAAGCTGGAATCTAGTGATACGTTTTGAATGTGCATATTGGAATTTATTGCCTGTATTTTTCCTTTTTTCATTTTTATTGTTTTGCATAATATACTGTTGTAGGTTTTTTATACTATTGTTAGATACTTCCTTCAGCATACATTTTTTTTATTTCTTTCCTCCTTACAGAAAATTTTTTAAGTCTTGAGATTTTTAATATTTGTATAGCAACGAGGATATTTTGTAATGACTAAAAAGGTCCAAAAAAATGTAAAATGAAGCACCAAGTATAAGATAGGAACACGCATTAGCTGCATACTTATGTGACAGGATGTAAAAAATGGTGTGATGTTGTTACATAGATATTGATGAAGATGGTGTATTACGCCAATCTGTCTGACAGCCACAGTATGGTCGAGCTGAAATTTATCAGTGCTCACGGGGGCAAACTGTCTGTCACAGCAAACAGGTGTCAGAGGAGGAGAGAACACTGGACAAGACACCAAGACAAGATGGTCTCTCCGTGGCATGTCAAGGCAAATGCAGGCATGGTTTCCATGGAGTGCTGAGAGGATACAAGAAATACTGCCATGGGATAAAACTGTGAGTGTGTTTAGAACTGATGAACAGTACTGTTGCAGCAAAATTGGAGGAAGGCCAATAAAAACTGGATTAAAATATATGGTGGGTATTGGTACACACCATAACACGCTGTAGATGATGTGGCTTCTCATCTTCCACTAGGTTAATTCCATATGCTATTGCCTACATGGGTTTTTTGCAAACTGACCTTCCAATTTTTGCATTTTTATATTTTATGAACTTCCCCACTGCAGAGCTTGGGCAACATTTTTGATTAAAAACATTAAGAATATAGTTATGTTTTGTTAGTTATAACATAATTTCAGTGACACTTCCAGTCAGTAAATACCTGTGACTCTTCAAGAACTGTTCTTTCATCTTTGATGTTGCCAAGGTGGTTTAGGATATTTACCAGAACATGACATCCACAGCACAGGTTGTTAAGCTATATCAGAACCTAAATATAGCCAGATCCATGGCATTGCAAATTTGTTATGCTATGGTTTACTGTAGATGTAATTTAAAGCAGGTGATATACCCTGAACTATTGCAATGATCATGATATTAGCTCTATATTAAAATTAATTAATAGTCAAAATCAAATCCTAGCTCCTGATTTCACTTTTGGTGTTCAAAACCTTAGAAGATAACACTGAAGTTTTTAAAAAATTAGATGTTCTAAAATGTCTATTTCTGCTATGAGAGGATAATTTTCTACAGAAAGTCTTTGCCACCTTCTATACAATATTGAGGACACTAAAGAAAAAGTAAATATTTGTCATGGAGCCTGAAGAAGCCAGGTTCAACTTTGTATTCACATTTCCTACTGTCAGAAGATATTCTACACAAGGAGGTTTTGTTTCAATATTGAATGTATTTACTGGATTTTGATTTAGCAATATAGCAGTTCACTGAAATAAAAAACCAGGCACAACACAGTCATTTCAATACATGACTGTATCACAATACAAACTTGATTCTCATTACTGGTCTCTATATGTTTGTAGTCATGATTCTGGGTGACCCAGTCACTGGAAAAGAATGCATGATCTGAAGCCAGCTCAAACCCTCCTGTCCTCTTCACAGTTCAGTCTGCTGGTTGTTCAGTTTTATACTCTATGTTGGACTGATCCAGTTCCCCCATGCAGGTCTGGCTCACTCACGAAACTTTAACACTCTGATTTAAGTCAGGGAAGGCAATGTACATAGCCTCCTGATCCCACTCAACTCACTCAGGCCCTTATCTAAAGCAGAGATGACCCTCTGGTCCTCTGGTCAATTTTAAGGACATTATTAATGAGGTTTTCATGTACCATCCTTACAAGTTAGACTAGCTTGTTAAAACTCTAAGCAGACTAACAATAAGTTCGTAACTCAGTATATGTGGGTTTTTCCCTTTTTGGCCATAAGAAGGTTTTGGTGTAACAGATTACTGTACACTTTTATCCTTTGACATATAGGTCATTATTGTGTTAATGGGTAGGACATTACATTTAGTGTAATAGCGTCATAAAAATTAAAATTCTACACTTTTTTTTCATACTAAAAATTAAATGAAGCAAAGCAGTCTGAATACTAAATTTTCACACAGCCTTTCGATCTAAAATGTATGTCTGAGAAAGTGAAACATATACTTTTTTCTAAATGAAACCTTATTTGAAACAGGTCCAGAAAAGTTCTGAAAACAATTTCTTTGTCATCTAGTGAAGTGGTGCATTATTAATCATTGATCAGATAAAATATATATTAGTCTTGAGTATTTGCATCGAGACAAGGATCTGAGGTCCATTTTAATAAGCTGTCTGCACATTCATAGTACATATTTCTTTAATGCACATATCAATGACAGAAATGAGTTCATTAGAAAAGCAACAGAAGTGAATTAGAAAAACAAAGATTAAAGCCATTTGATCTCAAAGGATACTCTAAGACTGTATTTTCTAACTCACAAACTTAAGCATATGTAGACAATTATAAAACAGATTACATTACCTGTTAAGAACAGGTAATTATGTTTACATGACAGAAATAAGGACCCAGTTTTCATCAAGGATCAATACTAATATTTCTAATTTGTGTTAGGTGAAAATAAAAGAAATTTCCCACACACTATGTATTTAGGCTTTATTTCTGTTTACAAATAAGCTTACATAAGGTAAACACTGATACTGATTTACATAAGGTAAGCACTAATTTGGAAGTGTTTTGTATATCAGCATAGTATAATACTGTGTGCAGCTTACTTCATCACAGCTCTCCTGAAACTAAAGAAGCTAAGATATTTTGTACTACCTCCTATTATATGATTTATTAGCTATGTTTTGCTTGATTGGAAGAAAAGGAATTTAATGTATGTTCCTGAAATCAACTTTTACCATGATGCCATAAGAAGGTAGTGCAGTCAGCAAGAATCCTGAACTTCTAACCCATCCCTTTGCTTTTTTCCATCAACTTAACTGTATCCAATAATTCAATCTGTCAGAAACTGCAGAGCAGCACATATCTGTGTTCTGTGTGACTAGCAAGTTAAGTTGTCATCTTTCTCTGTAATAATTTATTAATTAGTTGGAGAAACAAGTAGATGAAAATAAATGTACTCAGGTTTTCTGCAACCAAAAGCAGATGGTAATTTAATTCTGCTTCCCTCATTTTAGAACCAATTTTTTAGAAAAGTGAGGAGAAAAATCAGGGAAAATCTTCATACTCTGTGCATCTTTTCTACAGCAACCAACAAAGGCGTTACTAGCCTCTGAAACAAGAAAGTGTCAGGATTTCTGGAAGAGTATCAGGCATGACAGCTTTGACAATTAGCGCCTGCTACCTTGGACTTGATGATTTATTTATACACTGCCAAGCTTCAATTTTTGAAACTTCAAATTAATATAAGGAAGGAAGATAACAAAAGGACACTTTTAATAAGTTTTAACGTAAACATACAGAAATATCTGGGATCCTAAAAGAGCACCAAGGGCTTTTCTGATACTTTTGAGAGTTAGGTAAATAAAGATTATATCAGTTTTCATTGCAACAGTATATGGGTAACGAAGCAAAAAAACCTCAAAAATTTTTACTCTATTAACCTGATCCAAGTCACCAAAGTTAACAGAAGTAGGGCTTTTACTGCCAATTTCAATATGTTGTGGAACACATTTAGTGTCTATATCAAATTATGATGTTATTTAAGAAGCAGCTCTGTCAGTCCACAGAACACTCACACTGTTTTCATTTAAATCAAATTTAATTTGACCAGTCCTGTGTAGAAGTAACAATTTTCTATCCAGAATCTGCTTAAGAAGACTACTGAGAATACAAGCGTCATGTTTTAAAGAATGTATAACTTCTTCAAAAGCCAGCAGAAATGTGTAACCAGAATAAATTTATCTTTTTATTCTTTTTGAAAAATCAAATGTTGTGATTTCATGTAATCTTAAACAAAAGACATTGATTGATGTGGCTTATATAATGGAAAAACAGCTGTAAGAGAAAGGGTTAAAGTAGTTGCTATTCAGGAACAAGGACCTTGTCAATGCTAATGGGTTGCTATGCCATTTACTTAGTGCAGAAATAAGACAAAGAAGTATTTCCTTTTCTCAGTAGCCCAGCTACCAAGTAGGACATGAAGTGAGAACAGCTGAGATGCTGATAGTGATATGCTTTCCTGATTTATTCTACTTTCTTCACACTGAATAGTTGGCTCTGGCTCAATAAGCCTTCATGCAAATAAGTCACCGTGAGCAAGGGTAAGAAAATAACCCCTTAAACTGAAATAAATATCAGTATGCTATTAACGATTGCTCCAATAAAATTATAATCGTTCCCACACCTTCATGTGTTTGCTTCCACATCCACCACGTTGCCGTTTCGCAAGCCAGAACCTCCTAATTTTACTGATTTGGAGGTCTTGGACAATAAAAATAGAAAGAAAATTAAGAAACTATTAAGTATTAGGAGGAATGGGAAATATGTTTTTGAATCAGAAGAATGAGAGAATATAAAGAGAGAAGGCATTGTGTGAAAACCCCCTCTCAAAGCCTGAATTACAGTCCCTCTCATACCTGTCCTATCAGCTTTTGCTGTCACGAGTATGTTCAGTTTCATTAGCTAATGTTCCAGAATGTAGACGGCAAAGGACCAAATCTGACACTGGCATTTGATCTTGCACTTTCTACTTATAACAAAGAAAAATACAGTAAGGAAATCAAACCACTCATCTGAAAACAAGCAGAGATTTGCCCCACTTTCCTGAAGCTGGACAAGGTAGCAGTAGTTTGTTTCCCATTCCATAGACCTGGACTGCAGAATAAGAAACTGGAATTAAAAATGGTAATAATAATACAAAAGTTCTGCTTGAACAACAACTCAACAACTTCTGACCCAGATACGTTTCTAGACATTCGGAGAAAATATGTGATGTATATATTCCATCAAGAAACCAAAGAGAAAGAAAAATACACAGAAATAATTAAAAAATCTGTGGAAAATAACCTTGTGATGCACATAGAAGCTGAATTTAATAAACAAATAAACTTTCAGGATATCCAGAAAAAAAGGGAAGAAATATATGATTGAGAAATATCTTTATATAGTGGTGAATTTATTAAAAATTACATTTATTGATGGAACAAGGAAATTTTTTAGTCTGACACTCTCTGACCAGGTTCTTTTATATATTCCACATGTGGAAAATTTAATATTTATTATCAAATTTGCTTATATGAAGACAGTTGGTATTGCATGGGATTTCTGGTTTATCAGAGTGATTAAAAATATACTGCATAAACTAATATAAGTTAAATTTAGCAAAATAAAGCAATATCAATAAGACAGTTGGATCACAGCACCAATGTGTTCCCCATTATCAGTATCAGTCAGGATGCTGGGAGTCCCCAGCTACTCGGAAGGAAAATGTGGGTTGAAGCCATCACAAACTTATTACTGTCTTTTAAATTCTTCTGACAGTTGTCTTGTTTTATACTCTATGCTTAGCTGAACCACATATTCACTACCCCCCCATGCTGATCTGGGTAACTCAGGGAAAGAGTCAAACTTTTAGCAGGCTTGGGAGAAGCATTTATACCGCCAACAGATCTGCTTAACTGGTGATAGATGCTCACCTAAAACAAAGTCTACCCTTTGGTCCTCTTTGTGATGAGATAAAGTCAGCTTCTTTGCAACATCTGTGGTCAGTCCCACCCTGCATAACTTTCTGGTCTTCATGGACACATCACCCTTGCTTATCTCCTCTGAGTCTTTCTCCATTTTAGGGGTTTATTTCTCAGTCACAGAAACAGAATGCCACAAGCCTCAAAAAGACAATGAATATGTTGCGTCAATGACATCTAGAATCTGAGAAATAGTTAAGATCCAACATAATAGTCATCATGAAAATAACAAAGAATAAATTGCAAAATATTTCTTTCAGATTTGCTAATCTAAATTGGGAATATTATTAATCTTTAACATGTTTTTAGGAAATTAATAATCCTAGAATTTTCAGCTGGAAGTGACTGAACCTTCTTCAAGTGAGCACTAGAAATATCTTAAAAGGCACACTCTGCATTATAGATAGTTGATGGCTCTGTAGCACTCCTCATAGCTTAGTTACCATAGTCATTAGATTTTTTCCATCTTTTTACTGCATGATATCAAGCAAAAATTCCAGGAGTTCATTTTCAACAAGAGATTGCATGTTCAGACATAGTGATCGTGATATTTACAATGTAATATTCATAGAAGGCACTTGAAAGTCCAGTAGTTAGTAAGAGTCTAATGTCAGCTGGTTAAGGTATTCACTGGGGATGAGAAAGGTCCAGGTTGCTCCATGAGCTACTTAGACATGTTATCCAAAGTCTGTCTCATGTAAAATGTATCGTCTTTGGAACAGAGAACAGAATCCAGGTCTCTTTTCTCAAGTGAGATTTTGAACCAGTAGGCTACTGAGTTATCGTTATGCTTGCTCTCTTTCTGATCCTATAAATTTTAATTATTTCTGCACAGTGAAACAGCTTCAAAAAGAAGAGGAAAAAATATTCTTAACCCCAGTATAGCCTACAGCCCAGATATCAAGTTGAGAGGCTTGGACGTGATGTTGAACCTTCTCCTTACTGATTATTCTCTCTCTGTCAGTATGTGTAAATGAGAACATATTTTAGTATATGTGACTTTTTCTCCCAGTTGTGCTCCAGAAAGGGAACAGATTATGATTTTTTGAGCTGTATGTACATCATAGTATGTCGAACAATTAGGGAAACTATTTGTAGAAATTACCAAGTTTTCCATTCTCATTGTACTTATGTATTTCATGAGTCCTGAAACTTTATCAAGATCAGAATACGTGTGTATATACAAAACACAGAATGTGAAAATACATAGGAACATACCTGTCAAAATTTGAAGCATATATTGAGTTTCACATTATGACTAACAGGCTGAATTATATCTACAGTTTACATTAATCCCTTCTACATATCAGTTGAAAGTCTTAATTTCCTGAGTGATTAGCTTGGAGTTGAATTTTCTCTGCTTTTAATTTTTTTTTTTAATGAAAAATTGGCTTAGCTTCTTTTCAGCCAATAGAGGTTTGGATATTTTTGAATAGTCCTACTGCTAACCCATAGGAGATGCATACGAAAATTTTTCATGACACCACTTTTAGATATAGTGAGAGTGAGTGCAATGCATAAGATTTTATTCATGCCATTTTAACAAATTTCTTCTAATTTACATGGACACGTGTGTACGTGTCCTTATGAACTAGACATTGTATGATCATATCCACTGCCAAAAAGAAACATACAATAAAAATTTTAAGAACTACCCTTTAATATAATTAGGGTAATTTGCAAATTCAAACTGACTGGGACATAAAATATTAATTATTAATTGAATTGTTGAGAACAAGTTCTCAGAATTTAAAGTCATGAAGTTCCATAGAATTACCTGGGTACAGGGATCTTCTAACTTTATAACTACAGTTTTAATCTGTGTATTCTAAAGTCTAATGAAGTTAAAACTTCATTTAGTAATTTTTTTGCCTCATGTATTATTCTTATATTTGTCTTATGACAATGTATTTTTTATTTTTCTCTTTAACAGGACATTTTAACTACATGGGCAAAGAAGAAAATAAAGTCAGAACCCAGTGAAGAGAAAGAGGATAAGCGTGTCTGCTTTAGGATTCCTTGACTACTTACTGCCAAGCTTACATGAAGCCACTTCTTGTTGACATTCATTAGGTCATGGAGCGGAGGAAATTGAATTTCTCAGACTGAAGACTCTCAGTCCTGTATTACTGATTACAAATGTGCAGTGGACCCAGTGGAATATTGCGTAAATGAACAGCTTTTACATAATATCAGTCTGTTGCAAAAGTTGGCACTGAAAAAATAAGGCCCCTTTTATAGGTGAGTCTGAAACTCAAAAATTTATTGGTGGACCTGTCACACACTACAAATCATAGAATAATTTAGGTTGGAAGGGACCTCAGGGTGTCCCTAAACCAATCTCCTGCTCAAAACAATGTCCACTACAGGTTCAGATCAGGTTGCTCAGAGTTTTGTCCAGATGTGTTTTGAAAATCCTCATGGCCGGAGGTGGCACAACCTCTCTGGGAAATCTGCTCTGCTGCTAGAAAAATTGGGTTTTACTTATAACTAGTTTTGTATTGGATCCAACCATACAATTATTGGCCATTTCATCAACAGCCAAACAAATAAAAGTCCAAAAGGTAATCTTGTCGCGGCAGGTGTTCTGGATGGTGGGGTGCCATGATCTTCTGAAAGCGTCTCCAGGCAAGTTAGGAAGCCGCTTGTCAGGGCCACTACACACACACACACGCACGCACGCACGCACGCACGCACGGGATAGCTTCTTCAACAAGTTGACAGCAAAGAGACCGGAAGAGTCTTTGTGTAGGGTACCACGGGAGAGGTTTATTGCAGCCACACACGTGAAGAGATCCAGGGACAAAGGCCAAAAAACATGGGAGGGTCCAGGTTTATATATGGGGTAGGTAGGGGCGGAGAGAGCATTAAGGACCAATGATCTGAGGGCACGGGTCAGTACACAGGAGGAGCCAGGGTATGGGAACCAATAGGGAAACTCTGAGGGAGTGGTGATGGAACAAGGGCCAATGGGGGAACAGGGAAAGGAGAACCTTCTAGGGCAGGGACATATAAGGTGTAAAGGGGCAGGGAGGCCAACAGGCTAACCAGGGAAGCAGAACTGCGGTGCATCAACATAATGCAACTAAGGAATCCAAGGAGAGACCTTTTCTGTAACCCTGACCTGGGGAGGATTTCTATTCTTAGGGACTGTCCCACTAGTGGACTCTCTCGGTCCCTAGTTCAGCAGGCCCACCGGCCTCCACATTATCTGTATTAACATTACAGGATAGGGTCATAGACGTTGGGAGGGACCTCAAAATGGAGTCAGTCATAATTGGAGCAGGTTTATCAATGCCTTTGTTTAGCTGGGCCATTTTCTGATTTGGCAGGTGTTTGCTTTCAGTAAATATTACAGAATTGTAAAGAAAAAATACAATCATTTCTGAATGCTACGCCTTGTGCGTTTTGTTCTGGGAAATTATCCCTATGATACTGTACCCTTTATGTTAAGCTGTTCAGTTTGTGTTTAAGTTGAAAAGGCAGAATGTGTTATTCAGTTAACCGTCATATCTCTTCATTTGGATATCTGCTTGCAGATGATGTCCCTAATGTCATTTAGTTGTTGGTTTTCACTTATTCTTCTATGATTCTATTTGTTAAATGGAAATGACAAGTATTAGGTATAAAAGTAATGGTGACATAGTAGAGAATGAACTTGTGGAGACTTGCAGAAGTAGTAGCATTGTAATTGTCACTTCTTTGTCCTTGTTGTTCCATGCAATTACTGAGGAGATCAAACTGTAGTAGTTGAGATGATCTTCTGAAGCAGAAATTTGAATATGAAATTTGAAAATTTTCTTGATTTGAAAAGTTCTTTGATACCCATTTTAATATAGCTTATGTATGGTATATCTTTAATTCGTTTTCTCTTCCACCAAAAGAAACAAGCTACAACTGTGTAACCCACTCTGTCCTTGGGATTTTAAAAACTGGAAATTTTGAGGTCTTTTCAAATATTTATGTCCTGTACGGAAGGGCAGAATACTGCTAACATGTCAGCCAGCAAGTTCATGTCTGTTTTCAACAGAAAGAATGCATAACTCCCCTGCTGGTTTTGCCTAAAGCCTTTTTCATTCTTTTGACTTTTTACCTGTGTAAGTTGATAATTAGAAAACAAGATAGTAACTTTTTTAAACTACAAAAAGTCTTAAAATAATTAGATAAATAAAAATAAAATGTTGTCTGTTTCTTTTCCGTCTTAATATGTATAATTTCAGATATTCTATGATTTTGTAATTATTCCTGTGAGGTGCAGTGTACAAGCTGTTTATACGAGATGAATGGAAGCATGAAAGGTACATGCTCCATTACACTCATATTGCTTCTTAATTTATATCTTGCTTTGGGCAATGCAGGGGATTATTTTGGCAATTTCTGTATGGCTGTTTCAAATTCTGTAGGTTTATCTCCCAAGGCTGCTTTTATTTCTGATTTGAAAAGCATTTGGTAGACAGAAATTTCACCAAGCATTTGTCAGATAAATTTGCTACTTATCTTATTTTCCTTATGGCAACATAGTGGTTTAAGGGGGGAGAGAAGCATAATGACCATGACTTTCTTTAATGGGACAGGAAAATACAGGGCTTGAAGACAATGAATATAATTACATTTTTATGAGCAATCACATAAATATATTGTTAATTTTTTTCTCTTAAGCAACATACTCAAAATGAGAATAAAAGTTACTAAAATCAGTCTGAATAGATCTTCTGTATATTTCCCAGAGTATTCCTTCTGCCTGATCTAAACCCAGTACCACTGGAAACCATTAGTTAAATGAACCTTAATTGCAATAAGCAAATACTTTTTTATACAAAGCTGTTTTCTCAGCATGAGTCACTGTTAGATGTGAAAAGCCATTTTGACAAGAAATAACAGCCTGACACAGAAAAGTGTGCTATTCTTAATATTCACTGTAGTGGGTTTGTTTGCATTTCTTACCTTCTGTGAGATAAGAATCAGGAGGAATACAAAGCAGGCTCTAAACTTAAAGAATATAAAGAAGTTTATTAATAGAACTAAAAGAAAAAAGAATATTAAGGGTCAGAATAAACCTTCAGAACACTTCTCCTCCCCTCATCCTCCCCCCTCCTCCCACTTACAACATAAAGACACAAATTTAGGATTTCAGTTTACCACCTCTATAATAGTCTTTCATCAGTTCACTTAGGGAGAGGAGTCTCTTTTGCCCATGCTATGGGGCTTTTCCACAGTCACAGCACAGCAACTGCCCGAGGTGGTTTTCTGTTGGCATGTGTGAGTTCCTTCCCTCGATTTACAGCTTTCCCCACAACCGTTTTCGAGGGTTCAATCTTAGCTAATAGGGTACAATTTTAAGGATGAGCTATTCAAGAAGAGCAAAGGTTCTCTTCATCCACCTCTGGGATCATCTTCATCTCTAGGAACGGAAGTCTTCTTCCCTGGGAGTGAGGGTCTTCACTCCATCACTACCTCTCTCTGTTCAGGCTTCTCACTGGATCACAGCTACTTCAACATTTGTCTACTTCAGCACAGGTATCTTTGCTCGTGGTAGTTTGAACGCTCCACCTCCCATGCTTTCATGAAATTACATAAGAGTTCTCTGATGTATCATAGTCCATCATCATAGCTTTACAAAAGATTTTCAGCTTTCAGGTTTTAAAAGCATCTCCTCTATCTCCTCTCTCTCTCTCTGGGTTTCAGTTCTCTCTTCTTCACTGACTTTGGTATCACTATCATGATGTCTATTCACATGTCTTTGCCTTTCCCTTTCCTCTGACCTGGGAGAGGATTGATGTTTGCAGGATTCATTTCTTCTGAGGAACTTACAGCACTGAAGGAGTTGCTCTTACCCAAATCTGGGCATTGCAGCTGTTTGGTCACATGATCTCTGCTGGGCAGCGGCCAGAGTTGGTTTCTGGTGCAGAGTTTCAGTTTGTTTTGCCGCAGCAGGGAAAAGGGGGGCCATGCCGCCCCGCACGGAGCTGCGGGCTGTGGCCCGGCTCCCGCCGGGCTGAGCGCGCAGCCCTGTCCAAAGGGCCGGAAATAAGAGAGAGTTCCCGCATCTCCCCCGGGTTTAAATATGTAAATTTAGAAAAGCGCTATTGGTCTAAATGACTGTCCATCAAGTTCAGGTTCAAACCACCACATTCACTTTCTCCATTTGAAGCAGAATATGTTGTACACCTCCAGCATTCATATAAGTAATTTTTGACCAGAGGAATTACTCTTTCCTCAACCCATTGAAAGATCTGGTTGATATAGAAAGGATCACCACTCCATGCTAGGCATAAAAATACAGCAGCTGCTTGTGTTGGTTTTAGGTGAGATAGAGTAAAATTTCTTCACAGTAGTTTGTATGGGGTTAGTTTTCGGATTTGTGATGTAAACAGTGTTAGTAACAGACAAATGTTTTATTTTTTGCCAAGCAGTGCTCAAATAACATTAAGGTATTTTCTGCGTCTCACACCACCCTGTCAGCGAGAACGTTGGAGGTGAACAAGAAGCTGGGAGGAGACACAGCCAGGACAGCTGATGGCAAGTGACCAAAGGAATATTCCATACTATATGTCATCATGTTCAGTGATAAAAGCTACAGGAAAGAGGGAGGAAGAAGGGACATTTGAACTTACAGCATTTGTCTTCCCAAGTCACCATTTTGTGTGAGGACGCCCTTTACTCCTGGAGATGGCTAGAGTGTCTGCCTGCCAATGAGAAGTAGTACATTAATTCCTTGGTTTCCTTTGCTTTTGCTTTACCTTTTAAACTGACTTTATCTCAACCCATGAGTTTTCTCACTTTTACCCTTACAGTTCTCTTCCCCATACCAATGGGAGCTTGACAGAAAGAGGTTGTGTGTGGTTTAATAAGTGCTGTCTGGGGTTAAATCATGACTTCTCTATGACTATGAAAACATGAAGAAGAAAGCAAATGTTAGAAAGCCACAATTACATTATGAAGACAAGTCTTTCAATTTGGCTACCATACAAGCATAGTTCTCTTTTCAAATAGTTTACATAAGCAAAGATAACCAACACAGATCTTCAAGTTACAAACATGGTGTTTTGGTACTGATCTATTTGAGCTGACTTAAAATCTCCAAATAAAATGACTAAGTTAGGAGCTCAACTAAACCTGAATTAATTTCTGAAAAAGCCTGTCATATTCCATCAACCACTGAGTAACACAATGACAAGTGTCTAAACTACACTGTCATACTCAGACACAAAAGGAACCACCCAGACCCAGCTCAGTCAGGTATAGAGAAGAGACCACCAAAAGGGCCTCGTTCTTTATTTCCCAACAGATATATCTGCTTCTAGGAATGACCGTGGATTGGAGGATGAAGTTACCACCTCTCCAACCACACTGGTCAGACAAAAAAACCATCATTCTTTCTCCGCCTCAGGAGAAGGAATGAAAACAAAAGAGGATGGTTAGCTAAACACCACTATGTTTACAGAAAGTACGTGAGAACACAACTGTATTTACAGAAAGTGTGTGAGAACTCCATCACAGAAATGAAAACATCAAAAGACTGCAAAACTCACGGCAACACTACACAATTATTTGTATAATGTCAGATGGGATGGAAACTGGTCCCTTTTTAAACTACACAGCATTAATGAAGCTGAAATAGATGTACAAGCTTTTTAAAAGTACAATTTTAAAACTACACTTTTATTTTAAAAGATATTTTAGCAGTGATTCACTGTATTTCTACATATGCAGTTCAGAATGTTTAAACCATTTCATATTTCAAAAAACCAACTATAATATTTATCTGGTTTGTCTTCATATTTCCCATGAGAAGCAAAGGAAAATTTTATGATAGTACAAAAAAAATGCTTAGAAGATGAACACTGGATTCAGAATTGAGAAACTGAGGCTTAAAATTCAAGGAACCCTCTGTGCTGAAACTTTTAAAACAAATTTGGACAAACTCTAAAGTATTTAGTATTGAATAGTACTTTGAACTTGGATTCGCGTATCATTTAAACCATGTATTTTTACTATTCGCTCACTCTGTCTCCTGTGACATCTTAGCTGCTACATGCAGATATCTGCATATTTTCCTCCCACCTGAGGAAGCAGTATATGCTCAACATATTGCATTGTGCTGTAGGGGGAAGTTACATGTATGTGGCCCTTAAGCTACATGTACCTCATAAAGATCTTGGTATACTCCCATGCTGGAAAAATTCCTATACCTGGACCTGGGACTGTAGTTGATCTCTTGACTTTACATGACTAAGATCACGAGGCAAGTCCGAAAAACTAGAAATGTCAGCATCCACAGGAGTTTCTGAATTGAAGTGCCTGCCTAGCCCACTTCTTAAACTAAACAAGGGTTGGAGAGAAACTTCCACACTTGTTTAAAAGCAAGTGTTTTGAGAGTTTGTCCACACTTCAACAGTACAAAGCATGGGAAATATATTTAGTGGCTTTGAAGGTTATAGGATCTGGTTTGGAAACTCAGAAAAAATTCACCTAGATCTAATAGCTACTGACATTTTTTAATAACTATTAATAATACCATGAACATAACAACATTTATATTATTTACATTCTTGTAGGAAACATTAACAGCCAGAAGGTAACCATTTCAGGTTTTATGTATATATCTGGATAGAATGTGTAACGTGCAATATGTCCGTGTCTGGATTCTCTACCAGATGGAGGCAGACATGAACAGAGTTTTTCAGAATTACAGAAAGGTTTATGTTTATGTAAATATGAAGATATCTTGAAGTTGGAGCTGTGAACACCATAAAAGCAGGGACATTTAAAACAACTATTTGCTAGTAACACTTTTTTAATAATCCTGGAAGGTTTATGAATTTCTTTCAAATGTATTAACTACTTTCACAATAACTCTTACTGATATGAGAGGAAACATAATGGATAGTCTTTTATGCAGTAGATTACTGACCAGAGTTCTTATAGTCAGAGAGGTTTTGAAAACTCTTTACAGCTAATTTAATATCAAACCATAATCAAACTGACTTAGGTACTCTGTCCTTATAACATCTTTCAGTCATTCAGACTGTCGTAGGGTTTCATATCTGTCAGAATACACATAAAAACTAGAACTGTTATAATGAAAACCTAGAGAAATAGTTTCTAAAGTGCTCAGCAGTTACAATGTTACAAGTAAGGACTGATTCAAATACCATGTCAATTCAGAATAAAAGGTTCAATGACTACGAGTTTCTAACATTATAGATGAATGCTTCAGCTACTGTGCATTTTGATGTAAATCTTTCCAGCACTAGATGTAAGGCTATATATAACAGAGAGAAAATCCATTTTTAAAGGCAAAATGCATGAGAACTAGATGCTGTGATGTTTCAAAGTGAATGTTGTCTGCATCACTGTGCCTTCATGCTATACTGCCTTGAAATAATTGAGATACCTCGGGCATGACAGCAGTAAAGACACATAAGTTATGTATATATGCATATGTAGATATAGCCTGATAATTCAAATTAATAATGAGGTCAAATTTTATTCCAAAACAAAAGGAATATGATGTCATTAGGTGTGGTCTAGTGCTGTACGTACCTGAACATTTGAACTGTACACCATAATTGGAAAGACACATATGTATAAATAAATGTATATAAATATCAAACATATATTGCTTAAAATAACTTTTTAATTATACAGTTTTGGTACATCTTTGCTAATATTATGCATTTGAACTGATTAGCTTGAAAGACTTAGATTTAATTTTTCTACCTTTTTAAAAATTTTTTGCTGTAAGAAAATAAAGCAATGAGATGCCATTTTAAAAAGCAGTGCTCTCCATTTTCCTAGAACATTTAAGTATTAAGTTACAATATGCTCAAACCACTCAGGAAAAAAACATTGTCCTGAAACTGAAGATGCCTGTGTCTATTTATAAGCAAGTAAGACTTCTCATTCCTTTTTCTTCCAAGGAAGAAATAAGGAGAAAGACATAAACTCAGCTGTCAAGAAAATGTAAGTTGAAGATGGGATTATTCTTTGATTTAAGTTTTGTATTACTCAAGTACTTAAGGAGCATTTTTAATTTAAACTTTAATATACCAGCTATTATTTTTCTTTCAACTTTTTTTCTGAAGGCAGAGAAATTAGACATCAGTGTTATATTTTGGCTTAGAAGCTGCCTGATTTGCTAAGTATGGCATAAAAGTAGCACTCAGCTTTGTTCCTCAATTATAATTCAACCCCGAAAGGGCTATATTGTGTTTGAATATACTTCTAAAATTTCTGTAAAGCTTACAGTACTATATAACATTCAGAAAAAAAAATTATTTAAGCAATAGTGTTTGAAATTTCTCATGTATGATCATGAGAAAATTAAGTTTATGAAATCCAGTCTTGAATTATGTTATTAGTAATTGACTCACATGCCAGTGTCAACTGAAATCATACCGATGGCCCATGTAGATGATTCAATTTGGAAAGAGGACAGTCTTCTATTTCATTTCCAGAACATTGTGTATATACAGCAGCACTGAACACATTGAAAATGTGTTTTATTGAAGAAACATAATATATCTAGCCCTCTCGAGGACCACACAACAGAAGCAGAAAGATAGAGAGACCTCAGAACAGGATATGATACCAGGTTGGGTCTCACGAGAGCACACTAGAGGGGGAGAATCCCCGCCCTCAACCAGTTGGCCACACTTCTTTTTATGCAGTCCAGGCTACTGAGCTGAAAACAGATTTTGCTGGCTTATTCTCTGTTTTTTCATCCACCAGTTCTACAGGTAAAGAATTTGAAGAATTTGCAGCCCATTCGTAGTTTCCCATTTCATAGTTCAAAGAATAACACAAAATTTCTGATCAAATTAATGTGTACTCCTAACTTTTTCACTGATAGTGAGCTCATCCAGTAGCAAAAAAAAAAAAAAAAAAAAAAAAAAAAAAAAAATT
>VZTD01001204.1:84490-110590 GCA_013397725.1 Rhagologus leucostigma | reverse complement strand
AAAAAAAAAAGAAAAGTATTCCTAGCATTTCCATCTGGCTAGAAGATTCTGGCATATGATGAGCTGGCCTTGGCCTTGGTTATTCACATTTTCATCAATCTCTTGGCCAGATTACACAAATATGATATACCTGGGCAAGACGCCTGGAGTGTTTAGGAAACTCCAACTAAATACAGAAGTACAGACCACCAAAAACACATAAAAGCTGTGTTGTACTTTCTATAGTAGCTACCATAAAATTATGTTCATGACACATTGTGGCTTCATTCCAAGGTATCTGAAAGACCTCCAGAAGTTCCAAGATAAAGATTGACAGTTTGGCTCTTCTAACACAATAGACAACATCTTTTAAGAGGGAGAGTTTCCGTAGGATCTTCTAGTCTATAGAAATAAGAGATTGTCACTGACTGTTAGTTGAGCACCGCAGCTATCACATTATGAGATGTTTTATAGATTAACAATAGCATTTTTACCCAGGGCAATGTTTAAATATTTGTAGCGGTAGAAAAATTTTCTATAAAAATGTTGAAATTCCCCTATCTGTTGTTTCAGCTATTAATCTTCTAACACCACTGTCTCCCTCTTCATGTATATATCTGCATATTAGAAGTCTTTTGTGCTACCTCTTTTTCCTCTTCTCTAGTCTCTACCCTTTCGTCCCCTTTCCTTATTTCACTTTCAGTCTTTTCCAGAAGATCATATACTTCTGGTCACTCATGTCCTTTGCTTGTTCAGAATTTATTCACTTCTTTTTTAAGTTGTGATGTCTAAAGCCAAACAGTGTAACCCTTTTCTCTGTGGTTCCTGCTGTAATTTCTCCACCAAAGGATTTAACTGTCATTTTACAGGGGTCCAGCTTTGATACATTCCAGCTATGGAACCTTGACTCACACTGTGAGGCAGAGCCATGATACCATCTCTATAGTGATAAGAAAAGTCAAAATTACAAAGTAAGAGGACTGCTGATCTGCGATCATTATTAGATCAAGAATTGAACAGAGAAAATATCTGTTGAACAGACAGAAAAAGATACAGGAAAAACAGACAGGAAAAGATAAAATTTTAAAAAAAACTAATGCAGAGAGGGTGGTTGGAGGGTTACTGTTCCGGGATAATCAGGCTGAGGTTGAGCCATCAGGGCTGTCATTGCTGATGGAGCTGGAAGAAGGTGACAGCCCTTTATGATGACTCCTAGGAACCATGACCACTGACCCTTCCCTCCTCACCAACCTGGCTGGTGAAGGCTCTCCAAGTCCTGTACCATCACACTCCTTAACTTCATAATTTGCTAAATAGTATCTGATTTTTATGTGCATTTTTTACTACATAATTGATTTAGACTTATTCCTGAAAAAAGATTCTTAGATTCCTGAAAAAAGCAATCTTAAATTACTTTAACAGCAGTGTCCACAAATAGAGATCTTGCAGGTCTTGACTGAGGTGGCTAATTGCAAAACACTGCATCTTTCAATTGCCTCTGTCTTTGTCTCCATAAACCTAAATATTTTTTAAAAAAGATAAATTGAACTACATATAAAATATTCACGATATAATCCACACACTTTATTTTAGAAACAGAGGCCCTAATAATGGCAAAACGACTGTGATAAATATTAATCATGCTGTTCAATGAACTCCTGGTAAAAACAAAAAGCTTGTTATAAACATTAAACATTAGACAAAATAGATTTTAATTATTTTAAGGAAGAGATAGATTTGGCTGTATGATTAAGTAAATAGTAAGAATGTACACAAACAATATTGCATGGGTTTTGAAATGAATAGCCAACTTTAGATCCTTATCTACAGTTACTATTAACACAGGCTGCTTTTTAGGTCTCAAAATTAAATTCTACTCATTTTTCATTTTTCTTTTAATCATGAAGTATCAGGGAAGCTCCTAAGCACTAAGGTAGTGCCTTTCTTCTGTAAGGCAGTTTCTCTTACTCCTATTAACAGTGATGGAAGGTTTTGGCCATTTTGATAAAGGGCATTTGTAAAAGCAGCTGACAGTTTCCTAACCTCACTGCCTTGAGAACAATAGACATTTTGAGAAGAGTGTCCTTGAGGGAATTAATTTTATCTTACTCCCCTACTGTTAAAGAAAACAGAATACTTGTAAAGATACTTGCAGAGCTCAATACTGACTGAAGAAATACAGACTGAAAAGTGCTTGTTGTTATACAGAGATTTTTTACCATATTAGGATTTTAGGTATCTATAGAGGTTAATTGCATTTGCAATAAAAACATAATTATTTCAGACAGGTGGGTTATTTTTTCTACTAATATATTTTAATTTTTTTTAAATAATTGGTTTGCTTATGACACTTCAGGCAATTCTTCCCAAAGACTAAAGGCAGAATTAATAATATTTTATATTCTTTTAGTCATTATGTCAAAATTTAGGGACCTCTCATCAATCTTTAAGGCATTAGCAGTCCTTGAATGTCTTGTTTAATCTGTTAAAATCATGCTGTGACATATATATATATGCACTTAACAAAAACAGTACATTTACATAAGTTCATTTTGGGATGATCCATTATCTACTGTAGCTTGACTCCAGACCCATTTCAAACTCCTCTGTTATTTAAGAGTTCTTTGGGGAAAACACCAACCAGCTGATGCTTTAGTAGTCTTTGGGTATGATTGTCTTTACTCTTAAGATGCCAAATGCATGGGTTTTTTATTATTTTCCTGTTATCATAGTAAATAACCCATATTCCAGATTGTTGATTTTATTATTCAAATCCAATAACAACACCTTGATCTGAAAAAATTAAAAGCCTGTAATTTTTTTCTGTTTTCTCTATTCTTCTGTACCTAGTGACAGCTTAGACAATTGCTATATTAGTCTTGTGCATTTTCATTCCCCTTTAAATAGCTTTGGAAAAGTAATCATGAAGGGATCTTTTTACTGTCAGCTTATGCTAGAGCAAAATTAACATCCTGAAAAACGACACTGAATATTAAATGATACTCTCATGGAAGGAATTTATGGGCTAAAAATCTTTTTGCAAGCAACGCATAAAACATGTCACTTCAGTCAGCTAGCTTTGGATTGTCTTACATGGAAGATAATGATTCAAATAGAGCTAGTTTCTATTACTGAGTATCAAACTGATGCCATATAGTTCAAGTCGAATATATAAATTTGCCCTAAATCTCATATTTTAGGTAAACCTTAAGTATGTAATATAGTATGCTCTCAATTGTTTTATCTAACAAAGAGTGATTTCACTTCAGATATTTGCTCAAGACTTAGTAGAACCACATGACCTTTTCTTTGATCTGAATATTTGGTTTAGAAATCTTCCTAGGTCTAGTTTTCAGCTTGGTCAAATGTTCAGAACTGTAAAAATCTGGTATCTTGCACTACAGTGGCAACTGCACAAACCCATGATTTATTGAGTCGTATCCAAAGTCTAGGAAATACTAGCCTTTCTAAGTATCTATTGGTCTATTAGAAAGATGATTCTTTTTTCCATAGGGCACATAAATACCTAAATGTAAGGAATTAAATAACACAGCGCTTTCACCTTTCTTTTAAATAAAGGAGATATTCATGTAAGGCAAAAGTTCCCTAATAAAACTAAAGTCTCTCAGACATTAAAGTTACTGTAACAATAACTGCTTCTGTCATCCTTTTTTTTTTTCTTTTCAGATAGTTACAGCTACAGCTTTTGTGCTTACCTGCAAAAATGCTCACATTTTATTTACTCTCAGGCTCATATCTTTGAAAATAGTCCATTGAAAATAGCCAGTGGATGCAATACTATCTTCAATCAAGTCCTTTATTTGAACAAAAATTTTCATCCCAGCAGCAGGAAATTCAGGGCTTTATTGTTATTCTCGGTGTTCTGTAATATTGCACACTTCTGCCAATGTCTTTTCTGCTATTTTTCTTCACTCCAATGATATACTTTGTTATTTTTCCTTCTTCTCTGGATAGCTATTAGAACTCTTGTAAATTCAGCCCTTTATACTACCATTTTCACTTGGAAAAAAATATTTTAAAAAGAGAAAAGTAGGAATTTTCCAAATGTCTGTTATCGTTCCTGTTACAGGTAGTTGAACAATTGAGGCAGACTGTGCTGATTTTGTAGTATCTGCCTACATGCAACTTCTAAATTCTTTTTGATGTTTGTGATGATAGGAGCCCTCACCCAGAATCCCTTATCTAGGTGCCAACTGGAACTCTGATGATATTCTGGAAAATGTCAGAGTGTACAGAACTGATCTTTTGCTGAGCAACTTTGTTAAGAGCTAGTACTTTTTCCTTAATTCCAAATGTTTATGGAGTTAGAGAACAAAGGAAGAATGACTCAGTCCTAGAAGAATGATTTTGTTTGTCAGCTCCCCATGAATACACCTTACATTTGGAACCAAGCATTGCTAGGAAATGTACTGACTTTAAATGAAGAGTGGAAGTAAAATGATGTGTATATGGAAAATAAGAACAGTTTAGCCATAACATTTATAGTAGAAAGTGAAACCAGTTTGGTTGGAAGTCAACCTAGAACACAGCTAGAACATGTTAGAGAGCAAAGTCAGAATTCTGGAAGTGCTGAAGGAATATGACCTCAGGACAGAGCATATTTTAAGGTGATGATAAGAACGAGGAAGACAAAATAACTCAGGGTTTCTTACTTTATGATTATGAGTTTGTTCTGTTTCCTAAATAAAAGGTATTTTATTTTAGACTCATGGTAATCCTGCATGTATTATATATCACAACTGTTACGTATCTTTGAGGAGCTAAATTATACACAGAGTACATTTAAAGGCAGGTCTCAAGGTAGGACTCAGCACAGCGTTTAAGAGATCTTCATTCTAGAAGTACTGGCACACAGGTTTGTAGGTCTCATTTCTTCACTGTGTGTCCAAGGAAAGAAATTTCAAGGAAATTTAAAAGAATACAATCTACTACTTATATGTACACTGCCATGAGAATAAAAAATAGGTGTAATAGCTACTTTCTTAAACCAATGATCTTGACTTTCAGATGAAAAAGACTCAATTCAAAAGGTGCAATCAGTATGCTGAGCGCAATTTGTGAAGGAAAGGCAGTTGAATAATACTTCAACCCAGTAAAATCAACAATATATACATTTTCTGCTATAGACTATCACATCTTCTCTTTGATTCACTAAACTCACATTCTACAGCTTTCACATATGGGTAGGTATTATCTTTTACTGTTTGGTACTCTTTGTCTTTTACTCTATCATATAGATTTATCTTGCTGAAGTTCTCAAAAGTAAGAAGTGGTGAAGACATATAGTTGTATACTATGCTATGCCTAGGTTATGAATTATGTGATTTGCTATGCATGGATATGTTATGACCCATCTCTGAGGCAGGGTAAATGAGGTTCCTGTTAATAAATCCCCTGGGATCCCCTGGAATCAGAGTGAAATGACACTGAATGATTGGTGCATATATATGAGGCAGGGTTATTTTAAAACAATTTAATTACAGTGCGAAGGAGGTATACAGCTGGTTTGGTTCTTTACTACAAAAGTATAAAATTATAAATATAAGTAAAAGAAAGAGAAGAAAACGGTAGAAGAGATAGTTGAGAGGAAAGATATGACCACCTGTGGATTCAATGATGAGACTTGATTGTTGACTTGTTGACTTAAAGGTAATTTTGGTGTCTGTGATCAAAGTAATGGTTGCAGTCTCAATCCCTTTGTCAGTTTACATACATTCAGAATGCCTAGATTCCTACCCAGCGAGGGGATTCTTCATTAGTGGTGTAACACCATGGGGCATGCACAGTCTTCTGATGGAGAGTTCCTGAAAAGAGTTGAGAGATGTTTTGGGGTCCTTGGTGGTCCATAGCCCCTTTAGGGAAATGACTGCTGTTTGGCACTGCCTCCTGTGACGCTGCAGTGTGTCTTATGATGAAAAGGGGGAAGCTGGATTCAAAAAAGCATTACCTCACCTCTGATCTTCTTACCAGCTGTTCCCCTTAGTTGGTTGGAAAGTTAGTGTTGGTGTTTAAGACATCACCATCCCAGTTGTCCTGGATGTTATCAACCACAGAGCAACCTAGACAATGGTTAGGTTGCCACAGAATGGAAATCAGTTATTTTAAGAGTTACATGGGAGGAACAATCATGTATGCACACAGGTACATACATGTGTATATGTATCTATGTGTCTAACACTGAGTGTAAGGTGTTCAGCAGGCTTCAAATAGCTGAAAGGCCTGAGGAAAATAATTTCTTTGCATATGTTCTTAAAATGGTAATAAAAATAATAGGAAAACTGGGATACTGTCAGTTGCTTTAGTTTGGAGTTGCTTTTGGGCTGTGCTGGCTGCCTCTGACTCCCTTTGGTTTGTTTTGGCAGCAGGATATCAAGCAGGTGTGGATGCCTCTTGGCTTGTTTTCTCTGGTTTAATCTTGAGAGCATGACAAGGCACACAGTTCTGCACAAACTGCTACTCTAGTCTTACACTGTTTAGAGACTCCTTTGCATGACCGAATGTCAGAGCTGACCTTGCTTTGAACTGGAGGTTTGACTACCAACCTTCTCCAGTCCCTTGCAACTCAAATTTTATGATCCTATGATGATACATGATTGTGATCTTAATATCTGCTTTTTGACATGACAGTTCTGTCAGGAAGACTTGATGGGCTACTGAATCTGCCACATCGTGAGTACATACCAAGGATGCAGACACCCTTGAACAAATATGAACAAATATGGCTGTTTCATATTATCATGTATTACGTAAAGCGCATTTTTTCATTATTTTTCCAATGGGGAATTTTTCTTTAAATGGATGTTGTGGTTTAGCCCGTGGCTAGGACAGATTTAACATTTCAGCATACATTCCTTCACATTATAGTAAGTGTTGTGCTTTTTGCCATGACTGTCATAATTCATCATCACTTGAAGAGGTGTGTGGCAGGACATGTCTACCCCCTCTCTACCACAGATGGCTGATGCCTATGCAAAAGATAACTCGGGCAGGTCACAGGCCCAGCATGGGGTATCTCTGGCACCAAAAGGACTCAGACACTCAGCTAAGAATCAACATCTTAGTCTGGAAAGCAAATGTGGGAAGAGATGAAAGAAATATTCTTGACCAAAAGACACGGTTCTTATGTCTATAAAAGCCCACACAATTATCACAGAGGCAGAAGTCTCTTACACACTCCTCGTAAACGTGTGAGAAGATTTCTCCCTGGAGATGGACGCAACTCCAGGTCACTTTCCCGGGAATTGAGAGAGAGAATTTCTCAATGTGTACTCCATCAAAGAATTGGATGGTAAGAAACATTTAATCCTAAGTTATACTATTTCTTAGCTAGCTGTAAATTTAATGGTACCTTTAACTCAGCATGTAATACTAGTATGCCTTTTTTTTAATCTTTTCGCTGTGTAGTAGTAGTCTGTTTTAAGTCTTACGTCTGTTAGTTTTGTGTCTATTAATAAATAATTCATTTTATAATAGACCAAATCAACCATTATTAAAGAACTTGCAAATGGTAGTGGATTTTGGGGTGCTGGCCAACTCAATGACACGACTGCCTGCTGCCAGAGGCCTGGGCAAGACAGGAGCTGATTTAAACCTACAGCATGCATTCATAACAAGGTGTAATAAAAAAATGCAGGACTCTATGTTAAGATTATTGTCCTAAACAAAGTCTTTGGGGAATGTTATGAAATATGTAGCATGAAAATATCTCTTTTCCTTTGCAAGGTTATTTCTTTTTCCATGCTGTCCCTAGGATAAAATTTAGAATTACAAAACTGTTATTTTTAAACATTGTTTTTCAGTCTGGTAAGATTTTTTCCTAAGGGTACGAGAGTAGGTTTTGGTGACATATGGCAGTAGGGGTTGCTATGGGAATTACTTATTTTTTGCTGAACTGTAGGGTGATTACTCAAAGCAAATTCATGTGAACAGCTTTAATTCATGTGCTTTTTTAGTTTGAGTTTAATCAGACTTTTTTTTAATATGTGTGGTAAAACCACAAAATCAGAAAAGTACTTTGAAGATAAAAAATTTATCTGTTCACTGAGTAGTTCTGATTGTTTTTTCTGTTCATTTACCTTTCATTCGTGTTCTGAGTTCAGAATTAAAGGAATAAAGGCAGGGAATGCGTTAAATACATTATGGTGTTGATAAATGACAACACTACAGCTTCGATGAGCTTTGACAACTTGGAGACGTGTGATCCAGACTAGCACCCAAAAGGCACAAAAATACTGTAAGCTCAGAATCATCCTACAGGAAAGTTCTCTTTTTAGCACAATGTATACTTCTAATCAGTACTTGTGGACACTGCGTTGTTTAAAGAAATTCACAGTAAATGCAATAGAATTAAAATTATTTTTGTCTCCAAATAGGTAAATTAGTTACTCATTCTGAAAAACGTGCTTTTCTTAAGTGTGCAATTTCTTTTCTTTATGACAGACAACTGATAGAGGAGGAGACAAAGCTTTAAAAGAGTTGTTTCTACTTTAATAAAAATTTGCTCATTATTGTCATGAAAATTTATGTATAGCAATGATATGTATCATTTGCATCATGCACCTGGCTCAGGTATTTGTGACAAAATGATACATAAATCTTCCTGTCTCCAGCATCTTCAAAAAAAAAAAAAAGAAAAGACTATATGAATTACATTGCTTTAGTTATCATAATGAAAACTGTGGACAGCTTCTCTTGGATTATGATTACATTGTCTTCCTCAATGCAGGGTTCCAAAATGGCGTAAATGAGTTGAGGTATGCAAACCTATTACTCTCACATGAATTTAAACAGCTCTGTGAAATATCATTTCTTGTGTGTGCATAACCAGTTTTAAAATTTGGTCAAGTAGATTGTTCTAGCTTTAGAAATGACACTGATAGCATAAAGAGGAAGGAAGTGAAATGATTATGGAACTTTACAATCAATAAATAATGAATATTAATTATTTATTGGACAGTAAATCAATGAAAGAAGATTGTGCCCATTCTCATGTTGTCACAAACACAACAGATAACTAGGCATAATCGATTCAAAGCTAATTTCTAGACACACTAAGAAATGATTGATTTTATGAATATTTATATGCTCAATGCATCGAAGTGGTATGAACTCCTGAGCAAGTTAAAATTTTTAACTTGCTCATGCTTATTCTTATTTCAGTCATAGTTCCTGCATTATAAAATCAAATATAAATATTTTTAAAAGAAATTCTACAATGTTTTGTATTTTTTTTTTCAGCTGCAAGGCAAATAACAAAAAATATGTTATTAATAAAGGCTCAGCTTCCAGTTAAAACTACACTTTTGCACTTGTCCATATATTCTTTTGTGAAGAGAAGTTTCTATCAATATAAATGTTTGACACTTTCCTTTAATCAGGTGTTCAACAATTATTTTGGAAAACTTTTATTAAACATGTTTATGATGTGTTTAGATATCAGTAAAAGGAAGTCATAAGATGGTCATGTAAAGGGCACTAAATAATCTTTTAAAGTAGTCAGCAATGATCCTGTAAATTATCTTGTCTTTTTTTTCCCTATCACATTAAGAGGGACATGAAAAGTCAAATAGGACTTGTTTTTTTTTAAAAATGCAGTGAGAAAATATATTTTCTCTCATTTTCAATTTTTTTTCTTTAATTAATAGATATATAGAGGGTGTTACACAGCAAGAAATGCGATTTACATAGCAATATATGATTGAAAATTACTATACTGTTCTGATCCTGCTGGTTTGTATTGATATCACTGTGTATATTCCACCAGATTATCAACAGCGTGACTTTTTAGATCAAGTCAACACATTTTCCAGCTGTGATATAGACAAGATGATGTGATATGGTGGTCCTTCATTGTTACATAGCTTCTGATGATTGTACACAGAATTTAATCTAATTTCTGGAAGTATAAAATACGATGTGATGGTATGAATTCATGACTTTCGTTTAAAGGAGTTCAGTGGGCAATTTCACTTTTTTTTTTATTGGTCAATATTCACTGCTGAATAGGTGAAGTGTGTTTGTGTGATTATACACTTAATTCTGCAAGCGAAAAGAATTCATGTGCCTGACCCACAAAAGAAGAGAAAGGTCAGAGAGATGGATTGCCAGACCATGCTTTGCCTTAATATGCTTGAGAAAATAGAGTGCACTATTTCAAACTGGTTAGAGACATAGTATGATTTGTATACCATGCTTATATCACTCTTCCAAATTATTTGAATGTGTTAGGCAGTAGGTCATACCTAAATTGTAATGACTCATTTTGCATTTACATCTATCTAGCTTGCTAGCTTGGAGTCATCACCATTATATTTCAAGGGCTCTCAAACAGAGTGATTAAGAGGAGAACATTTTTATGTGCAAGCAGTGATGTAGCTTTGCAATAAAAAAAGTAGAGTGAGAATTATCCATAACACATTTTCTACTTGCCATGAGTAAAAGCTCCAATCCATCAACGACTCATTGCAGAGATACACTCGTGACAAGGCAGAATTGTACTACTAGCATCCGGAACTTGCCTGACTGCAGTTTCTTCAGAAACTGATGTCAAAGGGAATATTCCTCCTTGTCAAAGTGATATAATTATATTCTATTCATACTTTGGTTTCAGCTGTTACTTTACCTAAATATAATTCTACAGTGAAGTCTAGAAATTGCTGGGACTGCTTCACCCTCTAATATATGCTAAAAATACACCTTCTCTTTATATGTGTCAGATACACAGCACACTACTGGGGTGTGATTTCATCAGGATAGTACAAAAAAAATAGAATATTTTGTAGCCCTAAAGTGGATGTGATTTGCTGCTCGTATCCCTCCTTATTGAGATGGACACACAGAGAGAGAATGTAATTTTCATCTAATAACAAAACCATTCCAGAAATTTCTTATCCTTTAATTCTGTAGCTCAAGTCGAAATGGTAATCTGGATCTTCATACTTATTTCTATTAAAACATTAATTACAATTAATTAAAAATACCTACTCATTCTTTTTTTCCAGACAGAAGTGTATGGTCCTTAATTTTAGTATTTTATTTGCAATGTTTCCCAAAGCATTATGCTCCACAGTGGAGGTAGCAGTGAACAAAAACATGAAGAAATAAAGCAGAGAGCAACAACAGAGAGAATTACTTATAACCTATTGTTTCATTCATGAAATTATAAATTTATTTTGATGGTAAATTGCCAGGGCATTTTAAACATAACGTGATCTTAGTCATGGTGGGTACAGCAAAACAAGGTACAAGGTGATGAAGTCAGACCTAGGACTTACAGGGGTTTTTTGTTAGCTCACACACCATTGTCTGCCCCCCACGTCACCCCCAAACAACCAACAGGGTGTGATATTTTTAAAGGATAAAGAAATGCAAGAAATTTTAGATTCACAGGAATTAATTTAAAAAAATTCCCTTTTCTCTGTATGAGGTTCAAAAGACGTCAAATATATACATGAAGGGTTGCCTTTGAATTTCCACTGACTGATGCTTAATTAGTCATATGAGAAAGTGAGGCTACACATTTCAGCTGCAGACAGTTCTTCTAAAACAAAAAGTCAGTTGCACACAAGATACTATTATTCTGTATAATGACATTGCTCCTAAATATTGCTGTTCAACTCCACAGCTACTCAGGACATCACAGAAAAGCTAAACGAGGGAGATTACACTTAATAACATTTCTCCAGTCTTGAAAATTTCTGAGGGCTAAAGAGAAATTCTTCATAAATTTCAGGAAACATATTTCTAAAAGCAGTATACAGTGCAAGTTTTAAGACATATCTAGACCCTGAGAAGCTTATTCAAGGAATTTCTTAGATAAGCTAACTGCACCTATACATTTCAAAGGCAATGTTTACAATATACAATACTGGAAAAGTACAGAGTACTTTTACAGAAAAGTACATATACAGAAATAAATAAATACAGAAAAGTACAGGGGGAAAGGAGCAAGTGGCTGTGTGGTGCTTAGTTGCTGGCTGAGGTTAAACCACAATAAGGGGGAACAGATACAGACAAATTTTAAAAAGTGTCAGAGTTAATATTTTCCAGTAGTCAGTCATAGAAAGACATAAAATCATAGAAATAGATTAATTTGGGTTGAAAAGGAACTTCAAAGATTATGTAGTTCAACCCCCACTGATGAACAGGGACATTTTCACGTGTTACACAGTTATTAACAAAAGTCCACAGGTTGTATCATCCAGAAGTCAAAGTGTAACACTGACCTTTGGAATATGCATCATAATTCAAATGTGAATTTTAAACACAGATGGTGCCAGTCATTTCTGACTGAAACTATATTTCTCTTTATTGTATCAACAGATTTTTCAGCATTTGATTTTGTTTGTTTGTTTGTTTGTGTTTTTTTTTCTTTCTAATCTCCTTCAAGGTTAAGCACCATATTACCAAGGAATGATGCAGGAAGGCATAGGAAATGTAAGGCTATTCTTAAAAATAGAACTACATTCTTATATGTTTTCACAGAAGAATTTTATAAATTCTTCCTTTCATTACTGTACTATGTGCCTTCAAAAATATAAAAAAAACCACTTGACAACCATATAACAAGAAAATATGTCCAATATAATTTGATAAAATATAGAATTACACAAATAAATATTATATTGATTCAAAGAAACAGGTGACTTACAGGAAAATGTCATTTATCAAATAACTGACTTCAGTGTGGCATTTTGAGTCCGAAGACTGTTTTCAATTTCTGGATTCACCCAAGACTTTTATCCTGTTCTGACTTACTAGGTAATATTTGAAAGTATAAACAGGAAAGCAACATCTGACCTTTACTCTGATAGGTTCTTGTGATGGTTTATCCTTGGCTGGCTGACACACACCAAGCTGTTTCTCTCACTCCCCCTCTGTAGGTAAGCAGTTAAGCACCACACAATGACTTGCTCACTCCCAGTGGGATGGATGAGAGGACAGGACAGGATACAAAAATAAGATGGAAAAGATAATGGGTTGAGATAGAGACATGGAGTTTACTTAGTAATTATCATCATGGCCAAGACAAACTCAGATTGGGAAACCTTAATATAATTTCTTCCCAAATAAAAATAAAATAGGATGGTGAAAAACAGTTGAAACTAAAAACATGTTCTCCCTGCCTTTCCCTTCATCCCAGGCTCAACTGAACTAATCCATTCCTGACTCTTCTACCTCCTCCACCACCAACAAGCAGCGCAGGAGGATGGGGAAATGACAGTTATGATCTGTCCACAGTAGTTCCTTCCTGCTAGTCCTTTCTCCACATACTTTTCCCTTGCTTCATCATGATCTTGTCCACAGGTTGCAGGGGAATTTCTGCTCCAGCAGCTGGAGCATGTGCTCCCCCACATTCTTTATTGCTATTGACATCTGCACGGCTGTTTCTCACATGTATTTCTCATGACTTTCTCACAGCTGCTGCACAGCATTTCAATCCTTTCTTAAATATGTTATCACAGGGGCACTGCCAGCATCACATATGAGCTCAGTTTTGGGCATCAGTGGGCACATTTTGGAGTCAACTAAAACTGACTCTGTTCAACATGGGGACAACTCCTCATGTTTTCTCATAGAGGCCACAACTGAAGCCTTTTCTTACCTTGCCATGTAAACCAAATACAGTTGTTTTGGCAAGTTAATAATCCAGAGATTTTGAGAAATTCTAAGTCTGAATTTGAATTGTTTTGGTATTTTAATGACAAAACTCTGAATTTCCATGGTGAAAGTGCAGTCTTTTAAAATGGAAAAGCTAACTGCTAAGAGGCAAGTAACTACTGACTGTAAGACTAAGAAGTGGAAGGATAATTATGAGAAAATACCTGAAAGGAGCTAGTAAAAGAGTTGGAAAAACATGAGATTGTCGATCAAATATATGTGAAAGATTCCACATTTGCATGTCTTTGCATAACAGTTCACCAGCATTATCATGATAATTGAAGCAAAGGATTAAAATGTGTACAGTACATAATGCTGTGTTATTATCTTCCAAATATTTATATTGTTATTGCAAACTTTGTTGAATTTGTAACTAATAACATTAAATATAGGGAAGAGAAGAGATGGGAAGGATTGGGAAGGGTAGGACCCAAAAGCCTGCATGCTCTGTCACAGATATCACAACAGGTTGTCTCGGTGAAATATTTAGTGATTATTCATTAAAGACACTTAGTTTTTCCATTACTCAGTTTTTATATTGAAGCATGTTTTTAGCAAACTTGTAAATTAGAATAGTAAATGTTCTAATTTTCTATTGAAAAACATTGTTGACAAATGAACTTAGTACTTTTGATGTTCGGCATTTTTTATGCCAGAGTTCTAGTTCTGTTTATGCCAAACCTCCTGTTCTGACTGATGGAGGAAGTGGACTATGGCATTTAGTTCCCTCCCATATGTAAATATTCACAGAACTGTCTTCATATGAAATAGTTTCCAAGAATCATGATGAACATCCTCTTAGGGTACTTTGCTGTTACTAAAATTACTGGGGAGCAACGGTATATTATTCCTTTGCTTGGTTTGAATTACATCTAACCTTCAAGAGGCAGGAATTCCCTCATGACAATATTCTTTAATCTGGTGCCTTATATGTCCAAATGAAAAGACTGCGCAACATTAAAGTCCTACATAACACTTTCGTATCTCTGCCACAAGGAGAACGCAATGTTTTAGAGGCTTGACATTGCTGGTAAAATCTTTTTGTATCAGAAATTTAGACAGAAAGAAGAAAAAGCCTGCCTTTCCCTTTACTCTTCTGATCTTCCTTTATGTCTGACTGACATTCGTTTTTCTGCTATTTAAAAAAAAAACAGTAATGAGCAGCTGAGAGAGTTGTGTGTTCAGACATTAACCAGACCACTGGTGGATATGTGGTCATTCAAGGTCTCTTCCATAATGACACAGTTATTCAGTTTCACTGGAAAGTATCCTCCATCTAATATTCTCCCCCAAGTAGAAGGGTTTCATTAAAACACAGCTAGATGTGAAACTAAAAGTAAACAATTTACATATTAAACCCAGATTTTTTATATAATTTAGATTGCTTTCAAAGCATCCTTCATAGATTAGCAGATTTAATTACTCACAACTGATGATAGTGGTAAACATTTTTGGAGACAAAGTGGAAAATCACAACCTTAATCTGTATTTTGGGATGCCTGCTACCAGTGTTGAACGTAATTACTCTGCCTTAATTCCCAGATTGTGTCATGTAATTCAGTTTACACAGCTGCTGAGGTTCTTGTGAGGTGATATGGTTCAAATAAAAGACCAGGCTTATCCTTAATGAAATTCAGCCTGTGATGCTCAAACTCATATAAAATATGTCAAATACTAATCTATAAACTAATTCTATAACTACCAGCTAATGAGTGTAAATTTTCCCTTACACTGAAAAACATCTTAAAACATATACTACTGCAATTACACTTGCTGCATCTGTAACAAATCATTCATTAACAAAGCATATCAACAAATCACAGTAGTGGAAGTCTATTGTCATTGTCTGTGAGTTATCACATGTGTATAATAGTGAGTACCAGGCTCTGCAAGTGGAACCAAACAATAATAAGTACAATGGTTTATTTTAACTCGGAGTCAGCACCAAGGTTGACCTACACCCTGCAATAAAACCACTTCCATAAAGGAAAAGACAGGTCATTCTCATGGGAGACTCTCTGCTGAGGGGAAGAGAAAGCCCAGCATGCACACTGGAACCGCTTCTTAGGGAAGTTTGCTGCCTCCTTGGGGCATTTTATTTACTACAGTAATAACTATATTGCTATGTATATATGTTACATAGATTATGTAACATGTATGAGGAAGTATATATACATGTATATAAGTGTATGAGGAAGAACAACATTATGAAAACTCACTTTCCATTATTTATTGCTATTTTTAATTCAAACTGCTTATTAAAGACTGGTCTCTACTCTTCCCTGCTGCTGATAAGTTGTTCATTGCAAAATTTGTATTTTTATTGCATATGCACTCAGTTATAGAGATGTTATTTGTATTAAAGCTTTTACTATTGCTGCAAAATTTGTATCTTGTTTATAGACAACTATGTTCATAATTCAAAAAAGTCTAAAAATTTCTTCTAGATCTTACCAATTCAGAGCTATATAGTGGCAGTATTTGACTTGCAGCTAGATAATGCTCTGCTTTGGTGAAGAGCCTCTAACAAATAAAGGAGCTGAATTTGCTAGTATGAGATGAACTTCTAATGAACAAAAGGAGAGTTAAAAGCTCTTTGAACAAAAAAAAATAATGCTACTGAAAAATGAGTGGATATTAACAAACTTTGCATGTCTTTATGCTGATTTAGAAGAGGTTCTGTTCTTCACCTAACAGCATTGTAAGACAATGGGTACAAAAGGGCAAAAAAGCATCCAAGTTTAGCATGGTGGTTTTTAGAGGGAAGGAGATTTCATGTTTTGGAGCCCTCCTAGAGCTTTATTTCCATGTTTCAGCATGCATAAAGCATGTTTTTCTGTTTAAAACTTAAATCTACTATATAGTTTTGCAGAATCAAAATGTATGTAGCGATATACTCATTTAGTTTCGGAGACAAGTACATTTCTATTGTTGAATGAAATGTGTTTTCTTTATACCATAAAAGCCAAATACTATTTGAAAAATACCAAATAAATACTAAGATTTTAAAAAATTATCTTCCAAAATAAAATATAAGTCCAATAAGGGTGTGGTGGTTATTAGCATTGTACATCTAAAAGAATCCCCTTTTTTTCCAAAATATAATGTAGAAAATGAATATCAAATTCTTTTCAATGAGATCCTATTAAGAAATAGATCTTAATTAGTTTTTATTATAGATCTTAGATCTTTAGATCTTTAATTTTTTTTTATTTAAAATGAAAGATGATATTTGCATAATTCTCAAAATTAAGCAAGAGTTTCTATTGAAAATATCTAGAGTCCTTCAGGAAATTTTGCTGAAAAAATATCATTACCAAACATAAATGTTAATTTCTCATTTGAAAAGAATTGTTTTCCAACAAAATTTACCTTGTCAAATGAGGTTTACTTGCTTTTGACCCTATAATATAAAACTTTACAGTATAATTTGTCACTTAAACTTCATTCTTTGTATTCAAAAAAGCAGTCACTTCTTCAGAAAGATTCATCCTGTCTTAAACTGAATGCCAATACACATCACACCTGAAACTATCTCTCTGCATTGGCTATGAAGGGGTCCTAGCATGATTAGCTCAGAGATAAATGTATAAATGGAGGGTGTCTAAAATGTCTCCATTTTATGAATTTATTTGAATAAGTATGAGCTAATTAAATTTATGTGCCCATCTCCCACAAACAAATTTTGATGACTCCTTTCTGGTTTTGTCTAGCTAAAATTCTCAGCTTGTTAGGTAATACTTACTCCTAAAATCCATTCAAAACACTAGGTTTCCTGAGTTTTCTGCTTTACCTCAGTCACTTTTTAGCATTCACCTACTCCCTTTTGCCTATTGTATCAAACATGACAACTTTATTTCAAATATGTAGTCTATTCACATTCTACCCATCATCTTTATTTAGTGTGAGTAGGTTAGCTACTAAACCTGATCAGCAAATGCTACCATACTCTATATTTGGTTTATAGAAATTGTTCTCCTCTGTCTCCCACATTGCTTTACATTCTCAAGAGGCTAAAATCTTCCAATAAAAATAATAATCTAATATCACCTTCTTTTCCTTAAAATGTTTCTTCAAAACTTTGTAGTGAATTTAGGCAGACCACCCAAAACTTGAAAAGTTAGGAACTATTTGGCTACACATGTAGTGATACTAGAGTGTGTCACAAGTTACTGTGTCTTTGTACTCCTTTATCTGCTTCTACTAGTTTTTTTATTGCTGTAAACTGAAAAAAACCCACAAGGCTCATACCTTATTTCTTCTGAATATTTATACGGCAGTAAGGAAAAGAATTAAGCTCGTGTGTACAAACACCAGTAGTACTACTACTACTACTACTACTACTACTACTACTACTACTACTACTACTAGAAATCATCGATAATTAAGAAACTAATTCATTTCAGTGACAGAGGACCTTGCTTCTACACTGCAAATGTGGAACAACAAAAACTTAGATATTGAGTCTGAGACTGAAATCAATGGGACCTGAAGGGCATTAATCCCTTTGCTTTCAATACCTCTAAGTCCTGAAGACTAAATTAGTAACTCTTCAAAGGATTTTTATTTTGTCCCAAATAAATTTTCCTTTGCTTAGATGTCTGCTTGTAACTACAGAATATTAGTTTTAATAAATGTCATTTCTCAGAACAAATAATATGAAGATGTTTTTTATTACCTTTGAAATAAGGCTTTACAGGCACTGGCATTCAGTTTAGGTTTGTAATCCAAAATCAATTGTGGCACAATCAACATTTCTAACAATGAAACCTTTGTCTGGCAGTGGATTTGGGCTATTAAAAAAGCAGGATTATTCATTAGAATGACAATTTTTAATGTAAACATCAATGGCAGTACTAAACCAAGGTTTTGAACACTTGGAAAGAATTTCAAACCTTTAAAAATAATTCTCTCCTACAGTCTTCCACAACTTCCTGTTACAAAAATATAGCATGATGCAAGCAATACCTAACCATACCCCTGAGTCTCAGGTGTTGTGCCAGTTTGGGCCAAATTCAGGGAAAACGTTTAAAAGGAACGTCTCTTCAAAGGAAAACAGGTTACAGCCACCTGTCCCCCATGAGGTTCGAGAAAATAAAAAGATTTTCCTCGGCGGAAAGTGAAGGAAAAAATTATTTTTTTAACAAACACACAGGAAAAGAATCATAAAGTTAAATAATAAAACCTCTCACTGTGGAGAGAAACCTGGGAAGATTTTAAAGTCCTTCTGTGGGTGTGGTCTCTCTCCTCCTCCTTGGAGTTGGGTTGGCCTGGGCCCCCTCCGAGCCTAAGGCTGAAATTTTCCCAGTGAGTTCTGGTGTTCCGATGTTGAAACAGTCCAGAAGAGAAGACGGGAAAAGCTGAAGTCCCAGGAAGAATCTTAACTCTCAGTCTCTCTCTGGAGAAACAGAGCCGAAAAGCCAAGAGAAGCAGAAAAAGGGTGCTGCCTTGGCTCCTCAGCAGCAGCAGCAGCAGCTAATCTCTGTGACCTTGAAGCACAAACTGTTTTGAAAAGTTCACTCAGTTTTTTCTCTGTTTTGCACCTAGTTTTAAAGGTACAGAAAGGCTCAGGATCATATCTGGGCATAGAGAAGTGATAGGGGATAGAAAAGCATACAGTCACCCCAAGACAGGTGTATAGATACATCACCCCCCTCCCAGAAATTGTGGCAAATCAGTACTTATTCCACAGCACTCTACAAAGATTTCCTTCCTGTTATGACTTCAGGGGAATTTTTAAAATTGTGGACAGTGAGGGATGAAATTAAGACATGCTTTACAGTTTTATCATGCCGCAAGTTCCTCTTTTTGACCCAAATATTTATCATTTATGCCAATTATAATTTTCTTTTTGTAGATAAAAGACAGAGACAGGGCAAGTTACTGCTGATGACTATGACGAAGTATTCAACCAGATACAATCTACAATGAATAGCTACAAACAGAAAGAAAGGAAGAAAGGAAGAAAGAAAGAAAGAAAAGAAGAAAGAAAAGAAGAAAGAAAGACAAAGAAGTATTTTCTGTCGATTTAGTCCAACCAGCTCCCTAACATGGAATACAATAACTTTAATAATAGTAAAATTCTTATCTAATAACTAAGTCAGGCCTGAAATTTTCTCCAGGAAATATTTTATGATAGAAAGTAAGTATGAGGTTAAATGTAGGAAAGTCACAAGTTATGAATACTTCTATTTTCAAAAGTAAATATCAGATAAAAATCTGCTTATATTTAGAAATTATAGCAGTTTGTCCCAAAACCAAAATATCTAAACATGTGCTTGCTGTCTTTCAGGAAAGCTGAAATTACAAGATGATTTTCAGCAACTAGCTCCTGTGGCCTGGACAATTTGCTACTTGGAAGTACCCCTATAATGCATTTTAGGTTTAACACATCCCCACAGCAAGGCAGAAGATGACGTATATTCTCAATAGTGTAGTTCATCCAGAAGGCTCAATCAGCACAGGATGAAAATACAGGCCTTCAAATTAGAACTTTGATTAGATGTGGTAAAGGCTTTTGATAATTTTAAATATTTTAAGTAAATAAATATTTACTTCAATAATTATAGATTTTCAAAAACAGCAACAAAGATTTTTCTATTGTAAGAATTAATATAATTCAATTCTAGCAACTTATGTCTGATGAACTAGTAAGTCTAAAATACATTTTAAAAATTGATCATACCTATAGAAATGCCTATTATGCTGCATCAGAGAAGAATAAATCTATTAAGATAACTTAGAAGTACATATACGTATGTTTAGTTTCTTTTAGGTCAGTTGCACAAAACAGAAATAATATAACACATTCCTGAAATATATTTGATATATGCAGTGATATACTGTCTTGGGGTAACTTTATGCTGTTGTATCCCCTATCACCGCTCTATGCCCAGATATGATCCTGAGCCTTTCTGTGTCTTTAAAACTGGGTGCAAGAGAGAGAGAAAAAAACTGAGCGAACTTTTCAAAACAGTTTGTGCTTCAAGGACACAGAGATTAGCGTCCTGCTGCAGCAGAGAGAGGAGAAGAAGCACCTTCTTGCTTTTCAGCCAGCTTTTCAGCTCCTTTTCTCTGGAGAGAGAGAGACAGAGAGTTGAACCTTGTTTTCTTGGAACTTTGGTTTTTCTCCTTTCTTCTTTTCTGGACTGTTTCAACATCAGAACACCAGAACTCACTGGGAAATATCCACCTTAGGCCTGGAGGGGGCCCCAGGCTGACCCAGCTCCAAGGAGGAGGAGAGAGACCACACCTACAGAAGGAATTTTTATCTTCCCAGGTTTCTCTCCACAGCGAGAGGTTTTATTATTTAGCTTTATGATTCTTTTCCTGTGTGTTTGTTAAATAAATAGGTTTTTTTCCCTTCACTTTCCTCCGAGGAAAACCTTTTCTTTTCCCGAACCTCATGGGGGAGTGGTGGCTGTAACCTGCTTTCCTTTCAGGAGACAATCCTTTTGGACGTTTTCCCTGAATTTGGCCCGAACCAGCACAATATGATGTATCAGAGAAAGGTTAAAGAGGAAAAATACCTTCTGAGAGAGAGACTGCTTTGCTGGTTCATGTCAAGCATTCTGCCATTCAAGGTATTATGCTACACATACATTCCCTGTGCTGCGGTAGACTGCGTTTCTGCTGTGCACATAAAGGGTTTTCAGTGGGATTCTGCAGGGAGTGATCACTGATTCATGTTGTTCTTCTGTGCTTAATATTCCTTGAACAAATTTTACAAATACGTGGTATCCAACTGTCTACCAGTAGTCATACTACAAAATATAGGAAATAGAAAACTTTGTGACTTAGTCTGCAGCACTCTGCAGCATTTTCCTTTTTTTTCTCTGTACCTTCCTCTTCTTCCTGCTCTTACTTTCTTCATGTATATGTGACTATTTTCCTAGCAGAAAACTTAGATATGGCAATGCTGATAAAAGCAGCATGTGTTGCTTTGATGCCAAAAAGCTTTGGCACATCTTGAGGACAGTGATGACCCCATTTCCTTTTACATCAAGTGAATGCCAATGAAAAGAACATACATATTTCTTACATCTTTTCTCATTGATGACTAAATCTTTGGCCGTATAAATATGCATGGTAGTGGTAAGAATATAAAGAAATATGTCAAGATTGAAATACAGCAAATACTTTTCAAGAACTCCCAATTCTGCTTCTGAACACATGGACTGGCTCACAGTTCCAGAAAATTTTAAGGCTTGTAAAGATACCTTTTTGCTTCAGTCATACACTTACATTTACATAGATGAAACTGGACCAGAAATTTTTCCATCTTGGTATAATATCACCAGGCAGTTAGACTAATTCTGAATAAAAATGAGAGATTTCAGAAGAAACAGGATTTCTTTTTTAAGAGAAGTTTTGATTAAGTAATGTCAAAATGTTTATCATCAATGTGATCAACAGATATTTATAGCAGAAAACTGCATTTAAAATACACAGTCATTAAACCTAATAAAGTTGTACTAAATATTACAAAGCATTTAGGTCAAAAGAAGCAAAGACGTTAGAGGTAAAAACAAAGAAATATTATTTATTTACATTTTATGATGACTGAAATTAAGTAAGAAAACCAACATTGTTCAACAGGTGCTTGTCAGAGATTTGTTTTAAATGAAATTATGCTTAATGAAGAAAAATTGTTCAACTTTTTCGTATCAGTTTTGAATGTAGTGCTTTGGTTACTTTGCTTCGTGCACCAGGACATAGAAAACATCTAAAGCTTCTGAATAACATCACAATTTCAATATACAAATATCAAATGTGGGAGAATAGCTCCATGAGGAAATTGTTCTGAATGTGCTCCCGCCCTGGGGAGATACAGTCATTATATGCAACCAACAATGTCAAAGGGAAGAAGAGAAAAAAAAAGAAAGTAGAAGATGACATTTGCCCAAAGGGTTACCTGAAGCAGACAGATGCAAGAACCACACTCATGGGACTCCTTGTTTGCTCTGAGTGAATCACTAACAGACATTGGAGACAATTAGAGCTCCTAAAGGTGAATATTTTGTTTTCTTATAAGAATAAAGAAGGAGAGGAGGGAAGAGAAAGTGAACTTTCTAATGTTAGTTTTTAAAACTGTCCATCTATCAGATGTATAGGCCCGTTATAACAATAAAAGACGCCAAAAGTATCTCTCATCTATTTGCGCTTTCTTGATATAAAGACCAATTTCTGCTACGAGGGGAAGATAGGGAAAAAAAGCATACTGGTCTTACTTTTAACTGCAGCAATAATTGATTACGTGCTTTCTGAAGGCCATTAATGATTAGCTCTTCCTCTAACACTTCTCATTAAAAAAACAATGGGAAACTTAGACAGTGTGGATATTCACTGAGTTTTGCCAGATTTTGAATTGTTGGAACTATTTCCTCGAGTTGGATTTTTTTTATTTCTTATCTTATTCTTATTTTTATTTCTTATATGTAGCTATGAAACCATAAACAAGAAACTGGACACAGCTCAAGGTCCATCTCTTAAAGGAAGCTGTCTGAATAGTTCAGCTGTCTGATTTCTTTATTTTGTTACATTTCTTGATATTTATTTTTTTAAATGGGCATATTTATTTGGTCTTGAAATAAGTATACTAAACCACTGTGTTTGCATCAGTATTTTTAATTTTGATCCTCCCCAGCTACCCAGGATAACAGCTAGTTTGGCCATTTTTTTTTTGTAGGGAAGAATTACCAAAATTGACAAAACAAACCATGTTTTCTATAAACTAATCCTTAAAAGTTAGTGATTTAACTAATATTTGGCTTTGCTAACAAAACATCTATGATGCTATATCCTATTACATCTAAGGAAGTGTTAAGATTTTACTACCAGTAACACTTTTTATGCAACCCCATTTATTACTATAAAAATGAATACTTTTTATCTTGTATTAGAGTTACCTGGATCCACTTGATTAGCTATTTTAGTAAACAAAGTCTAGAAGGTAAAGATCTTTCAGATTACATAAAAATTTTGCTTATTAAATTAGTATCTTTGGTTTTCTCTGTTTTACTGTAGCACATGTTTATGAAAGTAGCTGATATATTAATTTTAACATTAGTGCCTAGAGTAGGAAAAGAAAATTATGGAAATTATATTCCAGCATGCCCTCTCACCTCCCCCCAGAAGGAATGTCTCATCTGTAAAAATGGCCATAATACACAAAGCAGAGTTTATATTTCTACTGTCTGTGCGCATTCACTTTGTATTCTTTGAAGAAACATGATTACACACTTCCCCTTTACTTCACAAAGCATTTACAATGTTTCATTTTGTGTCCCTTTGTTAAGTGAAAGTAGGAAATGCAATTCTACTAAACATGCTACTGCTGCTACAGAGTCACATAGAGTTTTATCTGGCTACTTGCTAAAATTCAATATATGAGATATCGACCCCATCACTTGGCACAAATTGCTAGAAACCAGTCATGTGGTTTCATGGTAGGCAACATTTGTATTACAGCAAGTCTGAATTTTATATGCTTAGAATTGAGTATGCCCTTTATGTAACATCTTCATGTATTTTTGAATCAAAATTTTTAAAAAATTAGAAATCGATATGAATAGTTATATTCTATCTTATGTTTCATCTTGATTGCCTGAATGTGGTTCTTAGGATAAACAGGTCCTCCATTTGTACTCTATGACGACATTTTTATTCCTAAGTGGACTTTTGACTTATTGCTAAATCAGAGACACCATGTCGTAATATAATGATTTCAAAGACATGCTTATTATGTATATTTATGATATCAAATGAAAATAGATGTTCACTACATTGGTAGTAATTAACTATTTTTTTTTAATTTCCTAAAATTTATGAAATAGTGGTCTTTTATAAGGGTTGCAGGAAATTTTATCATACATCATTTAAAAAGATGACTATTTTTTACACATTCCCTGGACAGTTTCCTATTTTTTATTATTTTTGTTTGCAATGCTTTTTTTAGGCCAGGCTTTCTTTTCTTCACAATATTTGCTAAGGAGTCATTTGTAGTTTCACAACAAATACATTGGTTTCAACTTCAAGCTTTAAATGTTCTCTTCTGATCTATTGTTGCCCTCCTCAGTGGTTTGACAAGCATTACTGCTCCAGCCCCAATCCCATTTCTTACGGCCCTGCTCCAGCATGTCCTCTACACTCAAAGCTGGAGGCAGAATAACACTTGAAAACAGCTGTATAATGTTACTGTGTTTATTTCTAAAATACTATTTATTTCTAAATAGTTATTTATTTCTAAATTTCTATTATTTATTTCTAAAATACTTCTTTACAAAAGACATTTTGAAGTCCAGGGTATCTTTGGCCCTGAGTAACCTTCTGACACATAGTGGAGAGGATGAGAGAACAAAGGTATGTGGCAGGCACCACTCATTTATTGCTTAGGTCATAAAAATACACATTTAATGATTAGTGGAATGGCAACTTATTTGCACTATTGAGGCACATTCAGACAATCAGAAATGAAAGTCAATTATAACTGTACTTATAATACTTTCAATGGCAATAAGACAGAATCCAGCTTGAAAACTGTGTTCCGATAAGTGTTCAAATGCTGGGAAAAAAGCTGGGCCATTTACTCTGCTGGATTGACTTTATATGTTCCCATAAAAACGCTGACTCTCATTTTGAGTGATACATTACAAGACAGTAAAAAACCGCCATTTCTTGTTGAGATGACATATTTGATCTTAAGTATGATTCAGCTGCCTAAAAAATACCTATTGTCATTTGCTCTGTCCCTCAGTCTCTAACTCATGCTGATGACACAAGGTTGAAAAGAAATGTGTGCCCTTCTGGACTAGGAACTCAGAGCCAGGAGGGATCCCTCAGGGCATCTCGGCTATCCCTACCTGCCTATCAAATCAGACTGAACTGTGCTGGTAGAGTTCTCCTCTGCCCATCAACGTTTCAATGTGAATACTTAACTTATTTTAATATTTGGTAGTTTCAAACATCCAGGTAAAATCAATATATTGTTAAATTACTGAGAAATTTGCAATTTTCATGACTGATGTAAAATCCACTGTTCTGAATAGCTGGTTCAGAAATACTAGCTATTTGTGAAAGATTAATGAAGTACCTATGGTGCAACAATATGAATGCAAAAGAAATAACTCCTAACTTTGTGTGTAAAAGGAGAAGCTTTATGCTTACCTTTATTACTGTGGTGGTTTGAACCTGAACTTGATGGACAGTCATTTAGACCAATAGCATTTCTCGAAATTTCCATATATAAATCCCGTGGAGACTCGGGAACTCTCTCTTGCTTCCGGTCCTGGGACAGGTCACAGGGCTGCCCACTCGGCCCGGCGGGGGCCAGGCTAGGCCTGCCCGGGCCTGGCTGGGCCTGACCACGGAGGCCTGGGTGGGGGCCGGGGCCACGGCCCTGCTCCATCTCGGCTCGGGGGCGGCCGGGCCACGGCCCGCGGC